>ML778949.1:1141462-1155959 GCA_009831015.1 Picea engelmannii
TTCAGTTCTGGAACCTTCTGCCAAAGCAGACCTGGATGTTTCAGCATCTGTGGAAACTTCTGAACCGGAAGGCAATTCAGTGCAGTCTCCACCCCTTACCAGAGGGCGAAAGACCAATAAAGCGCGAAGAGAAAAGGAGGCGGTCTCCAACATTTCCTTAGGATCTCAGAAAAAGCTGGACCCCTACATTAAGGGGAATTTTCCATCCCCCTTTGAGTAATGCTTTGCTTTTGCCTTCTATTATGCTCACAATTTGTGAGAATTTATTCATGTATGCAATTTTTGTCATTTTCTCGAATTAGTTCAAGAAGCAAATGGGATGGGTTTCCCAAGACGTTCATAAGAAGGTTGGCAGCACTGGGTCACCAACCTTCTCTAGATATGTAACTTTCTGATTCAGGTTTGCCTGAAAGCCGATTAATACAACATAACCGTTCTCGTTAAAAAAAAAAAAAAAAAATGATGTTCAAGAGCTCTTTCTTGTAACTTCTCTTATGTAAAACAAAAAATAGGACTAATTATATCTCTGAAGCTTGAAGAATTGTTTTCCCAACGTTGTTTTCTTCTCTCCACCAAACCCACGATGCCCACAACTTTGCTCTCTCTGTTTGTGTTGTAGTGGTTGCATAGTTTTTCAATCAAATCACTTGAATGTGTGTTCAAATTCAATGATTGTTTTCTGACATTTTTTTTACTTGTTGTATAATTTTTATTTGTGGATATGGATTCTTAACCAAAACACCAAATCAATGCAATTAATTATTCTAAATCATTTATTATTGTATTAATTTATTTTGTATTATTTTTTCAATTAATTAAATCATTTTCCATAATATTATGACTGAAATCAATGCTCTCATTGTTCTAAATAGTAAATGCGAAAGTAATAATAAATTTATTAAAGTAATAGTAAATATACTAAATTAATAGAAGTAATAGTAATAATAAATGTACATCCTAAAGTAATAGTAAATTTAATATAGTAAATATGATATATAAAATAGTTTGAGATTTTTTTAATTAACGGATTTTAAATTTTTGAAAATTTTGAAATCTAACATTAGTTATGTGACAACTTCTCCTCATACTGAATTATAGAGCATTTCTGGACAGAAAAAAAAATTGAATTAAACTGATAGCTAAAAAAAAATAGGACTAATCATTGATGCTATACATTAAATGACCCACTCCACTCAAATCCTTGTAATGTTTCCTTTGTAATGATGTTCAAGAGCTCTTACTTGTAACTTAACTTCTCTTATGTAAAACAAAAAGTAGGACTAATTATATATTTGAAGCAGTTGAAGAATTGTTTTCGCAATGTTGTTTTCTTCTCTCCACCAAACCCACGATGCCCACAACTTTGCCCTCTCTGTTTGTGTTGTAGTGGTTGCATACTTTTTCAATCAAATCACTTGAATGTGTGTTCAAATTCAATGATTGTTTTATGATATTTTTTTACTGGTTGCATAACCTTTACTTGTGGATATGGATCCTTAACCAAAACACTAAATTAATGCAATTAATTGCTCTAAATCATTTATTATTGTGTTAATTTACTTTGTATTAATTTTCAATTAATTGAATCATTTTTCATAATATTATGACTGAAATCAATGCTCTCATTGTTCTAAATAGTAAATAATAATAATAATAGTAAATGCCAAAGTAATAGTAAATTTATTAAAGTAATAGTAAATATACTAAATTAATAGAAGTAATAGTAATAATAAATGAAAATTTTGAAATTTAACATTAGTCATGTGATAACTTCTCCCCATATTGAATTATAGAGCACTTCTGGACACAAAAAAATTGAATTACACTTGATAGCTAAAAAAAATTCAAAAATCTTATGTCTAAACTACTCCTTTAGTAGATTGTTTGGGCATTCCCTAAACATTCTACCTTTTGGGTTTTTTTGGCTGGAATCCGGTGATGTAAATTTGAACAAAATTATTATTTTTTGTTGTTTAAATTGCATTTCTGAATGCATAAATAGATTTATTATATAAACTTAGCCACTCAAGTTTGCAGATCCAACCATTCATCGTTAAATTTTGGTCAAAATCAAACAGAAATTATTTAGTCTTCAATAACATCAATAACACAGGTAGATCCATCATTGTTGCCTGGAAATTGGAATGTTGCGCTCGAGCTGGCTTGACCTCTGTGTTTCTGCGTGGATCTTTTCACATGACTTGGCCGATATTTTGGTAGTAGGACATGGTCAACATGAAGTACGACAGGAAATAGATAAGTGGGGAACCAGGAAGGCGTGCACTCACCTAAGCAAAAGACCAATGTCGCCAACAAACAAACTTGTTGTTGGATAATTAAGCGGTCTGTCATACAAAGCCGTTAAGATAAAAGTTTATTTTTTGGGTTTTTTTGGCAGGGATTTGACCATGGAAATTTGAACAAAATTACTATTTTCTGTTGTTTAAATTGCATTTCTGAATGCATAAATAGTTTATGAATACAGATCTAATCATTCATTACCAAATTTTCAGCAAAATCAAACGAAAAAAGTTACCCACGTTTAGACTACTGCCTAAACGTTCTACCTTACCTTTTGGAGGTTTTCCAACAACTTTTTTCGTTTAATTTTGCCCGAAATTTGGTGATGAATGATTAAATCTGCAAATTTGAGTGGCTCAGTTTGTATAATCTGAGTACCCCAAAAATATTTCATAAAATACAATTTAAACAACAGTTTATCAAAATTTACATCACCATATTCCAACCAAATAACCAAAATATAAAACTTTTAACACACTCTCATACAAATATGCCCACTTATACTCACTTATACTCATCGATTCCAATCGATGAACGATTCCAGTGTCCGTAGTCCGAGTGGAAGAGGAAGTGGGAAGCTCTCATTTTGGTGGGACGAGCGTAAATAGAAGTCTAAGTGTATTGAGATGCGAAGAAGATCATGGCGGCCGATGCAGGCAGAATCGTCTGGCATAATTTGTGGAGTGACAAGACTGTAATCAGAGTTTTTGTTTATCCAGTTCGAAAAAATTCCTGGAATTTTATTTGAAATGAGTTTATTTAAAGATCGGCTAGGAAGCCCATATATAATGCAGCTGTTCATTATTAAATCAGTTTGCTGCTTGGGATGGCTGTCTGTTGTTGCTTCTGGAGAATTGCAATTAAGTGAAAGTGTATCAGGCTCTGTGAGTGTTCTCGATTTAGTGATCACATGTTTAGGAAATCTAGCGGTTTTCTGAATGCTATCTTAGCTGGAGCCACCCTCTCAAGCTAAGACTGTTATAGTAGGTTTTGTTAACTTGGCATGCTCTATTACATGGGCGGTGCTTGTAGCATTGGAAGGAGACAGTAACAAATGGTATCATACGCATTCTAGGCCACCCTCTAAACCTAGACTTGTTGTGATATTTGTAGCTATTGCTATTGTTTAGGGCATGGACTGCGTTGATTTGTGTTTATATTGGCCTTATGCAAGATCCAACTTCAAAGCATGGCTTGATTTGAGTTGATATTTGCTAAATGTGAGATCAAACTTCAAAGGATCACTCAATTGTAGAAGAAAGACTTGGATACTTAGAACAATGATAGTTTTTGAAATATTGTGCATTGTCACATGCACACTGGTATCAAGAGATTTGGGTATAAATTTTTTTTTGTAGATGGGTATATGTCGTGCAAGGTCTTGTTTGGGTGAAGTGGGCAACTCGCAGTTATCTTCTTGGTTAATACATCCCACGTCAACGAAGTCCAACATCATGACCCCACGGAAGCACTGGAATATACATGTACTCTTCTTCATTTTTTCTGAATGCTATCTTAGCTTGAGCCCGGGCTAAGTGGGATTTCTCATAAAAATCTCATAATTGAATATTTTTTTCATGCCTTTGCAATGGTTATGTTTGGTTTGTGCACATTCATTTGGGTATTGAAGAAAAGGTATAGACACACATGACATTTTTTCGTTTCCTCCCAATTTTTTTTTTTTCCTTCAACCGATATGCAATATTGCATTGTCCTTATTTAAGATAAATTTGCTATGAAAGTCATGCAACATGTAGAAACTGTTTGCCTCTTTTTGTAGGTATACTTCATATGACAATTCTGCTAACCCAGGAAGCACATCTTGTAACAAACGATGTCTAATTGTGCTATGTACAATTATGTTGCCCATGATTCAGATGGCAGCATTGAGGCAATGTCTATATATGTAAGGACATTTTTTACTACATCATAGACAATCAATTGTATCATCATTTATGAAAGAAGAAGCAGAAACATAAGCAGGAGAGTTGCATTTCGCACACACATGCTCGAAGGGGGTCTAGTACACATTCGCTAACCAAAACACCCTCAACCTGGGCACGTGAGCATAGTAGTTAATATATTGAACAATATAATATACAACTGCACAACAAAAAAAGAAAAAACTACAGAAAATTGGTGAAGACAATTTTTATGAGCAAAGCGAGGATGAAATTGTAGATGTATACACACACCAATGGTAGAGCTAGTTAGTTTCTTGAGATCCTGTACTATGTATATTCGCAATTATGTTACAAATGTTGCTTGGGTTGTGCGAAATATCATTTCTTTAACATCTTTTTTCTTTGTTATATTTTTGAATAGCATAAGTGGAAATTGCCCTTTATGCAATTGTTGTTCCATCGAGGAAAACAAATTTGAATAGGTGTCGAAAAATTGCAACTGCAACATGGAACCGTGAAATAATTGTGTAACATAACTGAGATACATGGACATGTAAAAGTAAAGGACAAAACTGGATATGGAGAATGGTACCATTGCCTTGTCGTTGTCTGACTTTCCATCTTTTATATGGAGAATGTGTTGTGAGCCAAGTTTTCTCACGAGTGTGACAACTGCACCAATGGTTCTGATTGGGTAAGTATCGTTTCTCTGTGCAAGTTGGCTGATAGTTGTGTTCAGGATGAAATGATATTCTGAACAAATAGCGAGAATTGTTTCCACAATACTTGTTTCGTTGAGAGATATAATTCGATCACAATCACCATGGTCATATACTTTTTTCAGCAATATATTAAAATTTGTAATGGATATCCCATTACCTGGCAATATCTTTTCTGCATGTTTCTGGACAAGTTGTGTGGGAATAGTCAGTGTGATTGTCATCAGGGCTTCGTTGTCTGTCATGTCAGCACGCATAATGGATCTAGTTTTTTTTGCCTTGTCCAAGTAGGTGTTATAGACGACCATTATGTCCCCGATGAATACTTGTCCAGTTCGGCGGTTGTTCAAGCCCTCTATTGATAGTATTTTGGGTGTTATAAGGTTAGACCTGGTGACATTTTTTTAATAGGAAAAGTAATGTGAATGGTAGTCTGTATTATTTTTTTGTTTTCTTTTTTCCTGGCATAAATGTACAAGTAGACACACAACTTTGATGAAGTTTGGAGCCAAAGTTTTGCAACCAGACCTCTTAGTCTGCGGAACTTGCGTTATGTTCAACGTCTCACTTGCACTCATTGATACTTCTTGTGAACTGAAAAATATGTGTTGCAGATGACATCAACATATTTACCATGGCATAGATTAATAAATAGCTGAGGATATTTGTTTGGTAAACATATGAGGAACATAATGTATGCATATTTACCTTTGGCCTTGTCAGTTTGTTGATGTTTGCAATGATTGATTGCTCATGGCCATGTCACTAGTCCAAATGTTTCTAATAAAAGCATGTGTAGATGAACATCAAAATGAATAAATAAGCATATGTATTGTATATCGTACATAATTGTTTTGAATCCAGAAAGTGAAAGTAAACGAGAAAAATTAAGGGCAATTCGGTTAAGTATAGAAGAGGGGGAAAAAAGGATAATAGAAAGTGGGAAAATTAGAAATGGGGAGGGAAATGTTTGGAAGCGGGAAGTCTCAACAAAGACCCATTGTTTCCGAATCATTGTTTTCTAGTTCAATATTATATGCATCCACCCATTTTGTGTGTTTGATTTATTAGCATAGTTGGTATACCTTTTCGAAGATTGTGCTTCAACCCCCTCTGTTGTGACATATAAGAATTCATCTTTCCGTCCAACCAATCTGTTTCTTTCAATGTAGCAACATTGAACATACAGTGGACATGAAGGTGAGTTAGTATGCAAAAAGACATGTAAAAGAAAGAACTATAGTTCTATTTATTTCAATGTAGCAGCAAAGAGAATACAATTCACATGAGGATAAGTTACTATGTAGAAAGATACGTAGTATCTACATACAGTAAAATAGGTGCAAAGCAGTAAAACACATAGAACAAATATACAGACAACAAATTAAATACTAAACACTCGAATATGAAATAAGAGTAGAGGCATGCACCTTTGCAACTCCTCCTCTACATTTGCGGAAAAGAGTCCATCGTCTTCTCCAGCCACTCTGTTTGTTTAAATGTAGCAATGCAAAAAAATACAATGGACATGAAGGAAGTTGGTATGTAGGAAGACATGTAAAAAAAATAAACAGAGTTCGATTTATTTCAATGTAGTGGCACATAAAATACAAAGGACATGAGGATAAGTTATTATGTACGAAGACACACAATATCTACATACAATAAATTAGGTGAGCACATATACAGACAATAAATGAAATACAAAACAATGGAATATGAAATAATAGTACAAGCATGTACCTTTATATCTCCTCTTGTACACTTGGAGTAAAGACTCCTTCGTTTTCTCCAACTATTCTGTTTGTTTCAATGTGGGAACGCACAAAATACAATGAACATGAATGGAAGTTGGTATGCAAGGGAGAACAAGTAATATGTACATACAGTAAATGATAATCAACGAATAGAATAAAAGATAGTTAGAAACATGAACCTTTTCTTTTCTCCATACATGGTTGTAATTATATAAAGTTTTTCCTGCCCAAAATATATTACAAGTTAGAAAATATTAAGAAATTGCATAACCATAGCTGAATGATTTTGGTTTTCTGCAACAAAGTCTCTAGATATGCTTTGAGACATGGAAATGCAATTTTGTAGTATCTTTGGTGTACATCCCATATTTCAAGTACAAGACAAAGTGTATCATGGTCACACTAGTCTCTGTACAAGATAAAGAGGTTGTATTGTGATATGGACACATTTCATGATATATGGTTAGTAAGTGTGTTTTGCACATGTTTTATCTTAACAAAAAGACAACGGACATTGTAATTGCACATGTAGTTGTCCAATTATTTGTTATTCCACTATTTTGTATCATGTCAACACTAAAGTATCCTAGAATGATAATGGTTTCGTCCAAATGTAAATGGTGTGATGCATTTGAGAACACATTCATTATGCTAGCTATGTTGCACGCAAAATAATACAGAAACTAAATACTGCAATTTGCAATCCACGAAACACCACTCTTGCTAGCACCATATCAATATCCTTTTCTTTTATAAGAACATTTTGCAAAGGCGTGTAGGTATGGTCCAGAGCTAGAAAAAAGAATTGGAGCAAAAACTAAGAGTACGACAGGCGGGCATAGACAGGCGCCAAATCTCGACTTCACCAGACATGACAAACGACAGAACCTAGGTCCACTTGTGGGTGTAGGACTCGAACACCGCAAAGTGCAAAAAAAAAAGCTCCAATTGCCGGCATAGGACCCCAACACTGCAAAGCCNAAAAAAAAAAAAAAAAAACAAGTAACAAACCAACGAGAAAGCACGAATAGGCCCAACTACAGCCCCATGACCTCAAGCTCACAAACTTGAGCCAAACAACAACAAGTAGCAACCGACGAACCAACGAACAAGCAACAACCGCTGAACCAATAAACAACATATGTATCTCCAATGATTACCAAACTGTAGCCCAAGCAGAAAAGGAACCTGAAACATATGATGAGCATGCTAGTAGAAATAATAAAACATTCTTACTTGCAAACTGCAAATAGTGAACAACAAAGAACGAATAGAAATGAAATTATGGCATTGAAACTTACTCTGAAATGATGAACAACAGAAGCGCAGGTCGAATTGTGGGTGCAACACCTGAACCCCGCAAAGTAAAAAAAACCAGCTCCAACTGCGCATGCAGGACCCCAACCCTGCAAAGTTGAAGTAAACAAAATCAAGCAACAAGCACCAACAGGTCCAACCATGGGCGCATGTCCTCAACCTTGCAAAGTTGAACCAAACAACAACAAGCAACAACCAACGAACCAACGAACAAGAAACACCCACCAAACCAGTAAACAATGTTTGTATCTTCAACGATGACCAAATTTCATTCCAAGCATAGAAGAAGTATGAAACATACAATGCGGTGGACAATAATATTGTCCAAATTCACTGCAACATTGTATGAAAAAATTCGAGGAAAAATGTACTCTGAGAACCCTGTTTAGGTAAACATTTAAGGTTGTTAGGTTGTTTAAGGGCCTCGCGGTATGCAAATATTTAATCTGTCAGGCCTGTTTAATGACCTTGCGCTATGTAAACATTTAAGTTGTCAGGCCCATTCAAGCACCTCAAAAAAAATGTCAATGCTCTAAACCTTCGATATCTAAACATTTCAATATAAATAGAAATAATAAAAAAAGACATATTAACATGAAGTCAACAAATTATCGATCACTATAGTCCCTCTACTCCTTCAACAGGCACTAATAATAATCAAAACATTAAAAAACAATGTCGATGCTCAAAACTTTCGATATGTAAACATTTCAGTAAAAATGTAATAAAAATTAAAAAAGAGCGTCTAAGTTCAAAACTTTGGATATCTAAACATCTACAACATTGGGAACAATGAAGCTAGCAATATGACCTCCAATATATTCTCCAATGATACCATGACATATAAGGTTTTTTTTATTATAATAAAAATAATGTTTTTACTTCTATAGTACGAACAATATAGATGATGCGAAAAAAAATTATAATCAATGCGAAAATTTACAATGATGCTATAGTTTCTCTAAGCCTTAGGCATGCACTAATAATAATAAAAACATTAAAAAACAGAGTCAATGCTCATAAATTGCGGTATGTAAACATTTCAGTAAAAATGTAATAAAAATTAAAAAAAATAGCATCTAAGTTCAAAACTTTGGATATCTAAACATTTACAACATTGAGAACAACGAAGCTGGCAATAAGACCTCCAATATATTCTCCAATGAGACAATGACATATAAGGTATATTCTCCAATGGCACAATGACATATAAGGTTTTTTTTATTATATAAAAAATAATGTTTTTACTTCTATAGTAAGATCAATACAGATAATGCTAAAATTTATAGTCAAAAGACATATTAATATGAAGTTAATGAATTATCGATCTCTATAGTCCCTGAGACTAATAGTATTTTAAAGTAATAGTAAATATGATATATATAATAGTGTGTCACTTTTTTAATTAATTTGATTTTAAAATTTTGAAATTTAACATTAACCAGCTGAAAACTTCTCACATCCGACACAAAATTTCTGAATTAAACTGATTACTAAAAAATTTCAAAAATCTTATGTCTAAACTAGGCATTTAGTAGATTGTTTCGCCTTCAATAATAGGTAGATCGATCATTGCTACCTGGAAATTGAAATGTTGTGTTCCAACTGGCGTGACGTCTTTTTCTGCGTGGATCTTTTCACATGACTTGGCCGATATTTTTGCAAGTAGGACATGGTCAACATGAAGTTGGACAGGAAATAGATAGGTGGGGAACTGGGAAGTTGTGCGCTCACCTAAATAGAAGACGAATGTCGTGGAAATAAAAAATTGTAGTTGGATAATTAAGTGGCCTTCCATACAAAGGCATTAGTTAAACGTCTTATTTTTTGGGTTTTTTGGTCTGAATCTGGCGATGTCAATTTGGACAAAATCACTATTTTCTGTTGTTTAAATTGCATTTCTGAATGCATAAATAGTTTATAGATTCAGAGTACTGAAAAAACCTGGAACATTCGGTTTATACAAACTTATCCACTCAAATATGCAAATCCAACCATTCATCACCGAATTTCAGACAAAATCAAACAAACAGAAAACGTTACCGAAAAACTTAGACTACTGGCAGTTATCTTCTTCATCAATACATCATGTCAATGAAGCCCAACAACACGACCCCATGGAAGCACTGGGATGTACATGTACTCTTCTTCATTTTTTCTGAATGTTATCTTAGTTGGAGCCAGGGCTAAGTGGGATTTCTCATAAAAATCCCATAATTAAATCTTTAAATAAATGTCTATATTTATTATACATTATCTGGAGCCCCGACTTATTATACACTATCTAGAGCCCCGACTGAGTGAGAGTTCTCATTAAAAAAAATCCCATTATCAAATCTTAATAATAATTGTCCATGTTTCAAATCTTAATAATAATCTTCTCCCTGGCTGGGTGGAGATAGTGCAGTAAACGAATGACTAACTTTCAATAGGTTTTATCTATTGTAATTGTTTTTCAGTTACATTATTATTTTTTATTGTCAAAATCCAGCGATATAAATTTTTACAAAATATAAAATTTGACATGTATTGCTCTTAAACCTTCAATGCAAATGGCAAGAAAAATTACAATTTTTACAAAATCTCAAATTTGACATGTATTTCTCTTAAACCTTCAATGCAAATGGCAAGAAAAATTACAATTTACACTCAAGTACTTGAAGCTTGCATGAACATGGAGAGAGAAAATATTCTTGCATCAAGCAAAAATCTTTTAAAAAAACAAGTTTCATCAAGAATTGACATCATTTGGTCCATACATGAACTTGGATTGACTATATGCTACAATTTCATTTTTCTTGAAATGAATATTGCATCATGAAACTTCATCAAATACAAAAGAATAAATGCTAACAAGGGAAGAAAATGAAATAATACAATCCATATGTGCCATGGTAAGTTTGTGATCTTCCACAAAATCAATGAACTAGATAGCTAATTAAAGAAAAATCATAGAAGTCGTTGAGCAAGAAGAAAGAGTCTCTCTCAAAGCATCGTGCTCTAGCTAGGGGGTGGGCAGTGGTAAATCTGTTCAGGAGTGGTTGTTCCTACAGTTGGGTGGAAACAAGCACCCCTTTCAACATCCACTTCACAATTATGGTTTCTGATAAGTATTTTCATACTCTGTGTATTGAAATGGAAATGATGATTGAATATAAATGTCTATGCTAAATTTTGTATTGAACGATTAAGGTAGAAATGTTCATTGTCTTTCTGTGAACCCATGCTTTTGAATGGTCTTATGTTTGCCTCTGCTTAACACCTAGAGATTTATGGGATGTAGGTCTGCAAGAGAGTCGAGGTAGGGTTAACTGAAATTCTTAAGTCCTATTGACCTCTCGAATTCTCCTTCAGACCCTTCACCTATGTGACCGAGGGCTCATTCCCATGGCTTTAACCAATTCACAACTAAGATTTAAGTGTGTAGCCCACGATAATTTTTGGAGGACCCATATGACCAAGGTCTAGGAAACCTGCGCTAGGCCCAAAAGGAGGTAAGCCTTTCTGGCTTTGGAACTTCAGGAGTTCGGAGCTCCGGGGTGTTATGACCTTACCACTTTCAAATAGGTCGAAGGCAACTTGTTGCTACGATTACCAATGAGATCAAACGACATGTGGTAGTGTCCCTAATCGTGACAAATGGACTTGTCCCACCATTAAACCCTGACCCACTTACCAATCGCGAAGTAACGTGAGCCACAGATCCAAGGGTATTTGGGGATCTCCCTCATCGTTGGATCTACATCGAGGTCAGTCTGGTGTTGACTACTTCAGTAGAAAAGAGGTGTCATAGCACCAAATCCACCGAATGTTGGAGTTGTGAATTAATATGAGCCATGAATATGGGAAGTCTGTTGAGAACCCCCCTTAATTGTCCAATCAACTAGTGGAGGGACTTGCGTACAACACTTTAGTGAAGTCCTACTTTGGTAGAATGGAGCTATCATAATGCTAAAACCCCTTAACATCGAAGCTGCAAGTTAACAAGAACCGTAGATCTAGGGATGCTGTGTGATCCTTCCTTGTCGTTGGATCCACAATGTAGTCAGTCTGACGTTGACCACTCCGGGAGAAAGGGGTGGTAAGTAAGAGAAACCTCTGAATGCCAAATTCGTGAAGTGATAAGAGCCGTATATCTAAGGACTTTTTGGTATCTCTCATGACCGTTAGATCTAGACCATGGTCAGCCCTGTGTTGACCACTCTGGGAGCAAGGAGGAAGTCACACATTAGATCCCTTGAATGTCGAAGTTATGAAGTAACAGAGGCTGTAGATCAATGGGTCTAGGTGTTGGGTATGTGTTATATTCTTTGCACGAGAAGTAGTGGTTGAGCATATGCACCGGGTGTGCAGGGGGATGAATCTCCCCGCACAGGGGTTCAGGGGCAGCACCCCCAAATTTTTCTTTTCTGCATCGGGGCTACATTTTTCAAGGTCGCATAATATTTATGTGGTTTTTCAGCACATGGTTTCTTTGTCGATGGTTTTCTATTTCTGGTTAAGTAATTAGGGTTTTGGACTAATCCAGGTCATTGGTTTAGGGTTTTGGATGTCGCTGGCTCCTATATGTATTTTGTATTGTAAACATTGTAACATGATGAATAATATAGAATATGTTGGTTTTTCCAGTTTGGGTTTCCAGGGGAAAAATCTCTATGTAAAGTTTGTATTTTCCATTTTATCTTTTCTATTCCTTTACTGAATATTTGTTTGCAGTAGATATTGTACAAGGTTAGAATTTACATTTGGTATCAAATCTTTATTGTCTTCAGGGGGATGCCTTTGTGGTCAAGGGTTTGGCTTGGGACTGTGATAAGCCTTGTTACAGTGGGAGATCTGTCGTATTTCTTTTTCGGGTGAAAAGAAATGGAAAGCAATTCAAATATGGAGATTGATAAGTTTAATGGGAAAAGTTTTGAGCTATGGAAGCTCAAGATGGAAGATCTGTTGGTGGACATAGATCAGTGGATCGCGGTAGATCCAGGTACTATACCTACAATAACTTCTGCAGATGACTGGAAAAAGTTGGATCGAAAGGCAAAGAGCACAATCCAATTGTGTATCTCTGATTCAGTATTACTGAATGTGTCATAGGAAGCTACAGCCAAGGATTTATGGGAAAAATTGAGGAAGTTGTATCAGTCTAAGTCCCTAGTAAATAAACTATTCCTGAGAAAGAAGCTGTATAACTTGAGGATGAGAGATGGAGACTCGATGGCTGAGCATTTGAACACCTTCAATACTGTGGTAAGTCAGTTAGTATCTGTTGAGATTGAAATTTTAGATGAAGATAAATGTATCTATTTGTTGTGTTCTTTACCAGACTCGTGGGATAGTTTGGTTGTGGCCATAGGTAGTAATGCAACTTCTTTGAAGTTTGAAGAAGTGGTCTCATCCTTGTTGTCGGAGGAGATGAGATGAAAGAATATGGAAGGACATAGCACAAATGCATTATTTGGAAGAGGACGTTCCCAGGAAAGAAATAGATCTAATTTCTCAAGTTGGAGATCTAAGTCTAAGTGTAGATCTAAATCTCCCAGAAAGTTTGTAAGGGCATGTTGGATATGTGGAAAAGAAGGGCACTACAAGAAGCAGTGTAGATCCAAAGTTGAGAAAAAGAAGGGATCTGAAGAATCTTCTTCTACAGAAGAAAATACCTCCAAGGAAGAAGGAGGGGATGTGTACTTGGCCTCTTTAAGAACACATGTAGATCATGAGGTATGGTTGGTTGACTCTGGTGCATCCTTTCATATGAATCTCCATAGGAAGTGGTTCTGTGAATATGAAAAGTATGATGGAGGTAATGTTTTCTTAGGTAATGATTCGACAACCAGAATCATAGGAAGAGGAAGGGTCAAGTTGAGGCTCATAGATGGAAGGATTATAACACTTCTTGGTGTTCTGCACATCCCAGGTATGGCCAGAAATTTGATTTCTGTAAGTAAAATGGAAGATGCAAGGGTAAAAACAATATTTGAAAACGGAACTTGCAAGATGGTTCAAGGAGCAATGGTGTTGATGAAGGGAGTTTAGTTTGGAACTCTGTATAAGCTGCTAGGAAGCACTATTAGTGATGGGTGTAATAGCTCCATTGTTCCTGATATTGGAGTTGAAGAAGAAAGAACTCCTACAGTCTCTAGAGAAAAGGTTATGTTGTGGCATCAAAGACTAGGGCATATCAGAGAGAAGGGTCTTCGACTACTACACAGTAAAGGTATGTCTAACTTCTCTCTAGATTTTGATTTTTGTGAACATTGTTTATATGGGAAGCAGAATTGGGTGAGATTCCCCTATAGTGCAATGAGGGCACAAGGAATTTTACATCTAGTTCACAGTGATGTTTTTGGACCTATGTTGGTCCCATCATTGGGAAAATCTATGTACTATGTCTCATTTATAGATGACTTCTCGAGGAAAACTTGGATATATTTCCTCAGGAAGAAATATGAAGTCTTTGACAGGTTTAAAGAGTTTAAGGCTCTTGTTGAGAATCAAACAG
>ML778949.1:1156391-1179596 GCA_009831015.1 Picea engelmannii
CTTTGGAACCCAGAAACTAAGAAGGTAGTGTATAACCGAGATGTGGTATTTAGAGAAATGAAGGATGTTGTTAAACAAGAAGTCCTACCAAGTAAGGAAGAACCAGAGAAGATAGAGTTTGATTTAAAGGATGATGAAGCAGAATCTATAGAAGAACATGAATCAGAAGAAAAATATCCTCATACTCCAGTATTGAGGAGATCGGTTCAAGAAATAAGCCTACCAGAAAGGTATAGTCCATTTGATTTCCATTCAAATTTTTCTTTGTCTATTACTGATGATGATCCTAGAATTGTCAAGGAAGTAGTGGATTTAGAGGATGGAAATCTTTGGAAAAGGGCCATGGAAGAAGAAATGGCATCTTTGGATAGGAATGAGGCTTGGGATCTAGTGGAGTTGCCAACTAGAAGAAATTCCATTGGCAGCAAATGGGTATTTAAAAAGAAGTTGAATGCAAAAGGAAAAGTGGAGAAATAAAAATCTCGGTTAGTAGAAAAGGGTTATTCCCAGGTTGAGGGAATTGATTTTGGTGAGAATTTTTTTCATGTTGCAAAGTTAACCTCCATAAGATTTACGTTATTTGTTGTTGCTTCATTTGATTTGAAATAGAACAAATGGATGTGAAGAAAACATTCCTTCATGGGGATCTAGAAGAAGAAATCCATATGAAGCAACCAGAAGGTTATGATGTGAAGGGAAAGAAGGAGTTGGTATGGAAGTTGAAAAAGTCCATGTATGGTTTAAAACAATCACCAAGAATGTGGTATAAATTTTTTGATACTTATATGCTGGGACTTGGCTTCACAAGAAGAAAAGAAGATCACTGTGTGTATTTTAAATTAATTGGTGATCATTTGATTTATTTGGTCTTATATGTGGATGACATGTTGCTGATAGGAAACAACAAGGAGATTATCCAAGATGTGAAAACTTAGTTGTCCTCTAAATTTGACATGAAGGATCTTGGTTCTTCAAATTTCATTTTGGGCATGGAAATTAAAAGAGATCATAAAAGGAGGAAACTTTGGTTAAATTAAAGAAAATATGTTGAGACAATATTGCAGAGGTTTAATATGCAGGAATGTAAACCGGTCAAGGTTCATATTCCTATTGGTGTAAAGTTATTTGTAGATCAGTGTCTCAGGACACATGAAGACGAGGAGGACATGTCTCATGTTCCATATGCGAGTGCAGTTGATAGTTTGATGTATGCAATGGTATGTACTAGACCAGACATTGCACATGCAGTGGGAGTTTTGAGCAGGTATATGTCAAAACCAGGGAAGGAGCATTGGACAGTAGTAAAAAGGGTTTTTAGGTATTTGTGTGGCACTTCTAGCTATGGATTGTGGTATGAAGGAAGAATGGGATTGGATAGAGTGGTGGATATACATGGCTTTGTGGATGTAGAATGGGCTAGATATTTGTATCGTAGGAGATCTACAAGTGGGTATGTGTTTAACCTATTTGGAGGAGCAATACGTTAGATGAGCAAAAGACAAGCTATAGTGGAACTTTCAACTACAGAAGTTGAATACATGGAAGCCACTCATGCAAGTAAGGAAGAAGTATGGTTGCAAAGATTGTGTTTAGGTATTGGGTTAGTACAACAAGTTGTAAGGATAGAGTGTGACAGTCAAAGTGCAATTTTTTTGGCGAAGAACCCTGCTTGTCATTCAAAGACAAAGAACATTGATGTTCAATATCACTTTGTGAGAGAAATGATGGAAGAAAAGAAAGTATCACTGATGAAGGTGGACACTTTAAATAATGTTGCAGACTCATTAACAAAATATGTGAGCACTGAGAAGTTCTCTTGATGTAGAGGATCCATGGGCATTGTTGCCCTGGATTATTGACTATGTAACCCTGTAACCCCCTGTACGCAAAGAAAACAACAAGTGGGAGAATGTTGGGTATGTGTTATATTCTTTGTATGAGTAGTAGTGTCTGAGTGTATGCGTTGGGCGCGTAGGGGCACTCGGGGGGTGCAGGGGTTGCTCCCGATTTTTTTTTTTCTGCATCGGGACCACATAATATGTAGGTGGTTTTTTGGTACATGGTTTCTTTGTCGATAGTGTTCTATTTCCGGTTAAGGAATTAGGGTTTTGGACTAATATAGGTCATTGGGTTAGGTTTTTTGATGCCGCTGGATCCTATATGTAGTTTGTATTGTAAACATTGTAACATGATGAATAATATAGAATATGTTGGTTTTCCCGGTTTGGGTTTCCAGGGGAAAAATATCTGTGTAATGTTTGTATTTTCCATAGTATATTTTCTGTTCCTTTATTGAATATCTGTTTGCAGTAGATATTGTACAAGGTTAGAATTTACACTATGTGGACACATCTTGACTGTGAGATCTAAGGGCATTGGAAGGCTATCCGTTTGGAGTGGCATGGCACACTGACGTCACCCTTGGTGACATGGACCCACAATTGATGTGACACGTGTCACCTTGATTCATACGTTTCGCAGACCCTATGTGGCCATTAGAATGTGACATGTGTCACCCACTGATGGGGCCACGTTTCATCCCTTCTTTGTCGTGTGTCAACCCCTGGCACATAATTTATTAGTCCATTTGGTAGGTAGAGTACTCGGGACCCACCCATCCTTACCTCCGCATTTAATATGCCACCACGTGTAAGGGTGGACCCTTTAGGAGTCCGAGACTTCAAAAATCTAAAGGTTTGGAGTGTAGTGTCATAGATAAGCCAAAAGGACCAAAGGTCAGAGCCACATGGAGAGATATCGAGCTCCTTCGGGAGTTCAGGAATTTGAGACTCCGGAGGACATGTGTGCAGAAAGAAAAAAGGGGCATTCAACACCGAAGAATTGAACTTCGAACATTGAACTCCCCTCTAGCCTATGTGTTAAACGAGCATCAAGTCCCATCATTGGATTGGATGGTGGATGGAATTCCACTGTGGATGTAAGAACTTGGGGATGATACGAATGATATGGACCCACGTGGCCTTTGACTAATAATGCTCGAAGAGCTTGGGGAGGCCATATATTGCAATTTAGAGCTCGGATTTGAGCCTGGTAGTAGTAGTTAGAAAGATACGGTTGAGTACAAGAGTATGGAGGCCTTGAAAAGAGGATTCAAGATGATTACAATAAGCAAAAATTTGATTCCCCATCCCTAAAAAGGGTACTTATGGGTTGGGTGTGTTACAAATTAGTATCAGAGAAGGCATCAACACTTGGCTTACTTGAGCTCATGAATGAGTCTCATAAAAATATTATTAGAGACCCTTTAAAGGTAACCCCCTATCTTACCCCATTCCTAAGAGGCTTATTTAAACCTCTAATGAATAGAGGAATGAAACTATCTGTTGTTGTTGTATGTTTTGAGAAATCTAAACTGTGTATTGTTCATAAACTAGTAGATCATTAACTAAAAAAAAATATTTTATCATCACTTAAGTAGTTAGTGGACCACAAGAAAAATACAACATAAAGTATGGTGACACAACATGAATTGGGAGAAAACTCCCACAATAGAGAGGAATAATTTTGATGAAAGGAGGGTGGTGGAAACCCCTCTAGATTTAGATGAAGTCGTAAGAAGCCTTATGGAAAAATTACAAAGTTGTAAGACTGACAATAAAAGGCTGATAAAAGAGAAGGAAACACAAACTAAAATTAACACAGTCTTACTACAAAGTTTATCATGTATACAAAGGAAGCTGCAACATGGACTAATAGCCAGTCATGTGGACAAACATCATATTAAGAAAATTCAAAGTCCACTTGAGATACGAAAGCATGGTCCTGAAAGTGGCCACACAAGAAGAAGCACCTCAAAGAAGGCCCAACATGGAATCAAGAAGCACTCATCAAAGAATCATTTGGTGAGGAAATTGACAACTCCAAGGGATCTTCTAGTAGAAAAACTAGTTCACATTCCCAAAGGAGAAGAAAGAAGAGGAAACATTCCAAGAGCCATGACCCTGAAGAGTTCAATAAAGCCAAGACACCCACTTTCGATGGAGAAATTAAGAAGGGGGAAGAAGCATAAGTTTGGATGCTTGGCTTGAAGAAGTATTTCAGAGTCCATGACTACTCTGAAAACTTAAAAGCTTGAATAACCATTTTAAAACTGAATGGAAAGGCCTCCATTTGGTGGGAGGACCTTAGGAATGTGAAATGAATCAATGATAAGGAGTTGCCATGGAAACAATTTGAGAAATAATTCAAGAAGAAGTATATGTCGTAGATATACTTTGATGGGAATACCAAGGAGTTCTATGAACTCAAGTTAGGGAAACTCACAATAGATGAATATATCAACAAATTTCTTGAGTTGATAAGGTATGTTCCCTACATAAAGGATGAAAAGGTAAATATGCAACGATTTATTACTGGATTACTTCAGTCCTTCCAGGACAAAATTGAGTTTGATGATCCAAATAATTTAGAAGACACCATCTCGAAGGCAAGGTATTGCTATGAGAAATTCAAGAATAAGATAGAACTTCATGAGGAGTAAAAGAAGAAAAGTAGTTCGGGATTCAAGAAGAAGGGGTTTAAAACCTCAAGATTTAAGAAACATGGAAAATTTTCTAGTATGATCCTTCCTACTAAAAGTGTATATCAACAAAATTTTCCATCTTAGAGTGGAAATAAACCCTTTGGAGTAGCCTCAGGTAAGACTGATAACACAAATAGAGAACCTGTTATATTTAGGGGATGCGAAGAAGAACATTTGTCTAGGGATTTCCCACATATGAAACATAACAATAGGAGGGTCTACAATGTCCAAGAGGATATAACAACCAATGATGTGGCTAGGAGCATGCCACGAATATATGCATCCTTGGATAATAGACAAGATGACCACCAAGATTCAGTGGTGGATATGGAAGGTATGATTGCCAACCATCTAATTTCCATTTCAATTGACCCTGGTTCTAATTTGAGTTATGTTTCCCCTCAAACTGTTTAGAAATGTAGATTTCAACAATTTAAACGTGTTAATCATGCCTAGTACAACTAATCATTAGAACCAAAAGAAAATTAATAGAGGTCATATCGGCATGCCAATTCATTATGAATGGATTACCCACCCAAGAAACCCTAAACATACTCACTTTAGGATCTTATGACCCGATTATTGGCATGGACTGGTTGGCTACCCATAAAATCAAGTTGGACTATTACAATAAAAATTTGGAGTGTGAATATGAAGAGGGGAGAAAGGTAACCCTACAAGGGATTCAAAAGCATGTCTCTGTGAGACAAATATCATCCCTTCAAGTGAAGAAGTATTGTAGAAAAGGGTGTCCTTTGTATGCAATACAAGTGTTGATCTGGTATCCCACAATAAGAAAGTATAAATATGTGTTTACAGAAGAGGTACTAGGTCTACCTCCAAGAAGAGATATTGACTTTTCAATAGAAATTGCACTAGGAGTGGTCTTAGTGTCTAGAACACCCTATAGAATGAGTACACTAGAGCTAGTTGAGCTCAAACTACAACTAAAGGAGATGATGGACAAAGGCTAGATTCGGCATAGTGTGTCTCCATGGGGAGCACCAACCTTGTTTGTGAAAAATAAGGATCGAACACTTAGGTTGTGCATAGACTATAGACAACTTAATAATATGACTATTAAGAAAAAGTATCTCTTGCCAAGGATCGATGACTTGTTTGACCAATTAAGGGGTGCTACAATTTTCTCCAAGATTGACTTTAGGTATGGATACCATCGGGTCTGAATTGAGGATGAAGACATCCACAAAACAACCTTTATGACAAAATATGGCCACAATGAATTTGTGGTGGTGCCATTTGGGCTAACCAATGCACGAACCACTTTTATGTGCTTAATGAATAATGTACTCAATAAGTTCTTAGAAAAAATTGTATTGGTTTTCATTAATGATATTCTAATCTACTCTAAGAGTAGTGAAGATCATGAAAAATATCTCAATCTAGTGCTTCAAGTGCTAAGATAAAATCACCTCTATGCTAAGTTTAGTAAGTGTGACCTTTTCCAAAAACAAGTCCATTACTTAGGCCATGTTATTTCTGAAGGAGTGGCATCTGATCCCGACAAGATAAAATCCATTATGGATTGGCCTACCCCAAAAGATGTATCTAATATCATATCATTTATGGGCCTAGCAGGATACTATAGGAGGTCCATAAAGGGATTTTCCAAGATTGGTTTTCCAATCACCTCCCTTCAGAAAAAAGGAGTTAAATTCATTTGGACATCAAAAAGTGAAGAGAGATTCCAAGAGTTGAATTAACTTCTAACCAATGCACCTATGTTGAATATTGTAGACCCAAACAAGGACTTCCTTGTGTGTATATATTCCTACAAGGAAGGGCTTGGAGGAGTCCTTAGGACATTTAATTTGCTATGAATCCAGAAAATTGAATGAGCCTGAAATCAATTATGTGACCCACGATCTAGAATTGGCTGCCATTGTACATGCTTTAAAAATGTGGAGGCATTAACTCCTAGGTAGGATATTTGTGCTTATGATAGACCATAATGGGTTGAGATATCTGTTTGATCAACCAAAACTTGGTGCTAGACAAGCTAGATGGATGGCTCTCCTTAGTGAGTTTGATTTTAGAATCAAACATATCAAAGGAAAAAAAAACAGGGTGGTTGATGCCCTTAGAAAAAGTATGAAAGTGTTTCACTTGGAAGTTTTAAGCACCCATGAAACAGATGTCAGGGAGAGAGTCAAAAGTGCACAAGAAACAAATGCATTTTTCAATACTATGAAAACATACTTAGAGCAAGATCCCACAGGGATGAAGTATGAGGGTTATCAATTGTCGAATGATGGCATGCTAACTTACAAAGGTAGGTTGTATATTAAAAATTATGATGACTTGAAGAGGTTCATAATTGATGAAATACACAAAATACCATATATTAGTCATCCTGGTTATTAGAAGATGATCACATCCATCGGGAAACTATTTTATTGGACAAGACTGAAAAATGACATAGCTGATTACTTAGCCAAATGTCTAGAATGTCAGCAGGTTAAAGTAGAGCATCGACATCCAGCATGGTTGTTTCATCCCCTACCAATCCAAAATGGAAATGGGAAACCATCTCCATGGATTTCATCATAGGGTTACCAAAATCGACCAAGTAGAATGACACCATCATGGTAGTGGTGGACAAACTAAGCAAGGTTGCTCACTTCATTCCCATCAAGTGGGATGCTTGCCAGAGTAGTCAGTTGGGGGTGATAGTCAGTTCAAGAGGTATTGAGGAGATTTATGGGGCCCAACTTACATTATTCTTCATATTTCATCATTAGGATCCATTCCTCACAACTTGTCTTTGGTTTGGTTGCATTCCGACGATTTCTGTAATTTTGAGTTATTATTGAGCATATTTTAATTAAATTCACTAAGGATGTCATTTTGGGAATAATATGTAAAGAAACAGCTTAGTGTAATATATCATCAGAATCGGGAGGAAGATCATTATAGGATAAGATGATGAAAAGTGACTTCCAGTGGCCGAAGAAGTCATAAGGATAAATTAATCACTTTTTAGAGGAAAAAAGGTTAATTAATTAATAAAGTGATTTTATGAAGGAATATTAAAAGTAAATTAAAAATCACTTGGAGAGAAAAGGTGAACACGGGTATACGAGAGAGATAGGGTCTTCTATTCTCTCATTATGTTGATTGATATTTTGATGTCTGGATTCTTAGCTAGAGAGCCCATGGTAATTGGGGGTTTTGAGGGTTTTGACTGAATAAACCCTAGAGATCAACAAGGGAGTGAAATATTCTCCTATTCTTGATCCTATCTTGGCCAATGTAATGTCCCCACTTTGGGACATCATTATATTACAGAGTGTTATGATGACCAGAGTAGCCAGATGGAGGTTATAGAGAGTACATGGATTATTGAGGGGTATTTTGGGGTCTAGCTTGCATCACTCATCCTATTTCATCATTATGATCCATTTTGCACAGCTTGGCTTTGGTTCTGTTTCATTCCGACAATTTCCATGATTTTGAGTTATTTTGGGCTATAGGTTAATTAAATTCATTAAAGAGGTCATATTGGGAATAATACTTGGAGGAACCTCTTAGCATAATAGCTCATTGGAATCAGGAGGAACAAGACTATAGGATAGAATGATGAGAAGTGACTTTCAATAGCCAAGGAAGCCACAAGGAGAGATAATGTACTTTCCAGAGGTAAAATGGTTAATTAATTAATTAAAGTGATTTAATTAATTAATTAATAATTAAATAAAGTAAAGTCACGTTGGAGAGACAAGGTGAGAAGGGAGGATAAAAGAGAGACAAGAGCCTCTATTCTCTCATTCATGTTGTTTATCATTTTGATATATGGCTTCTAGATAGTGAGCCCATGCACTTGGGGGTTTGAGGGTTTTGACTTAACAAACCTTAGAGATCATCTCGGTGGTGAAATATCCCACCCAAACTGGTCCAAGCTTGGTCACGGAGGTGAAATATTCCTCCCTCACCATTCTACATCAGATCTAGTCAGCTTCAGAGGGGTTCTACATCAACCACAGGTCCAGGGAGAGATAGGGCACAAATTCAGGAGGTTTTTCAGCAGGAGGGCACCCATCTTGAGGAGAGGGGTTCATTCCATGCATAGGAGGAGGATTTGGAGCAAATAGACTTCTAGGTATTCTTTGTAGGGCCCAGGTTTCCCTTTCTATCCTTTCCCAGAGGATGTTTCTCAACCATATTATTTATTGGATCTCATCTTAGGTTCAGAGAGAGGAGGGTGCACCATAGATTGAGGATCTAGTCATTTGGTTGGTTAGATCCTCATCATTAAGACCGAGGCTTTACCAGAGGGTTTCTAGTGGCCTGATATACAGTTTGGGATCTTTTCTAGAGATTTTGGAGGCCATTTTAATAGAGGTTGAATTCTTGGTCTTCTACAGCCAAGAGGGCGCACTGCAGATTGATGATTCAACCATCTAGAGGGTCATATCTCTATTATTCAGTCTGAGACTTTACCAGGTATTTTCCCTTGGCCCAATTTATAGTTTGGCACCTTTCTTAGGGGATTCTAAAGCTAATTTCTTGGAGGCAGAACTCTTGTTTTGATTCAGCCAGTGAGGGGCGCATTGTGCTAGGGAGATCTTCATATTTCAGCGAGGTTGTGAGTTGGTTCATCTAGGTTTTTGGTCTATAGATTGGAGAGGATTTTGGAATCCTAGATATTCTTCTATATTTTATTTTCATGGCCAGATACTCTACTATATTATATGTATTCCAGATCTTCCGATTTTGTATGCAGACAACCATTATTATGAATAATATCAGATCTGAGGTGTTTTGGGTTATCTCTTATATTGATTGATCTTCCACCTTGTTGAGGTATGTTCCATTACTATATCTATGTTGAGTATTGCTACAAACATAAATAACAACCATTAGTATAAACCCTAGTGCAACCTAAAAGACCAAATAAGAAAAATGTTTGATGAAATGCCACAACCGGAAATCAGTTAAAAAATCCCATGAAAAACGTAATGTTCTTGGCATATTGGCTTGGGAACATTACAACCAAGAAGGTGAAATATTCCTCCCTCACCATTCTACATCAGTTCTGAGAAACTTCAGCCATTAATTTTGACAAGGGGACACACCAATGAGGGTTTTCAATAGGTTGGGTGCACTAGTCGAGGATAGCATATTTGATTTTCCTTTGGGAGGCTAGATATTCAGTAGAGATCATTACAGGAGTGGATTTTACCACCCTAGTGCCTTTTTTGCATCAGATTCAGATATTTTCTTCAACTACATCACCAGAGGATGTTGGTGGTGTTAGCGATCAAAATGTTCTAGTAAATTTTGAGTGCCTTCATCAAATTTAAGCTAGAATTGCCTATTTTTCTAGTCTCAAGCCAATGCCATGATTTCCAAAATTTCCATCATAACTTCTGCTTGATTACTTTGCCCAGAAATCCTTTGGTTTTCTGCCTCTGGACCTTCATTTCACAAAAACTTGTTAGTATTGTTTAGAACCTAGTCTTATGCCTTTTTTAGATTTTACAACAAAAAAAACATATGTTATTTTTGTGAATCTTATCAAATAAAAAAGGTGTGTGCACATATGTCCTTCTAATCATATGCCAATATTACATATTGAAATGTATAGATATTAAAGCCAAAGATTGAGTCCACATGTCACAATAACTCAATGTATGAACTAAATAAAGCCTTAGTATCCAACACACCAAGCTATGAGATATTGATATGACAAGTCAACCTAAATTAAGCCCACATGTCAAGGTTAAATACAAGCATTGAACAACTCAAGTCATGGTAAGGAGTCACGGGAGGAAAATGCATGTATTTACATGCAAATCTCATAAGTGTCGATTGAGTGAATCAAACCATCTGCCAGATCAAGACACAAGTCAACACCAAATGCCAAGCCTCTTTCGCCTCATCTGCTCAGTTCTATTCTTATTTCTCAGCGTATTTCAAAACGAAAATATATTAACTCCTGAAACGTGAGGGATATGTCCCCTCTGTATTTTTCTACAAGCATCAGGCCGCATGCAAGAAAGGTTACAAAAAGTAGAAAAGGAAATCACGCTTCAGTAGCAAAATTATAGCCATGCGCTTAGCCACGAGTCAATACACAGGCAACAAGTCGACATATAAAGCCATAGATTAGGCCACGAGAAGGAATGAACACGCAGGTAACTGCGCCTCTTCATCAGAAAAACATATTGAGTAAATGCATCTTACAATCACGCACATTTACTCTAACTGGACATCAATGCTCAGTGGGCCTCAGTTCTCCTAAATTAACACTCAATTTCAGCATTGGAAGGGTTTCACGTTTTCGAACCAAACAGAGCTTTTATCAATTGCTTTTTCAAAATTATCTTCCCGAATTCATTTAAATTTCAATGTTGTTAGTGTGTCTGCACCTCCAGAATCCTTCTCCATCGCAAGGGTAGTTGAATCGCTGGTAAATAACGTAGATTTATCAGAAAAAGAGGCGGAGGCAGTGCTTGATCATTTATTGCGTGGAGGAGCAAATGAGTTTTAGATTAGCATTTTTCTTGTCCTGCTTAGGGCCAAAGGAAAGACTTATGAAGAGATTACAGGCTTGGCCAAAGCCATGATTAAATGTTGTGTACATCTTGATGGGTTGACGGATGCCATAGATATAGTTGGACATCGATTTTCAGGAAGTACTTGTATGAGAGCCCACTCAAGCTTCAGGCACTTCTACGCCAGTGCAATCATAGAAAGGTCCTTTTCAACAATAAAACCACATTAGAAACAACAATGGCAAGACAAGTAACTGAATTGCTCAAGAAATAGACATTGTAGTTGCTCAAAATGGAGATCATCCTTATTTAAAATGAATTGTTCCGTGAAGCTCAGGGAAGGTTAAGTAGGCAAAAGGATATTGACTCGGGTGGATATTCGAAGGAAAAATTCAGTTTTTATAGAAGCAGATGGAACGTGAGGAGCATCCTGTTTTTCCTTTTCTTATTTCGGCAACAATGGAAGCAGGAAAATTAATCTGGATGAGCTTCAACAAATCTTCCAGGAATTTGGTATTGTTGAGCTTGAGGAAATGATCAAAGAAGTTGATCAAGAAATTCCCATATGCCCTAGCAAGAAGATCCTTCTTGCGCTGCTATCAAATTCCTGCCATAGATAACAACAGTTGTGCGTTTGGATTTCCTTTTGTATGCTCTGCAGCTGTGGTGTCATTGCTTAAATTATTTCGATATATTTAATTTTTGTTTTCCTCGCCTGCTTAGCACATCGATTCTTGAATCAAGCATTGCAGGTCACTTGAGGTTCAAACATCAAGTGTCAACAACACTTTATTGAGCAGTTGTTGAAGGATCTAACACTCTATGCAGGATCATTGTTGCTCTGCATTATTTTCTTCTCAAAGATAAAAAAGAACTTTCACCCATGCAAAGGAAGAATTATAACCAATTAGCTGTTGAAAGGAAAAGCTTTCACCAACTAACTAGCAAATCTTAAGGAAAAATAGCTGGTGAAACCTAGACTGGCCAACGAAGGTGTATTTTTTCCCAGATCAAAGTTTTGCTCAACTGAATCTTTTGAAAATGCTTTCCAAAGATACATATTGAATTATAGTGTCAAATCTAAGATCCACTTTTGATGCAAAGGAGTTAGAGGAGGATTTCAAGTTGATTTGACACTAATTTTGGGGGCAATAAATCAGGGTTTTTTCTAAACTTGGAAAATTCGAATTTATCTTCATCAAAGGATATCAAATAGCCTTGGAAAGCTTATCTGCACAGCACAGAGGTTCTACATGATCTGAAGACCATGAAATGAGGAGTTGACCTTATTTTGAGGATCACTTACTCTCTTTTTGTAAAATTGTTTTGACTTTCTATCTTTAGCATATTTGATCCATTCTTCTAGGATCTGAACTTTTATTGTAAAGATATAAAGCTGAAGATATGAGATGAACTGTGGGGTTCAATCCTGGATACTTTTTGGCTATGTACTTTGACTCTTTTATGTTATATGAATCACAGTCCTCTTTTGTTACCAATGTCAGTATTGTTCATATGTTCACCAGTCTGTAATTTGATTCAGTTCAGCTTAGCTATTGAGAACTGTCATCTTCTTGTGTAGCTCATGAATGTGAATTAAATGATTCTCTTCTATCTTGTATGACCCTACATGTCTGTGTACCTGGTTATCCTAAATAGTATTCTTCACACCTTATTTCATTACTGTAACTGATATTTGGTCTCTAAAAGCACTGGTTTATTTAGATGCATAATAAGTTGTCCTTTTATAAATCCTACCCAGTTATCCCATTGTTCCAAACACTTTGATTATTAAATTTCTTAAGTTACCAAGCACCTTTGTTCTACAACCACAAAGGGTTTCTGGGAGTGATAACAAATTGGCGTTGTTGCCGTGGAGAGGAGATTGAAGCTCAGCTTCCTTGGGAAACGAAAAGATCTAGCTTTGATGATAGACAAAGCCTGGACATCATTTGGTTGTAATCATCTATCCGACGACTCCATGAAGGATGGATTTAGTGGCGACTCCATTGTTTAGAAATCTGTTGGTGACTCCACTGGTATGACATGAACCAGATCTTTGCTAAGAGGTATGCGTTCTATGATTTTTCTAAAATTGTTGGTTTCCCTAATCCAGTGCCTAGTAGATATGAATGGGAAAACAGTCTTGCCAGATTTTGAGGAGAAGAGTGGGAAGTGCCAGCTGAACATTTGTTGGAATTTCATGATTACATGCATCAGTTGCAAGTTGTGCATGAGGATGTTCAAATCCGACTATTTTTTTTTTCATTAGAAGGGATTGCTCATGATTGGTACCTGTCTCTGCCTATTACTAGCATCAGCTCTTTAGCTGATTTTCATGCTGCCTTCCATGTGTTTTGTAAAGGCATATTTTTAGATGACTTTCTATTTCCTGAATGTTGTCATGAGTTCAATTTGCTGTATAATGATCCCAACATTCGTGAAGACTTTGCTGCAGCAGAAGATACTCTTCATCATGATCAAGAGATCAATGATCCATACTATGATAACCTTAGTGATGCTTTTGACATTGTATCAAATACATCTACTATTTTAGGTTGTCATGAATATTGAATTATCCCCTTTGAAGACTTGAAAGGTGATGAGCAGATTGACAAATCAACAAGTGAAACTATTGAATCTGCAGTAGATGATGAAGGCAACCCTCATTTTTTAGTTCTGCAGACAAAGGGGAATTGCAGCAGATACAAAGAGCGAGATAGTGTGCTGAAAAGTTCAGATCAGCAGTTGAGCTTGCATTCTTCCTTGACAGAAAAAGAACAATTTACATTCAACATTGAGACAAGTGCTGACAATCAGCGGCTGCAACACAGTCAATTGGACCAGCAGCTCAAAAAGGTATTCTTTAATGATTTTGAAGACCTTATTGCTGATCATTTGGATTCTATAAGCAGCATAAATGTCCAAATACTTTTGTCAGATGAAAGTGGGCTCTGTCATCTTTTCAAATTACATTCTTGTATGATATGGTTTCCTATATTGTTCAGGTCATGATCAAGGATGTTAGCAGTAAATCAATTTCTGATATGGTTGCATTGGAAATTTAATTTTACTTGATAAATCTGCCTCTATGGGTTAGTGTAGAAGTAGGCAGAGGAATAAGCTCGCCATATGAGCAGTTAGATATTTTTCAGTTGTTGAGTTCATGAATAAGTAGGGCAGGTTACAGGTAGGCTGCAAGCAGGCTATAGGTAAGCTACAAGCATGCTGCAGGTTTGTTGAGAAACAATTGCAAAGCCCAGATGACTCCATGCCCAATTGCAAATCCCAGATGACTCCATGCCCAACGGTAAAGGCTAGACGACTCCATGCCCAATGGTAAAGGCGACTGGAACTACTAGGTTCTTGGGAACCTCACAGGGAGGTCTCCATCCCAGTTGGAGCTAGTTGTTAGTGATCAAAATGTTCTGGTAAATTTTGAGTGCCTTCATCAAATTTAAGCTAGAATTGCCTATTTTTCTAGTCTCAAGCCAATGTCATGATTTCCAAAATTTCCATCATAGCTTCTGCTTGATCACTTTGCCCAAAAATCCTTTGGTTTTCTGCCTCTGGACCTGCATTTCACAAAAACTTGTTAGTATTGTTTAGAACCTAGTCTTATGCATTTTTTAGATTTTACAACAAAGAAAACATATGTTGTTTTTGTGAATCTTATCAAATAAAAAAGGTGTGTGCACATATGTCCTTCTAATCCTATGCCAATACTACATATTGAAATGTATAGATATTAAAGCCAAATCTTGAGTCCACATGTCACAATAACTCAATGTATGAACTAAATAAAGCCTTAGTATCCAATGCACCAAGCTATGAGATATTGATATGCCAAGTCAACCTAACTTAAGCCCACATGTCAAGGTTAAATAAAAGAATTGAACAGCTCAAGTCATGGTAAGGAGTCACGGGAGGAAAATGCATGTATTTACATGAAAATCTCATAAGTGTCGATTGAGTGAATCAAACCATTTGCCAGATCAAGACACAAGTCAACACCAAATGCCAAGCCTCTTTCGCCTCATCTGCTCAGTTCTATTCTTATTTCTCGGTGTATTTCAAAATGAAAATATCTTAACTCCCAAAACGTGAGGGATATGTCCCCTGTGTATTTTTCTACAAGCATCAGGTCGCATGAAAGAAATGTTACAGAAAGAAGAAAAGGAAATCACGCTTCAATAGCAAAATTATAGCCATGCGCTCAACCACGAGTCAATACACAGGCAACAAGTCGACATATAAAGCCATAGATTAGGCCACGAGAAGGAATGAACACACAGGTAACTGCGCCTCTTCATCAAAAAAACATATTGAGTAAATGCATCTTGCAATCGTGCCACATTTACTCTAACTTGGCATCAATGCCCAGTGGGCCTCAGTTCTCCTAAATTAACACTCGATTTCAGCGTTGGAAGGGTTTCAGGTTTTCGAACCAAGCAGAGCTTTTTATCAATTGCTTTTTTAAAATTATCTTCCCGACTTCATTTAAAATTAATTGTTGTTAGCATGTTTGCACCTCCAGAATCCTTCTCCATCACAAGGGTAGTTGAATCGTTGGTAAATAAGGTAGATTTATCATAAAAAGAGGCGGAGGCAGTGCTTGATCATTTATTGTGTGGAGGAGCAAATGAGTTTCAGATTAGCATTTTTCTTGTCCTGCTTAGGGCCAAAGGAAAGACTTATGAAGAGATTACAGGCTTGACCAAAGCCATGATTAAATGTTGTGTACATCTTGATGGGTTGACCGATGCCATAGATATAGTTGGACATTGATTTTTAGGAAGTACTTGTATGAGAGCCCACTCAAGATTCAGGCACTTCTATGTCAGTGCAATCATAGAAAGGTCCTTTTCAACAAAAAAACCACATCAGAAACAACAATGGCAAGACAAGTAACTGAATTGCTCAATAAATAGACATTGTAGTTACTCAAAATGGAGATCGTCCTTATTTAAAATGAATTGTTCTGTGAAGCTCAGGGAAGGTTAAGTAGGCAAAAGGATATTGACTCAGGTGGATATTCGAAGGAAGAAATTCAGTTTTTACAGAAGCAGATGGAACGTGAGGAGCATTCCGTTTTGCCTTTTCTTATTTCGGCAACAATGGAAGTAGGCAAATTAATATGGATGAGCTTCAACAAATCTGCCAGGAATTTGGTATTGTTGAGCTTGAGGAAATGATCAAAGAAGTTGATCAAGAAATTCCCATATGCCCTAGCAAGAAGATCCTTCTTGCGCTGCTATCAAATTCCTGCCATAGATAACAACAGTTGTGCATTTGTATTTTCTTTTGTATGCTCTGTAGCTGTGGTGTCATTTCTTAAATTATTTCGATATCTCTAATTTGTTTTTTCCTCACTTGCTTAGCACATCGATTCTTGAATCAAGCATTGCAGGTCACCTGAGGTTCAAACATCAAGTGTCAACAACACTTTATTGAGAAGTTGTTGAAGGATATAACACTCTATGAATGATCATTGATGCTCTGCAATATTTTCTTCTCAAAGATAAAATAGAACTTTCACTAGCGCAAAAAGCAGAATTATAACCAATTAGTTGTTGAAAGGCAAAGCTTTCACCAGCTAACTAGCAAATCTTAAGGCGAAATAGCTGGTGAAACCTGAGACTGGCCAACGAAGGTATATTTTTGCCCAGATCGAAGTTTTGCTCAACTAAATCTCTTGAAAATGCTTTCCAAAGATACATATTGAATTATAGGGTCAAATCTAAGATCCACTTTTGATGCAAAGGAGTTAGAGGAGGATTTCAAGTTGATTTGACACTTATTTTGGGGGCAATAAATCAAGGTTTTTTCTAAACTTGGCAAATTCGAATTTATCTTCATCAAAGGATATCAAACAACCTTGGAAGGCTTATCCACACAACACATAGGTTTTACATGATCAGAAGACCATGAAATGAGGAGTTGACCTCATTTTGAGGATCACTTCCTCTCTTTTTGTAAAACTGTTTTGACTTTCTATCTTTAGCATATTTGATCCATTCTTCTAGGATCTGAACTTTTATTGTAAAGCTATAAAGCTGAAGATATGAGATGAACTATAGGGTTCAATCCTGGATACTTTTTGGCTATGTACTTTGACTCTTTTATGTTATATGAATCACAGTCCTCTTTTGTTACCAATGTCAGTATTGTTCATATGTTCACCAGTCTGTAATTTGATTCAGTTAAGCTTAGCTATTGAGAACTGTCATCTTCTTGTGTAGCTCATGAATGTGAATTAAATGATTCTCTACTATCTTGTATGACCCTACATGTCTGTGTACCTGGTTATCTTGAATAGTATTCACCTTATTTCATTACTGTAACTAATATTTGGTCTCTAAAAGCACTGGTTTATTTAGATGCATAATAAGTTGTGCTTTTATAAAGCCTTCCCAGTTATCCCATTGTTCCAAACACTTTGATTATTAAATTTCTTAAGTTACCAAGCACCTTTGGTATACAACCACAAAGGGTTTCTTGGAGTGATAACATGTGGTTTTGTAGAGTAGCGTCAGATGATGGAGGTGCGTGAGGGATACCTAGGATCGCTGATGATTATGGAGAGATATGACCAAGAGACGTTGGAGGATGTCTAGGTGTCACAGGGACCACCATTCATGGGGATTTTTGAGAAAATTGGTCATACGCATACACATGGGGATTCCAGAGCCATGGGTAATTATGAGAACACTTCCATTTAGGTTCCAGGATTTGTTGACATCCATGTAGAGGTTGACCTAGTAGTACACCTAGGATACATGATGATGCAAGAGGATACAGGAGCTTGCATGAACATACAGGGGAATAGAGTGATGAGTGGTAGTTCACATGGGCATGCAGAGGTGTATAGTGGGATCTAGAGGGATGCACTAGAGTGCAGGGAGGAGACATACTTAGTGGAGCATGGATATTCCTCTCCCTTGCAACAATACATGGATTTTGGAGATCAACTTATCAGTAGCAGCAACTATATGAGTGATGATGGAGAGAGTATGATTGACCATCAGTTTGTGGAGTTAACTATTGTTGTACTCGATGGTTTGAGATTAGTGATGAGTACAAGCCATTATTCACCACGGGTTCCATTGAATGAGTTCTTGGTCAATCCTTTAGGATTGACCAATGCATATGACACTCCCCAATCCTACATACAATTGCAGTTATTTCTGTTATCTTTTCCCGATAATTCCATTGTATACAACAACATAGGGGGAGATATTCATCTACATGGGACATGGAGAGTTGTTAGGAAGAGACCTCCTGATAGGGAATACTTCAATATATACAGCAAGATAGGGGAGGTTTGTCCGAGATAGTCAGATGAGGCCTTGGGTGTGATGGAGAGCATCCTTAGACGTGGGACATAATATATTCCAGAGGTGGATATAGGTTTAAAGTCTCAGTGGTATGAGGACAAGGAGTAGAGTAAGATAGATCCCTCGGATGATGACTATGAGGTCAATTGGAAGGATGTATGATTGCAGCAGGTAGCGTCAGAGATCTTGAGGACCGTACATGTTGTACCTATGGTTGGACAACTTGGCCATTTTAGGACTCATCATCATATCAGAGAGATATTCTCCTGGTAGGATCTTGAGGATGATGTCATGAGGCACATGGGGGCATGTTTGGTATGTCAGCATCATGAGTCAGGGCATGATTCCGTGGTCACCCTTGTTTCATTGTTGAGTTGGGAGAGTATGATAGCTTCTCTCGACCCTGGGGCACTAGAGATATATAGTACGGATGACATCATAGGGATATTGTTGGAGCGTGGGACACCACAGAAAGTAGAGTGGGTTGGTAGAGAGGCCGAGTTTAGTGATTATGGACAGGACATCATGGCTATCAGCATACTTCGACCAAAGGTTTATAGTTTTGTAGGCATGGAGATACTTGGTATTGCACCCTCAAATTTATTTGATGTAGGATTTGGTGCTCGTATAGAGAACATCAGAGTTTCAGGTACTTGCATGATTGATTCCTTCCATTGTTGGGGGAATTTGAGAGCAGGTTGAGATGAGAATGCTATGTGGTAGGATGGATCTCCTTTGCTAAGGATAATTTATATTAGTAGATCATCTTCTTGGTTAGCAGGGGATATAGATTCTATTGGAGGTGGTAATTTGGAGATTGGTTTAGGTGAGAGACTTCTTGATGGACAATTATGGTATTTATTTGTTGCATTGGTTGGGGGTCTTCAGGAGACTCATGGTGTTGATGTCTTATAGGAATATACTTTATAGGGAACTTAAGTTCACATCTTGATTTTGGATGCAAGGATTAGAGTTATCGGTAGTTCATAGTTTGATGGAGTTGAGATCCGAGTAGAGCGGTTTCTTGAGGAGTTGATCAAATATCTACTGCACATGATCATTCTACTCATCGGGAGAATTTGGTGGCATGCGTGATGAGCACTTGGAGGGACCATGTTTTGAGGGGATAATACTTCATGTCACACAGGTGGATATGGGACCCAAGGATCATACACAGTATGATTTAGTTATTGCTTGAGGACAAGCAATATTCGAGTAGGGAGTATTGTAATGTCCTCATTTTTGGACTCTTTTATATTACAGAGTGGGATGCCTGCCAAAGTAGCCAGTTCGGGATGATAGTGAGTTCAATAGATATTGAGTATATTTATGGGGCCCAACTTCAATTATTCTTCATATTTCATCATTAGGATCCATTCCACACAACTTGTCTTTGGTTATGTTGCATTCCGACGATTTTTGTAATTTTGAGTTATTATTGAGCATATTTTAATTAAATTCACTAAGGATGTCATTTTGGGAATAATATGTGAAGAAACACCTTAATGTAATATCTCATTAGAATTGGGAGGAAGGGCGCTACAGGATAAGATGATGAAAATTGACTTTCAGTGGTCGAAGAAGCCATACGAACAAATTAATCACTTTTTAGAGGAAAAAAGGTTAATTAATAAATAAAGTGATTTTATGAAGGAACATTAAAAGTAAAGTAAAAGTCACTTGGAGATAAAAGGTGCACAGAGGTATAAAATAGATATAGGGGCTTCTATTCTCTCATTATGTTGATTTGTATTTTGATATCTAGCTTCTTAGCTAGAGAGCCCATGGTACTTGGGGCTTTTGAGGGTTTTGACTGAATAAACCCTAGAGATCAACAAGGGACTAAAATATTCTCATGTTCTTGATCCAAGATTGGCCAAGGAGGTGAAATATTCCTCCCTCACCATTATACATTAGTTCAGAATTACTTCATCTATCATTTTTGGCAAGGGGGCACACCAGTGAGAGTTTTCAGTAGGTTGGGCACACCAGTTGAGGAGAACAGGTTTGATTTTCCTTGAGAAGGTTATATCTTTAGTAGATATTATTCTAGAAGTGGTTTCTACCACCCTATCACCTTTTTTCATCAGTATATGAGGTTATTCTTCATCCTATCCATTCTATCATATAGGAGGATGTGTTTCTATTCAGGAGGGTGCATTGTTCATAGGGTATCTAGTGTTTTGGAGTGTGAGATCACTCCCAATAGATAGGATATTCTTCATAGGAGTTTCCTATCACTCGATATACATTTTGACAGTTGGTTTCATTGGTTTGGTTTTCATCTTCAAGGAGGTCGAATTATTATCTTGCTATAGCCAGAGAGGGTGCATTTCTGCAAGAGAAGACATCACCTGAAGCAAGGGAAAGGGTTGGATCTCATAGATATTTGGTATTCAGCTTGGGAAGGATTTTGGAAGATCATATATTCTTCTTTCTATTGTACTTTGGAGGCATTATCATCCACACTCATTATTCTTCTATCAGTGATCCAGATTTGCTCTACTATTGTATGGAGGTTAGCTATCTATGATAAATAAAATCATATCTGAGGTATTTGTGGCTATTTCTTGTGTTACTTGTATTGCATCTTGTTGAGTATATATCATTTCTATATCTCTACCATTTACTTGTTGCAAACACAACAAAATCCATCATCATAAACCCCAACGCAACACAAGAAGACCAAATCAACAAAATGTTTCAAAAAAGACCACAACCAGAAAACATAAAAACTTAATATGTTCCAAGCAAAACCACTTGGGAACATTACATTTGCAGCCTTCCCAAAACAAAGGTTGCTTTTAAATCAACAATATCTCCACTTCCCCAACTCCATTTTGGATACTTTGTTTTTTGACATTGGCTATTTTTTAGGGGAATTCAAATCTAGGAATGGATTCTCCAAATTCTGCATAGATTGTTTCAGAAATTGACTTGAATGTTGTTGTCCATTTTTCCGTAAAAAATCAGCAAAAAGAAAAACAATATCCCACTTTGTGCCCCAAAATTCTCCCACTTTGTTCCCAAGAAAGAGTGACGATACCACTTGTAGTGTACTTAACCCCAAAATTTAGAGAAATCACATAAACATAGTGCAAAAAACAAGAACACAAGATAAAAGAGAGATAAACCCTAATAAAAATCTCCGTGATAATAAAAATTAAAGAGCTATGTTCACTTCCTTCTTCCCTTAGGGTGAAATCTCTAAGAGAAATGCTCCAAATACAATAACAATTTTTGAAAAAACATTAAATAACCTTCTACTCATTATATAGCTATCCATAGATAATCCTAGCTACCTTTGGGCCCCTTATAATGGGGGCCAACTAGCTAATTTGGTCCTTATTAATAAAAATGACATTTCAAAACCAGGTACACAGTGTTTATCCTTAAATATTCTCAATATTATGTCTAATTGTGACAACTTACATTCTCAAATGACCATTTTTACCATGAGTGACTATTAACTAACTATTTAAGGAGCCTTATTCAAGGAAGGTGGCCTTATACATTAATTAAGTATCTAAGTAAGGGGGTTAGGGTAGGCCCTAACAGGTTTTGGTTGACCACTAACCATGATTTCAAAGATACTCCTCCTACTTTCATACACATTTATATTCGATATTTATGTTGCATCTTTGTCATCTTATTTGGTCTTTATCATGGAATTTCTTTTTCCACCAATTGCTTGTTAAAGTACTTAATTTTAACATAACATTAGACTACCATATTGAGTTAACTAAACTAAATAGGAGTGAGTGCTCTCCTATATTGAGTTAGCTAAGTTAAATATAAATTTTAATTACGTCAAAGGAGTTTTTAAGGGGAGGTTCCTCGCCCAGTTTTGGTTGTCTGTCAAGGGCCTTTGAAAGCATGTCACATGTCAGTGTAATTAGAGTAACGTGGCAGATATTTTCCTGATTTCATTTTGTACTTACCTCTCTCGATTTCCATGTTGCATCGTTACCCTTATCCTTCCCTAGACAACCCTATTGCACCACCTTTATCCTTCCCCTGCAACGAATTCATGTAGAGATGTGAGAAAATTATGATCGGTGTACCTATTTTATTCTACCATGTAAGGCATCATATTAACTACAATTTGAACTTTCTAAATCCAAAATGTAAATGGGAGGAGAGCCCTCCCATGAGTTGTTGGAGGCATTAACATCCCGTGGTCTGCTAACCTGAAGGTCCCACCTATAATCATCTCTTCGTTTTAGAGGGGTGTCTTATTTTGAAGGAGAAGAATTCGATCCATTATGTGTAGAGATGCTCGATTTGAATTCAGGTGTGTGTGATTCGTTGGATCCACTGCCATACCAATTCAAAGCGAGTGCCTCTTCCACATGGCTTTCCTCTACTATTTTCGATGACATAATTTACCTGTTGGTGTTACACATTATTTTTGTCATCCCTATGAACATTAATGATGTAAACCTATCTGTTGCCTTCAGAGGGGTCAGTGGCCTGAGTTCCTGAAGAGAAAAGGGAGAAGAAATTTTTCTGAGAAAAGAAGTTGCATTTTCCCTTGTAAAAACCCTATAAAAAAGGAAGTTCACAGGTTGTTATATAGGCAAGGTGTGAGAATGCCTAATTCTCGCAGGTTGCACCATAACTAGGGTGCGAGATGTTCGCAGGTTTCCCTATAGGCAGGGTGTGAGAATGCCTACACGTGGGAAAAACAAGTGTTTTCTCGAATCTTCTAGAAGGAGAAACTTCTATGGTGAGGTGGCATCCGAATGGTTTGGATCTTACTCACTTTCATGATTTAGTGGGATCATCCTAACCTCCTCACCTTATC
>ML778949.1:1181562-1192897 GCA_009831015.1 Picea engelmannii
ATTAGTTGTAGGGCTTTGGAATAGGTGTGAAAGATAACTTTCCAAAGTTGCAAACAAACATAGAATCTTGAGTTAGGGAGCGGTTAAATCCACTTATTACATTTTGTCCTGGGAAGCCCTTCTAACACAAGGGTCAATCACGAAGTCGCATTGAGACTGGCAGAGTTACTCACCCTGCTTTGTTGGTCTTGGTGTAGAGCTTGCGCGTATTATGGGGGTCGCTTGAGAGGTATACCCACAATGATGAGTGGAAGCCTTTCGAGTTTATTTTGGGCTAGATACCCTTCCCTTGCGTGTGGATCGGACTGTCGACTGTTTCCCCAGGCATCATTGTAGTAATTGGTAACCTTAGTGGCCTATCTCTCTAGGTTCTTTACATGAGGTGACTGTGGAGGGGCAAGTCTTCACGGTACCTAGAATCGACATTGGCCAAACTCACTCGGGCTCCTTGGAGGGTATACCCACGATTATGTGTGTGCGAGCTTGCATCAGGGTGTAAGTCCGTTAAGCAGGTCGTCAGCATAACTTTTCCACCTACTCTATCTCAGCCCCTTCTTACATTGTTCCCACGACATTGGATTTCATCACTAACTAGTGTGTTCATTGTGAGAAGGTTTTGTTTGTTTGCTTGCTTCCTAGATTTTTAGCGTGTGCTATTTGTTTTCCCTAGCAGACTCTAGGTTGGATTTATTTAATGGCATCAATTCCCGGAATGACCAATGAAGGAACCCCTTCTCCAGGAGAAACTTTTGTTTTTCCTTCTTATGGAAACATTGGTCCTCCTCACATCACTACTTTGAGCCTTCCAGGTCTCACTATTGGATTATAGGTATGGTTGTTTTACACTCAGGTAATCCCGAATGTAGTTAGTGCTTCAGTCATGAGCACTTCCCCCCAAGAGCATCAATCTCATGTTGATTCTTCACCTTCTTCACCAGTAAGGTCTTCTTCATTGGGTGAAAGTTTTGAAGCTAGTATCCCGGTGAATAAGAAGAAGAATAAAAGAAAGATTAAGAAGAAGAAAGATAAGTGAGGGTCAAAACCTCCAACCACTGTTAAACATGTTGGAAAACAACCATTTACTATTAATCATGTTGGGAGTGTTGATGATGTCAAGATCACCCAAACAACTCATAAGCCTAAGTACCCTTGCAGAATTTGTAAGGGTAGCCATCTTCTTAAGGAATGCCCTGGTCTATCCAAGGTTATAGAAGCATGGTCTACACATCCTCGCCAACCCACGTCGTTAGCCTCTGAACAACATGCTGACAACCCCCCGTCAACCATCCATGATACGGTTGGGAAGAAGAAAAGTAGAGTCAAGTTCCCATGTATGTTATGCAAAGGGAGTCATCTCACTCACCTTTGTCCTCATATGGACGAAGCCTCAAAATTACTGGAAGACATGATTGTTTCACAGCCTCAACTTCCAGCTGCATACCGTAAGCTTTCTCTCAACCCTCCAATAGTTGATGGAATGATCACTCTGATCCCTTCACTGCTCAGTCCGTTTGATCATGTCGTCAATCTGGTCATGTCCTTAGTTGAACCAGTTGAGAAAGTGGTTGATTCGATACCATCCTCGGTCAATCCCACTCTCCCCTCAGAGAGTGTCACCCAAGTGGTCGATCCGTGTCCATCTATCGACCCCATTCTCTCTTTGGAGAATGAAAATCAAGTGGTCGATCTGATCTCTCCATCGGTCGATCCTACTCTCCCGCTCGAGAGTAAACTCGATACTGCCCACGTTTTTCTCATTGATACAGACTTTACCATGTCGAGGGGTATTCCTCCTTCTCCTGTGGAACCCCCTCCAAGTTATGAGGCCATCCATTTTGATTAGGGTGTGCTAACTGGACCTCGTCTTCCCTCTCACATTCCTTTCCAGATTACAGTACAGGTTTGTGGTTGGGACGTTCCTCAAACGTTGATAGATGAAGGTTCCTCTGTTAGTATTTTGTCCTCTATTGTTTGGAAAGCTTTGGGTTATCCTCCACTTGTGCCGGTTACATAGAATCTGTTATCTTTTAATAGAAGAACTAGTCAACCTTTAGGGACCCTTCCGCAGTTTCCTGTAACTTTGGGAGGGAAAATTGTCTTTATTGATGTCATTGTATTCCAAGACCCCTTGGATTTTGCTTTACTCCTTGGGCGGGATTATGTCTATGCAATGAAATCTATTTTGTCTACTCTTTTTCGTGTGATATCTTTCCCTCACTATGGATGAGTTGTGACTATTGATCAACTTTCATTCATTGACCCCGACTGGATTGCCTCCCTAAATGGTTCTTATATGCAGATGGTATTGTCCCTGCCACAGGTCAATTATGTGGCGTTGTCACCCATGGCTTCAAATTTTGATGACTTAGATCCAGTAGTTGACATGGTAATCTCTTAGATAGGGTTGTTAGAGCCTGATCTCTTTACTCCTGTCGTGACCCTCGACATGGTGTCCTTCCAGAGTGTGTTTCTTCATTCTAGTGAAGACCTCTTGGAAGCCATGACCGAGTTTTGTCCCTTGACATGGTGCCATTCCAGAGCATTGTCCTCTTGGAATCCATGATCAATGAGAAAACCACTTTGAGGATAGTTTTTGCATCTCTGAGGAAACCTCTTTAAAAAATGAAACAGAGGTATTTGAGCATGGTTTTTTTATTTCAAGCTCGTTAAAAAATGAAACCACGCACGAGGATAGTTTTTTGCGTCTCTGTGGAAACCTCGTTAAAAAATGAAACAAAGGTCTTTGAGCATGGTTTTTTGATTTCAAGCTCGTTAAAAAATGAAACCACTTATGAGGATAGTTTTTTTGTCTTTGTGGCAACCTCGTTAAAAAATGAAACAGAGGTTATGAGAATAGTTATTGTTTTTGTGTCAAGATCATTAAAAAATGAAATAGTTTTCCCCCTTTCTATTTGAGTCAAGTCCTTCGTCTAGTATTTGAAGCTTCATTTCATTCTCCTTTGCAGTTGGATGAAATGCAGCTTGCGGGGCATTTGCCTCAGCCTCTGGTCTTCATGCTGAATTTAAGCCGCTAGTTTCTTAAGCTGGGGGATAAGTACCAACCATCCATGTGTTATGCGTTGGTAATTCACAAGCATAGTTTTGTATGGTTCAAGCTTGTGTAAAAATGAAACCACTTACCTCAAGCATAGTTTCCTCTAGTTCAAGCTTGTGTAAAACTAAAACCAGGTCCGAGCATAGTTTTGTTTGGCTTTTAATCTTGTGTAAAAATTAAAATCTATCCCAAGAATAGTTTTGTTTTGTTTTAAAGCTTGCGTAAAAATAAAAACAATCCCGAGCTTAGTCTTTGTTCTTTCTCATGCTCGTTAATACATGAGAATAAGTTGCTAAGCTTAGTCTTTGTTCTTTCTCGTGCTCATAAATATGTGAGAATGTAACCGAGTATAATTTTATCACTTTTTTGGACTCGTAAAGGTTATACGAAAAAGGAACCCCCTGGAGTTCCCTTTAAGCTCTTTTTAGACTCTCTAAACATGAAAATATTGCCGAGCGACCTTGTTCTTTTCACGCTCATTAAAGTATTTGAAGAAAACATTCGATGAGTGATAGTTTATCACTTTTTCGGTCTCGTCAAACTAATTTATGAAAAAGGAACTGGGAGAGTTCTCTTTAAGTGTTTTTCAGACTCTCTAAACATGAAAAAACCCTGGGTTTTATTTCTTTGGACTCGTTAAACAAACATCGAAAGGCCCATATGGGACCGAACCACTCCTTCCTAGGGTTCATTAAACATACTCCAAGAGACTCATCCGAAGGATGAGCTTACATTTACAAGCATATGTTATCCTCCTCAAGCTTGCGTAAAAATAAAGAGGTACTCGCCAGAAATGGTGGGGGAAAAATTGGGAAAGAATTGTGTCTAAACCTGTATTCCATGGAAGAGTCACTTTTGAACATGAAACCCTTTCACTCGCCTTGTGTCTAGGTTGGAAAATCCACTTGTCTCCTGATCATACTCCTTTATAAGATTACAAATTGGTCTGTGATCCCTGTTGTTGATTCAGTGTTTCCAAGACAGTTGTCGTGTCGTCAATATGGTCAAAGAGAAGTTCAACCCGAAAAGCCTTCTATTACGGCGGCCATTTTTGCAGTCTTTAAGCCTTCTATTGCGTCGGCCATCCCTGAGTCAGTCCTGAATCACTTGTTACTATGATCTACATGAAATCTTGTTACTTGTTTCATGTCATTGATGTGGGATACATTAAGGCCCTCCTGTGATGAGTCTTTCCCTGTTGAATTCAACTCATTATCTAGGAATTAGACTTAGAAACTAATTGGTACCTTGGAACTTGCATGCCTTAATGGTAGGTTTCCTCGCTTTCGACAGTGTTTTTTCATTATTGACCCCTGATCGGGAGATTCCACCGAGTGTTTGACTTCAACTCATTTATTCACATTCGTTGGATTGTACTAGTGTACCTTGGGAGTCATTGACATTAATGGTGATTTCCCTCGCACTTGTTAACGGTATACACTAATGACCGGTAATCAAGTGGTTTCTACCATGTTCGACTTCAGCACATGTATTCACATGGTTAGGTTCATACTATAGAGTGGTGGAGATGAAGACCCTGGATATTTTCTGACAGATCCAGGTTGCGTTGCAGTATATTCAGTGTACTGTTGAATAGATCCACATTGTATGTTTGGTGGCTATGTTCAAATTTGAATCTTTAACACATAGATCCACAGTGTATTTTTTGTGGCTATGTTCAGATTTGAGTCATAATGGCATGGATCCACAGTGTATGTTTGGTGGCCATGACCTGTCTTACATGACATGGATCTTAACACATCGACATTTATGATTTGATTCATTTGTATTCTGAGTATGGGAATGTCTACCTCAGTGATGATATATTATTGTACTGTATTTCCTTGTTTCTTGGTAGGTTTCTGACTGACTGTTTCTTGTTCCCTACACACACTCGACAAAGTATTTCAGATATCACTCTGTTCTAACTTCATACTTTGGGGGGCTCTCTGTTACACATTATTTTCGTCATCCCTATGAACGTTAATGATGTAAACCTATCTGTTGACTTCAGAGGGGTTAGTGGCCTGAGTTCCTGAAGACAGAAGGGAGAAGAACTTTTCCTGAGAAAAGAAGTTGCATTTTACCTTGTAAAAACCCTGTAAAAAGGGAAGTTTGCAGGTTGCTATATAGGCAGGGTGCGAGAATGCCTGATTCTCACAGGTTGCACCATAGCTAGGGTGCGATATGCTCGTAGGTTGCTCTATAGGCAGGGTGCGAGAATGCCTACACATGGGAAAAACAAGAGTTTTCTCGAATCTTCTAGAAGGAGAAACTTCTAAGGTGAGGTGGCATCCAAATGGTTTGGATCTTACTCGATTTCATGATTTAGTGGGATCATCCTAACCTCCTCACCTTATCCTCTTCAACTTATAAAAGGAGAGGAGTTCTCATGGAGAAAGTGAGCTTTGGTAAGCTTTGGTTGGCCTGGGATTATTAGCTTGGTTAGAGTGGCTTTGAGATTTTCTTTGTCAAGATAGATTGTGAGTAGTGTCAGATCTATGTCTCAGAATTCTTGGACTGAAAGTGTGTGGGGAACGAAGGACAGTTGGAAGGGACCTTACGACATCAAGGCCATGGTTGTAATCTCTCTTTCACATTTAATATGATACAGTAATATGATTCTTTCCTATAAAGCTTGTTGTGTTTTATTGTATGATTCCTTGATCACATACATAGGTTTATATTGAGTTTATGCTATTACTATCACTTTGGTTGGTTGTGTTCTTTTGCAGGTTCATCATTGTATGAGCGTTGGAACGGAGCTAGGATGGCGATGGCAAGAGGAAGCGACATTTAAATGGTATGTCACTCATCCCTCTTTAGTTAGTAAATTCAATATCTAAAACTTAAGGAAAGTGTCATGTTCTAGTGTGTTTTGTTCTAGATCCAAGTGGATCTAGGGAGATCAATTAGTGTATTCACCTACCGATTTGTCCGATAACAACTGGAAAGATACAACATAGATTGTTGCTATTTTGATTTTCAAAGGAACTGATCCAGGTGGATATTGGTGGCCACCCACCTATTCCACTTGGACCCCCACCATTGCTTCTTTCAGTTTTTCAGTTTCCGCACAGTTTACTATTTTTAGCAATTTTTCGGGTCCTGAACTTCCGGAGTCGTTTTGAGGCCTTAAACGATGTTTTTTTGGGAAAACGGGGAGCAACATGGATCATAAATCATGGTGCTCACCCAAAAGTTGTAGTCCTCAGATATATATTTATAACGAGGTATAGAACGCTTTAAATGGAGATCGTATGCCAAAGTTACGTCCCCGGGAAGTTGATGTACCAACTTACCCAAACAGGGCCCATAGTCTTGGCGTTTCATCTCCTAGTGTTAGGTTTTTTGATGTTTAGGGTTTTCCATTGTTTCTCAATAGTAATAGGCCTTCGAGCCTCATTGTAACACAGTTCAGAGGCCAGTAGCTGCCACATCTCTTCTCAGAGATAAGCTACTAGCGCCCTAGCTAGTTTATTTCCATTTAGTCTGTAAGCATATTTCAGTCATTTGTTATTAATGAAATGAAGTCTTATTTCCACTGCATCTCTGTGTTTATGTGTATTTATGTATTTCATTGTGTTCCTACATAAATTCGGATCAATGGTATCAAAGCAGTCTGCTCATTCTCGATCCTTCTTTACATGTCCCCAACGAGATAGGGTTATAAGGAGTTGGGGCTCGATCTGGTTGAAACTTTGCAAGATCAGCCTCACAAACCCCAATGACCGCCCATGCGGGAAGAAAAGAAAGATGAGGGAGCAGGAGATCCTATCAAAATGTTGCTCGAGGAGGCCCTCGAGAAACAAAGGAATGCGATGATGGACAACTTTTCCCATATTCTTCAACAGATTCCGACTGGCGGCGCATCGACATCCAGAAGCCACTGTGGAGGCGCCACTCCTTTTAAGGTACAAGTAAACTTTGACATTCCCATATTTTATGGCCAAATAGATGCAAATGTCATAGATAGATGGTTGAATCTGTTAGAAGGATATTTCTCAGTTCATGACTTTTTCGACCAAGAAAAGATTATTTTCGCACTCCTCAAAGCTGCCCCCCATGTTAAGGACTGGTGGGAAACCTACTGGGAGAAAGAGGGCAAGGGAGAACCCTCTTTGTTCTTAGTCGCACCGACTTGAAATTCTTTCCGAGACACCATCAAGGAACAATATTATCCCGTGGGGAGCTATGAGAACAAATACATACAATGGACTATGTTGTGGCAGCAAAGGGACCAAGATGCGCATGAGATGACGAATCTGTTTCATACCCTATGCACAAAGTTGGGTATCAAAGATTCAGAGAAACATTTGGTGTCAAAGTACCGCAATTGTATGCACAGATACATTCAGGAGGAAATGGAGTTCCTCGACATCTCCTCACTTGGTGTGGCATACCGATATGCTACCAAGATTGAGCAGAAGTTCAAACAAAAGAAGTGAGACTTTGGTTTTGTAAATTAGAAGCAAGGGAAAGGTACTCCTAAACCACAAAACAAAGGACCAAGCCAAGGCGGAGCAGCCCAGGACAACCCTCCAAAGCCACAAGAAAATAACAACACCACGAAGCCAAAAAAGGACACGGGGAAGTGGTGTGAGTTCCATAAGAGATCCACTCACAACACAAGTGAGTGTCAGGCCAAGCAGTCACTGGTAGCCAAGTTGAAGGCTTTTGAATCGGATGCATGCTCTGACTTTGAATTAGAACCTGAAAAGGGGAATGATAGGGGGAAGCAGATTATCGATGCGGAGCCCAACGCCATCGTTGCCACCATGAAGATCCAGAAGGAAGAACTAGAAGATCCAGAGGAGGCAGTGTGTCTCTTCCATTCCAAGATGTGGGTAAAGGGTTCCCCATTGCAGTTCATTGTCGACAGTGGGAGCCAGAAGAAGCTCATCTCGGTAGAGGTCATGAAGAAGCTGGGCTTGTCGACCACATCACACCCACAACCATACACCATTGGGTGGTTGCACCAAGGATGGGACCTCTGTGTCAGTCAACAATGTCGCCTTCCCTATAGCATCAAGCCCTTCATGGATGAGGTATTATGTGACATTGCTCCTCTTGATGTTTCTGATGTATTATTAGGCCAACCGTACTTGTGGCAGCAACATGTTGTGTATCAGTCTATGCCTCGTGCTTTATTATCACTTTGGGCAATAAGTTGTACCAGATACTGGAGATAGCACCGCCTACCACCATCTCTTTGGTTACTGCAAAACAATGCAGTAAGCTCATTTCCAAAACCAGGAAATTTGTTTTCTTGATGATCCGCCCTCAGGGAAAGAGGAAGAGTGTGTACATGACCTCCAGACAAGGCCCCGCTACACGAAAAAAACAGATGGATAAGGTTGTGGAGGAGTACAAGGACATCTTCACCTCCCCTGTTGGGGTGCCTCTACACTGCCAGGTCAAGCACCCCATCGATCTGACCCCAGGTGTGCCACTGCCCAATGGACCCATCTATTGGCGCTCTATCCTGGAGAATGACGAAATCAAGAGGCAGATCTAGGAGATGTTGCAGAAAGGTCACATCCGGCTGAGTTCATCACCCTGTGGGAGCCCAATCATACTAGTGCAGAATAAGGATGGGACTTGGAGACTCTGCATTGACTATCGGGCACTGAACAATATCACTATCTAGAATAGGTACCCAATCCCATGGATTGATGACCTTCTGGACCAACTCAAGGGGGAAATATATTTCAGCAAGATCAACTTGAAGTCTGGGTATCACTAGGTACCAATCGAACCCTCTGATGTGTGGAAGACTGCATTCAAATCCAAGGAGGGCCTTTTCGAATGGTTGGTCATGCCTTTCGGGTTGACGAATGCCCCTGCAACCTTCATGAGGCTAATGGATGACATCATGCGGCCATTAACCAACTCATTTGTAGTGGTGTACTTGGATGACATTCTGATCTTCAGCCAGACTTGGGAAGAGCACCTCCACCACATCCAACAGGTCCTCCAAACACTGCGGCAACACAAGTTGTGTGTCAACTTGGAGAAATTCACTTTTGGCATAACCCAGGTTTAGTATCTGGGATACATTATTGATGAGTGGGGGGTGCATGTGGATCTAGAAAAGATCCAAGTCATTTGGGATTGGCCAGTCCCAACCACCCTAACAGAGCTCTGCAACTTTTTAGGTCTTGCCAATTTCTACCGTAGGTTTGTGTTGGGATTCTCTCATATCACTTGGCCCTTGAGTCAAGTCACTAAGGGAGGAGCTAAAGAAAAATTCTTTTGGTCTGAATCTCAACAGAAGGCATTCAGGGAGTTGAAGCATTGCCTCTGATCTGCACCAGTGCTCACATTACCAGACTTGCAACAACCATTTGAGATCGAGATAGATGCCTCTGACTATGCTATTGGGGTAGTCCTTACTCAACATGGGAATCCAGTGGCATATCACAGTGAGACACTTTCCGACATAGTCCAGAAGTATCCCACTTATGATAAAGAAATGTATTCCATTATGCAATCTTGTCGGCAATGGAAGCATTACATTTTGGGAAAGGAAACGGTCATCCACACAGACCACTGACCCTTGCATTTCATACAGACACAAGGGAAGTTGCAGAACGATCGCCATCAGAAGTGGTCCACATACCTGCAACAGTTTCATTTGAACATTAAGTACAAAAAAGGAAGCACCAATAATGTTGCAGATTGCCTCAGTCGACCACCCATCATGGCGCTAACCACTATGCTCAACTCTTGTAGGCATGAGACTTTCGATTGGCCGCTTCTCTACACAAGTGATCCAGAATTCAGCCACACATACAATATACTCTTGGAGGGTAAGCAAGTTCCCAATTTTCACCTCCAGGATGCCCTGGTTTGTCACCTGGGACACCTTTGTGTTCCTTCAAGCGAGCGTGCCAAGATGATTTGGGAGGTGCACTACAGTCGGGTCGTTGGGCATTTCGGGGTCGAGAAAACCATGGCAGTACTGCAAAAGTATTTCTTTTGGCCGAACCTTCGACAAGATGTCGAAAAGTACATCAAGTCTTGCACTGCTTGTGCCATTGCCAAACCGACCATCAAGAAGCAAGGCCTCTATACTCTACTTCCTACCCCCATTCGACCTTGGGAATCCATCTCTATGGATTACATGTCGGACCTTCCTTCTACTAAGCATGGCAATGACTGTGTTTTTGTGGTCGTCAACCGATTCTTGAAGATGTCCATTATGATGGCATGCAAGAAGAATATCACAACAAAAGCCACCGCTAAACTCTTCTTTGAACGAGTGTGGGTACACTTTGGGATCCCACAGTCTATCATCTTAGATCGGGACAGTAGTTTCCTCAGTACATTTTGGTCCAGCCTCTGGTTGATGTTGGACACCAAGCTCACCAAGTCCACAACTTTCCATCCACAAACTGATGGCCAGACAAAGGTCGTCAACTGGATGATCATACACATTCTACGCATGTACAATTCAAAGCGTCCACGCACATGGGATGAGAGCCTCCCCTATGTGCAACACAACTACAACCAAGCTCTCCATAGCTCAACCAGCCACAACCCCTTTCAAGTGGGCTTGGGATTCCAGCCAGTATGTCCCATTGACATAGCCATGCCATTTGTGGCTACTCAGGAAGATTCAGCTCATGTCCAGTCTGAGGCGGATAAGGCAAACAACTTCATTGAGCACATTCAACACATCCGCCAATAGGTTCATGACATCTTGGACATAGCCAATGCTAAGTACAAGTAGCAACATGATCAACATTAGGTGCCACACAACTTCCAAATGGGAGACAAAGTGTGGCTGCATTTGCAAAAGGAGTGCCTCATTGGACCCCACCGCAAGCTTCGTCCGCTCTGATATGGGCCATACACCTTCACAAAGGCTGTAGGGGAAAATTCCTTTGAGCTCAACATTCCACCATTCCTTGGTTTGCACCCAGTGTTCAATGTGGATCGCCTTCAACCCTACTTTCCACCTTTACTAGACACATCCGACATGGCAGAACAAATCACACCAACAAAGTTAAATCCAGACTGCATGGAACAAGACATATCTGATCAGTTCATGGATAAATAGATCAAGCACACCCAAAAATAGAGGATACCGCTATATCGAGTTGTCAAAGCAGGCCAACTCCTTCACCAAGGTAAATGGCTCACCAGGGACCAAGTTCAGCAGAAGTTTCCTCATCTCATGGAGGAACTCAATGCAATGGGGACCATTGCTTCCTAAGGGGGGAGGAATGATCCAGGTGGATATTGGTGGCCACCCACCTATTCCACTTGGACCCC
>ML778949.1:1192947-1225636 GCA_009831015.1 Picea engelmannii
GTGGATATTGGTGGCCACCCACCTATTCCACTTGGACCCCCACCATTGCTTCTTTTAATTTTTTAGTTTCCACACAGTTTACTATTTTTAGCAGTTTTTCGGGTCCCGAACTTCTAGAGCCATTTTGAGGCCTTAAACGCCATTTTTTGGGAAAACGGGGAGCCACATGGATAATAGATCATGTTTCTCACCCAAAATTTGTAGTCCTCGAATAGATCTTTCTAGCGAGGTATAGAACGCGTCAAACAAAGATTGTATGCCAAAGTTACGTCCCCAAGAAGTTGATGTACCAACTTACCCAAACGGGGCCCATAGTCTTGGCGTTTCATCTCCTAGGGTTAGGTCTTTGGATGTTTAGGGTTTTCCATTGTTTCTCAACAGTAATAGGCCTTTGAGTCTCATTGTAACATAGTTAAGAAGCCAGTAGCCGCCACATCTCTTCTCAGAGATAAGCTACCAGCGCCCTAGCTAGTTTATTTCCATTCTGTCTGTAAGCATATTTCAGTCATTTGTTATTAATGAAATGAAGTCTTATTTCCGCTGCATCTCTGTGTTTATGTGTATTTCTGTATTTCATTGTGTTCCTACATAAATCTGAATTAGAAAGCTTGGGGATGTGTGTGGAATCTCAGGCCTCTTCATCCATATTCTTCTGTGGCTCATCTTCATGATGAGCAGGGGGGATTGATCCTAGTGTTAGGAAGCTTAGTTGCGGTGATAATTTGGGAAATTCACTTAAAATTCTGAGGCGGGAGCTCCATATCAGCCTTGGCACTGCCAAATGGAAGGTAAATATTTCCTTCAATTCAATTCTTTTCCTATATTTTAGGATCAATTAACTTGACATCTCTACTTCGGAGAGGCCTAGGCCCCATACTAAATATTACATGCATGGTCCAATTTCCTTTATGTTTTTGAAGTTGCTTTACCAAACACACCAAGTCTATCCCTTCATCGCATAACAAGGACTTCCTTGGGCTCAGGGATCAGGTCTGAGCGACGTTTATTCCTCCAAATTCATATGGGACTTGCACCTGACCTTTAAGGTCTAAGTGATATATATTCTACCACCAAAATTGCTTGGTCTCATCTAGAACATGTGATTTGGGTGGCGCAAACCACAAAAAGAATGGAACCAACCAACCTAATACTCTTTCGATCTTACACCGAGGACATGCACTTGATCTTTAATTTTTGAGTGGTATATGTTTCACCACCCAAATTGCATGGCCTCATGGGAAACATGTCATGTTGGTGGGGCAAACCACAACAAGATCTCTAGATATTACTAGTGAGCCAAGGTCTCGTTGGCTCAAATGGCCCAATTTAATAGATAGGGTCATACAACCCTATTAAAAGAGACATGTAGCTTGAAACTGGATCCAGTTAAAACCAGATCCAATTAAAAATGGTAAATAGTTCATAAAACTCAACTCCTTAGGCTTACCCTTGATCTCAAAAGGACAAAAAATGAAAAAAAAAATCCTAAAATTATTGGAACCTTTTTTCGAACCATTCTTAAAGTATTAAACATTCCAAACCTCCTCCAACACCCTCCCACCAAATCTACCTGAATTTTTGAACCTAGTAACTATTATACCGATGAACAAGTTGTAGGATTTTTTATTTCCCTTAGGAATTGATATTTTCTAATTTTCCTTAAATATTTTGCATAGGTTTTGAATTTATCTGTCATTTGTTTGTGTTCTAGTTGGATTTTCATGTCCAACTATCATCCGTATGAGGTCTACTCTGGTTTAGATGTTTTCTGCATATGTTTGTGATGAGTTTTTTTATGTATCACCTACATCCCAAGATTTATTAGTTAGTTCGTCAATGATCTAGGTGGATATTGGTGGCCACCCACCTATTCAAACTCGCTCCTCTTAACAATTTTAGTTCAACACGTTCTTATGTACTTCTTTGTAATGGTGGGTTCTATACTTCTGAGATTTTCTAAATCCCTACACATATTCCATGTGGATATTGGTGGCCTCTCACCTAATCCAACTAGCTTATTTTGTATTTTTTCATGTCAGCACATATTGTTGTACTTCCAGCGTCGTTTTGGGGCCCTTAATAGTGTTTTTTTGGCTCGCCATAGTAAAACTATAGTCAGAGTCAGAGTTTGATGGTGTAATGTGTAGTTCTATAAAATACCTTTCCAACGGGATATCACGTGCCTAAAACAGAGATCGTATGAAAATGTTACGACCCCATAAAGTTGAGGTACCAACTTACCCATAGGGGCCCACATAACTTTTGGCGTTTTACCTCCTAGGGTTAGGTTTTTGGATGTCTAGGTTTTTGGAATTCATGAGTAATGTCAAAAAGACCTTTGGAATCTCATTTTAATGATTCTCCTCATATGGATGCACGTAGAAGCCACATCTCTTCTCAGAGATAGCTACCACCATTCAAGCAAGTGTTTTAGTTTTGTAGTTTTACAGTTTTAACCTATTTCATTTATTCAATAGAAGATATTGTTCACTGGATATCTATGTTGTTCTTCATATATCTGTGTTTATTTCATTCATTCTATTAAGCAGTTCATTCCACTCCTAAATCCAAATCATTGGTATCAGAGCAGTATGCTCTTCATTCATTTTTCTTCGTGCATGTCCTCGACAAGATCTGGGTACAAGAAGTTGGGACTTGAACCAATTGAGTCGTTGCAAGATCGGTCACACTGAACCTAAAAACAACCCATGGGAGATGAAAATAAATATGATGGATGTTGGCACAGGGGAAGACCAAGGGTTCAATGCTCCAACAACAAACCAACAAAACCCTAACTACCAACCCTTTTGACAACACCTGCAAAGCAGATGAAGTCCCACCTGAGGTAGAGGCAAGGGGTTGCAGGACTCAGGTGTCTGCAACCTAGTTAGGACACCAATCTTTGATCACAATAATTAACAGAGCACTTAACCAATAATATTCATTAGTATCTAACTCCTTTATTCACATCGCAGGTTAAAACCCTAATTACATATCAGCATAGTAACAACCAAGATCCAAGCACATCTAACCATCAACACATAACATCAAAGTAGATCTAACATTTATTCACATCATAAAGCACTAAGAATCAACTGGATCTATCATACATCTAGATTAAGAAATTAAGTACATAAAAAACATGAACACCATAGCACAAAGCACATCGACACAGGATATACGTGGTTCACCCCAGTGTGGGGCTACGTCCACCAATAATCTTCTCTTCTTATTAGTCTCTTCCAATATTCTTACATGCACCAAGCCACAAATCCAACTCCGCAAGGACAGGAGATCTGCGTGCACCTCACCACATCCTCCCTCCCCAAGTTAGGTCAAAGAAAAGAGCCTTACACAGTCTGTGCACAAAGCACTACAAATCACTTGCACTTTTCTCCGCAAGTTTCAACATACAATATCCACAAAGCATTCACAATTATTTTCACTTAGAACTCTGGCCTACATATCTTGCACAAATCCCACTTAGATCTACTTCATACATCGCCTAGATACTTATTTATACATTACAAAAGAGGCCTAAGCATGGGTAAACCCATGGGCTGACATCCCATACCTGTTACATAAACCCTAAAACTCGTTACATGGGATTGCACCCCCTCAAAAGGGGGTGAAATCCCATGATCTTCGCTTTGACTGGGCGCTCCATCTTCGACCAGCCTATCGAAGTCCCAGAAGTGCTCAAGCATGACCAACGTTTCCTCAAAACTTGGTCAAGGTCCAACATGCCCCCAATAGTCACCCGTGACTCGTCCTGAATCACTTTGATCTAGGAAACTCTGCTTCGAAGGCCTCAAGCTGCCTCGACTTGCTGTTTTGCCAGAGCCTCCTGCTCGACGAAATCTTGAATGATTTTCTCGGTGATAGGCCCTTCCAAGCTTTGTTCCACCATGGTGACCACTTGTTCTAGCCATGCACCTTGTCCCTTGATCTCTTCAAAGAGGGTGTAGGCTTCATACTGCACCGGTTGGAGTCATTGTGTTACCTCCATAACTCTAATCTGAATGGTATTGACATGTTGTTGAACTGTGCATTGCTCTTACGACCTTTTCATCTTCTCCACTGCAGTAAGCAACTTCAATTGTGCTTGCACTATCGATGCATGTTGCTTTGCCTCCTGAAGTTGTGCCTCTAATATCCTTAGCTCTAGGTCTTCCGCAAGGCGCTCATAGATATGCGCACTTTAGTTACTAAGATGCTTGCATTCTGTAGCCAATGCCCTGATTCTTTCTACTGTGCTCCTCACAGTTTCTTCCCTCTGATCTCTCACTTTCTGTGGAGTGCTCAACACTGATTTCATTTCTAGCTCTGCTAATCTCGCTTTAAGCTGTTGAATGGATTCAACGAGCTTTCCAACTTGGCTCTTAGTTGTCTCCTCTTTCATTTAGGCCAAGCCCGACATAGACAAAAGTGCTCTATCCACTGCCTCCTTGACTGTAGTCTGCTCTATGAATAGCTGGTCTTTTTCTCTCTGGATATTCTCTCTATCCTTTTCAAACTTCACTCAGAGGTCATATTTCTCTTTCTTCGCAACCCGAGGTTTCTCTAGGGTTTCCTCCTTTTCTTGCTTCAAGGCCTCTGTGGCCTGCTTCTTTTCTTCCTATACTCATTGAAGGCAAGCCTCTATAGCATTTTCTATCCTTCGTAATTGGGTAGGTTCATCCCCCAATTCAACACCTTCTGATGATGATGATGCAGTCGACACTGAGTGACTTGAATAAAGGGCTTACTGCACCCTTTTCAGCTCCACCTCGATCCTATCATACATCGTTTCCTACTTGGCTTTGTTTCCTTGAAAAATATCCTCTGAAGTGTCTGCTACAACTGTGATGATGAGGTCAATGTCATCCACTGTGAGCACAGTCTGTGACTTCGGTTTGTTGTCTAGTGATTTATTCCATGTCGAAGGTTTCTTTGGAGAAATATTTATTTTCTTTGATGTCTTGGCCTCTATAAGGGGATCCTTAGGTGGTGTCACTTTGCCCTTTTCCTACTTGTCTTCTTCCCCTTCCTCTTCCTGGTTTAATTCATCGTTTCCTCCTCCTCGAGGTGAATCAGATGCAGTTTCCTCTGATGCGATGTTTATTTCCTGCAACTCTTCCTTCTTCTTCTTCTTCTTGTTGGTGTTTCTTGTTCCATCATATTCTTCTTGGGTGACCATAGGACTTTCGATGATATCAGGGTTGGAGAGATCTGTCTACTTGACTGGTACAAGGAATTCAATTGAACATTCCTTGGTTATCTCCTTCATTTCTTCATCGGTTAATTTGTAATACGACTACAACTCCTCCTTGTTTTCATCTCTATGCACAGTGATGTAAATGAAGATCCTGTCTGTGTGGAACTTCATTATTGGCCTGTAAGTATGCAAGGTATTCAGAGTCATTCAGGGGAATGACTCAATGGCTCGCATGAGATGTAAATAGTACGTGTGGAAGACAACGTTTGAATTCCACTGCTTTACCATATCGCTTGAATACCACAAGGTGGTGAACCTCACGGCTAGTGGTTTAGATGAATCAACTTGAGGGAAGGTCACTCCCTTTGGCATCTCCCAAGCGACAAAGGCAATAAGAATCAGAAACCAGCTGAAGTAAAACTTGTATCCTTGGTCCTCCACTTCGCAAAAGTCCTGCTCCAACTGGTTGACGAGGTAGCTCACCCAGTTCATCTGCATCCCTTCAATGCACTTTCCTGGGAGGTCGACAATGAACCCCATGACTTGCGTTGGTCTTTTCATCCTGACGAGCATACCAACGATCAACTGGAAAGCTAGGTGCACTGCTCCATCTTGGATGGAGGATACCTTGTGGCCCCGCTTCCCCTTCTCCACATCCCCATAAGTGTCTTTAATTCGTTGTGCCAGGGTGCAATCTGTAGCCTTCCCTGGTATAATTTCTGAGGGCCTGATTCCTACATGCTTAATCCAATGATCATGTGGATCAGCGCCGGATCCACAGTTACATGCCTATATAACCATAGATAACCTCCATTATAGCATGACAGGAGGCATTTAATGCATGTGTTAACCTCCTAATGTCTGTCGAAGTGGGGTATCTTCATGAACTTGAGGATGGTGGACCTCACAATATCCTTTGTCCAAGGTTGGGGGACTATCTTCAGCTTCTTCCCCATTTTCTTTGTTATGTACTTATGCGGTGTGAGCAACGCATAATACTTCCTATCTCCCAAGTTAAAGTCATTGATCTTCAGGTTAGGGATCAGTCCTAGCTACATTCCCACTACGTGTATCCCCTTCGAGAGGTATGTAGTGATGAGTGTATACTCAAAATATCTCAGGATGCTTCCACGACTAACTGCACCAGCTAGAGGTGGGATGTAGTTGAGAAAGACCGACGGGATGAGATTCACATTTTCTAGGTCATCGTGGTGCTTGATTCTCTTCTCTATTGCATTTTAGGATGACCCAAATCGACTGGATCATCGTGCAGTTGAGGGGGATGCTTGCAATCATCCTGTTGATGAGGCCTGTACTCTTATGGACATGACCTTGTCATCCATAATGTCGATCAATATTTCTTCTATGAACTTCTCTATTGCACTACGTTTGCCTAACTTACATGCTAGTGGCCAAATGCTCGAGTAGGAAAATAGATGCTCAAGGTAAACAAAACAGGTGGCGAGGTCTCAAAAAAATAGTGTGGTGGTAATCAGTTCTCTGTGGGCTCGGATAATCAAAATTTGCAAAAGTGTCCCTGATGAGACATTCAATGGATTAAATAGACAAATTCGTAACGTATTCCTCCAATGGGAAGGAATGCCTCAATCCATTCATTATGGCGCGGTCCCAACAGTCCAATGGCGATATTTTCGACAATAACTGTGTTTCTAGCCATTCTGGAGCATTGTTCTAATGGTCAGGATGCCTCCAATGGTCATATTGCTTAGTCATGGTGAAGTGCCAGTCTGCGTTATTCTGTTATTCTGGCGAAGTTCAAGTTTTGCAAGCCTTCTTTCTACGAAGTCTTCTCTGGAACCTCATGCAATTTTCCTAGCTTTGCTTTCTTTTTGTTGATCTTTCTGGCCTTCTTTCCTATGATCTAAGTCGTTGGATCCCTCTTTCCATTTTTATTCTTATCTACTCTTAGCATAGTAACTTCACACTGCTGAGGGTCGTTCACAGGGTTTAAGTGGAATACCTCTTCTCTTATAACTTCAGGGGTTGGTTCTCTTCTCTCGTGCATGGACAAGTTCTTTAATCCTTTTTGTGTTCTTTCAACCTCGACAGCTAGTTTTATAGCACTTAGTTGCTTCGACTTGTCCTCATGTTCTTATTTTAAGTGCGCTATTCTCCTAGCCATGAAATCCCTTAATTCTTTCTTTTTATGTTCTGTAGCTTCCTCTTCTTATTTCCTTTGGATCTAATCTTTCTCAATCTAGGTCCTTCCTAACAAAAGTTCAAAAGGAGTGTTGTTCTCAACAAACTTAACGACCTCAAATTCTTCTTTCGTCGATGCTCCATGAGGAACCATAGGTACATGAGTAAATCTTCCACATAGGGTTATCATCTTTCCTTTGAACAATCCTATTCCTCCCAATGAAGGAATCATAGCAGGGTTTCCCAAAATTTCCCAAGTACTTTCTATCATGATATTCACATGTGTTTCCTCATCTAGAACATAGTCTATGTCGAAGTCTCCTATTCTTATTTCTATGCAATCCTTATCTTTTAAAATCTCTGGTAAACTGATGTCTCTATGATCAATCAGGGTTTCTTTCATCTGCAATAATATAGTCTCTGATTCTTTCTGGTGTTCTAGCATATCCTTAGTCTCTTGACCTTCTTCATGGTTTTCTTGTCTCATATTCATATTTTCAACTTTAGCAATCATTCTAGGACAATCCAAAACCTAATGACCAACAAATTTACAACAAAGACAAATAGGATCTATACCAGGGAATTCCTTAGCAAGATGTCCCGGTCTTCTACAACTATAACAAAGAGTCAATCCTCTCTTTATCTTAAATGATCCCCAACCTTTCCTGTACTGTGTGTTGGGATCATAGTGATGAATTTGCAAAAGATTCTTTCTAGGATCTTTCATCCACTTGTTAGTCCAAAGATTCTTTATATGCATAGGAATAACATATCTTTCATTATTTGTATCAGATCTCTTCAGATCAAATCTTCTTTCTTCTAACTCTTCCCTAGTTTTGAGACTAGGACCAAATCTATCAAACATACCTAGATCCATTCTTTCGAAGAAAAAAAAATCCACTTATCTTAACTTTACCAGAGCACAAAGATTTAATATCTTATGTCTTTTCTTCATATCTGATTCCCTTCTTAGCATAGAGCTTCACAAGTCAAGTAGAATATTGCGCACTACAACAACATATCTATGCACATAGCTTTCTCTTTTCTTCAGTTCCCACCAATCACAGTTTCATGTCTCGACAATAGAACCATTTGTTGGCATAGGGGAAGACCTAGGGTTCAATTCTCCAACAATGCACCAACAAAACCCTAACTACCAGCCCTTTCAACAACACCTACGAAGTAGATGAAGTCACACTCGAGGTAGAGGCAGGGAGGTTGCAGGACTCAGGTGTCTGCAACCTAGTTGGGACACCGATTTGTGATCACAATACTTAACAGAGAACTTAGCCAATAATATTCATTAGTCTCTAAATCCTTTATTCACATCGCAGGTTAAAACCCTAATTACAGATCAACGCAGTAACAACCAAGATCCAAGAACATCTAACCATTCATCACATAGCATCAAAGTAGATATAACATTCATTCACATCATAAAGAACTAAGCATCAATTGGATCTATCATACATATAGATTAAGCAATTAAGTACATAAACAACATGACCACCATAGCACAAAGCACATCAACACAGGATATACGTGGTTCACCCTAGTGTGGGGCTACATCCACCAATATTCTTCTCTTCTTGTTAGTCTCTTCCAATCTTCTTACATGCACCAAGCCACATATCCAACTCTGCAAGGACAGGAGATCTGCGCGCACCTCACCAGATCCTCCCTCCCTGAGTTAGGTCAAAGCACAGAGCCTTACATAGTCTATGCACAAAGTAATACAAATCACTTGCACTTAGCTCTGCAAGTTTCAGCATACAATATGCACAAAGCATTCACAACTATTTGCACTTAGCACTATGGCCTAAATATCTTGCACAAATCCCACTTAGATCTACTTTATACATCACCTAGATACTTATTTATACATTACAAAAGAGGGCTAATCATGGGTAGACCCATGGGACGACATCCCATACCATTTACATAAACCCTAAAACCCAAAAATCTCGTAAAAGGGGGCAAGATCCCGTGATCTCCGCTTCGCCTGGGCACTCCATCTTGCACCAACCTGTCAAAGTCGCAAAAGTGGTCAAGCATGACCATCATTTCCTCAAAACCTGGTCAAGGGCCAACAATGGAGAAGGAGATCCTTTTAAAATGTTACTCGAGGAAGCCCTTGCACGACAAAGGAAAGAAATGATGGACAACTTTGCAAAGATCCTTTGACGGCTGCCCACAGGAGAAACATATTCATCAAGTGGCCATGCAACCCCCTTGAAGGTATATGTAATTTTTTATATTCCATTATTTGAAGGACTTATAGATGCGAATGTTGTAGATAAGTGGTTGAATCTAATCGAAGGGTATTTTTTGGTCCACAATTTTTTCGATAGGGAAAATATTACTTTTGCACTCCTCAAGGTCATCCCCCATGTTAAGGACTGGTGGGACACTTACTCTAAGAAAAGGGCCATAGAGGAATCTACAATATTTTTGGTTTCCCCTACATGTGATTCCTTACAGGATTCTATTAAAGAACAATACTACCTTGTTGGAAGCTATGAGGACCAGTACACCAGATGGACCACCTTGCATCAAGAAAGGGACTAGACAGTACCATATTTCACCAATATTTTCCATACCACATGCACCAAATTGGGTATCAAATAATCTGAGTGAGATCTGGTGCTCAAATACCGTGGTTTTTTTCATAGATACATTCAAACATAAATGGAGTTTCTAGACATCACCTCATTGGGTACAACTTATAGATACACTCTCAAGATCGAACATAAATTTAAGTAGAAGAGGTGAGAGTTTGGATATGCAAACTCCTCACAACTGAGGCAAGGAAAAGGCAGCCCCAACCCACATAGAAAGGTACAAAGAAAATATTTCCACTCTTAGGACAACCAGTCCATGCCACAACATAAGAAGGGAAATGAGAAGACGAAGAAGGATCAGGGATGATTTTAAGGATGGAAAATTATTTTAAAATGTAGAAACCTTGGTGAATCTTACTAATTCTTCATATGCCAACTATAAATGATTGGCGATATTTTTATAAAAATATTCAAATTTCTAAGGATTTTATATAGTTTTTATAAATTTTTAGCGATTTTTAGGGTAAAATAATTTTATCCTATAGAATTTGGGCAAATCATTTTTAAAATAACGAATCTCATTTTTGGAAAAAACATGGAAAATTAGCCCATAAGAGAAATTTATCCCCTAAAATCATCCCTGAGAAGGACACAGGTAAAAGGTGTGAGTACCATAAAATCCCTTGGCACAACACTGAAGAATGTCACTCCATGCAGTCACTCGTGGCCGATTTGAAGGCTTCTAAGTTAGAGGTTGATTCTGACTCCGAATCAAATCCCTAAGGAGGGAAGTGGATTAAAAATGCTAAACCCAGTTCCATTGTCGCTACCACCAATGTCTGGGCAAGCGAACCATAAGAACCATAGTAAGAAGAAAACTTCTTTCACTCACAAATTTGGGTAAAGGGGGCTTTGCTTTATTTCATTGTCGATAGCGGTAGTCAAAAGAAATTGATTTCAGAAGAGGTCATCAAGTAGTTGGACCTGCCGATGACACCACACCCACAACCCTACACCATCGGCTGGCTTCCCCAAGGAAGAGATCTTCGTGTCAACCAACAATGTCTTCTACCCTACGACATCAAGCCTTTCAAAGATGAGGTATTTTGTGATAGTGCTCCCCTTGAAGTTTGTGATGTTCTTTTAGGACAACCATATTTGTGGAAGTGTCAGGCTGTGTATGAGTCTAGACCCCACAATGTTATTATTACTTTGGGTAGACAATTGTATAGGATACCAGAGGTAGCGTCGCCTATTGATATTTCTTTAATCTCTACTAAGCAATGAAGTAAGGCCATTTCATAGACCGAGAAGTTCTTATTCTTTGTGATCCATGCTCACAGTAAGCATAAGGTCACTGCCACATCCATGGCCTTTACACAGAGCCTCACTTTGTAGCAAAAGCAAGTGGACGAGACAATGGAAGAGTATAGAGACATCTTCTCCTCACCCACTGGGGTACCATGATCTGGATTATTTTCAGCATGAAAAGAGAGTGGAGATATAATAAATAAATATACAAAGAGATCTTGGATATCCAATAATATAACATAAATGTATCAGAGATGCAAACATAAACACAAGGATACAATAATATACATTTTTCTATTAATGAGTGAAAATGTACAAAGACTGTAAAAATATAGAGTGAGAGACTCGCTAGAATGGTGGCATCTTATCTATGAGAAGATATGTGATGGATACTCTCATTCACAAGAATATGATTGCTAAAATGAGGCTCCAAAGGAATTTTTAACATAAGTAAAATCCAAAACCCTAACCCAAGAAGATGAAAAGCCAAAAGGTTTGTGGGCCCCAATGAGGGTAGTTCATATGTCAACTTTCTAGGGGTATAACTTTTTCATACAATCTCCATTTGAGGTGCTTGATACACCATTGGAAAGGTCTAACCGAGAAGAACTATTTTTAACTAGCACAAATGAGTGCCTATGGTAATCACTTGGGGCACAAATCCCCACAAAATGTCGTTTAGGGCCTCAAAACGGCCCCAAAAGTTTGGAAGTCGAAAAACTGTCAAAAAAATGCCAAGATGGAAAACTGTTTTTCGAGCTCATGGAATAGGTGGGTGGCCAAAAATATCCACCTAGATCAATCCTCCCTCCTTGGGAATAAATGGTCTCCATTGCGTTGAGTTCCCGGGGGAGAGGGGAAAGAGATTGCTGAATCTGAATCTTGGTGAGTTGCTTTCCTTGCTAGAAACGTTGTGCTGCTTGGTTTGTGGAAGGCTGTCATGGACCTATTGTTGGAGAGGATAAGTCTATTCAACAGGTCGAGCTACATGAGAGGATTGTGTGTAGAACTAATCTTTTCACTTTGTTGAAACCTTGTCGACCTGCTTCTGTTGGATAGAAGGTGCTTGGGGTGAGGTTGTAGTGGTTGTAGTGTCCTTATGTTCACCTTTTGAACAGATTGTGAGGAAGCTTAATTTTTTAGTATGATATAATACCTTGCGAAACTGTTTAGGTGGAACAATAGTCGGAACTACCTCTGGTATTCTATAGAGATGACCCCTTAGAGAAATAATGGCATTGCGTGGTCGAGACTCATAAACAACATGAATTTTCCACCTATATAGTTGGACCAAGAGAACATCACAGACATATAGTGGGGAAACATCACATAATACATCATCCTTGAAGGGTTGGATGCCATATGACAATCGAAACTATTGGTTGACATGAAGATCTCGTCCTCGATGAAGCCACCTAATGTCGTATGGCTAGGAGTGTGGTGTTGTCGATAATCCCAACTGTTTGACGATCTCTGCTAAGATGAGGTTCTTTTGGCTTCTACTATCAAGAATAAAATGCAGTGGGGTCCCCTTCACCCACATATGTGAATGAAAAATACGATCCCCCTCTTCAGGATCTGTTGGTTCTTCTGGTTGAATTGTTGCAGTCATGACAATAGCAGTGGGGTCTGCATTGATGATTTGTCTTTTACCAGTATTTTCATAATCAGATTCTGAATCAAGATTTGGCTCCTTGTCTTTGATATTAGCCACCAATGATTGTTTTGAGTGACATTCATTGGTGTTGTGCAAGGGGAGTTTTTGGAAATCACACCATTTTCCTGTGTCCTTCTTCATCTTTCTGTAACCCTTCTTTACCTATGGCTTAGACTAGTTTTCAATAAGTTGTTTGTTATGGTCGTCTTTCTCATACTTTGGTTTATGAGGATTTCCAAACCCGAAATCCCATTTGTTTTGGTGCTTAAATTTATGCTCGATTTTAACAACATATCAATAGGCAACATCGAGTGATGTGATGTCCAGAAAATCCATTTCAGTTTAGATGTATCTGTGTAGAGCCCCACAGTATTTCATAACCAAATGGCATTCAGAGTCTTTGGTACCCAACTTGGTGTGCAAGGTATGGAATCTATTGGTGAACTCTAGAACTTCTTGGCCCCTCTCTAGTTGCAGTGTGGTCCATCTCATGTATTGGTCCTCATAGTTTCCAACAGGGTAATACTGATCCTTTACCACATCCACAAAAAAATACCAAGTGGGCTCGACCCCATATATTCTAGACTCCTTTGTGGAACTCTGCTTCGATTAAGTCTCCCACCAATGGTTGACATGGGGGAGAGCCTTAATGAGTGCAAAGGTGATCTTTTCCCTATCGAAGAAATTATGAACAGAGAAATAACCTTATAGAAGATTTAACCATTTTTCTAGGGCTTCTACATCTATCTATCCTTCAAATAAGGGAATATCAAAATTAACCATTACCTTGAAAGGCAAGGTGCTTCCAAAGTGGTCGCTTGATGAAGATATGCCTATTGTTATCAATAGACGTTGAAGGATGTGGAAAATTCTCCATCATTTCGTCCCTCTGTCGCATGAGAGCTTTCTCAAGCAACAAATTAATAGAATCTTTTGCTCCGTCATTTTTATTTTCTTCCGCGATGGAGGATTTGTTGGGCATGCGAGAGCGAATTTCCTCAAGAGAGACAAGCTCAATACCCAACTTTCTATACCCAGACCTTGTGGGGGACATGCACTGAAAAACAATCAAGAGTAGTCTTCTCTGATACCACTGATCTAGATTATTTTCATCACAAAATGAGAGCAGAGATATAATAAATAAATATACAAAGAGATTGTAGAAATCCAATAATATAACATAAATGTATTATATATGCAACCATAAACACAGATATATAGTAATACAAAATTTTCTATTAATGAGTGAAAATGTACAAAGACTATAAAAATACAGAGTGAAAGACTCGCTAGAATGGTTGCAGCTTATCTCTGAGAAGAGATGTGACAACTACTCTCATTCGCAAGAATATAATTGTTACAATGAGGCTACAAAGGCCTTTTTAACATAAGTAAAATCCAAAACCCTAACCCCATAAGATGAAAATCCAAAAGGTTTACGGGCCCCGATGGGGGTAGTTGATATGTCAACTTCCTAGGGGTGTAACTTTTGCATACGATCTTTGTTTGGGATGCTTGATATACTGTTGGAAAGGTCTAACCGAGAAGAATGAATTTTCACTGGCCTAGGTGAGTGGCTTCAATAGTCATGTGGACCCCAAATCACCAAAAAACATCGTTTAGGGCCTCAAAACAATCCTGAAAGTTTGGAACTCAAAAAACTGTCGAAAAACTGCCAAGATGAAAAACTATTTTTCAAGCTCGTGGAGTAGGTGGGTGGCCACTGATATCCACCTAGATCATATTGACGCACTGCCAAGTCAAGCATCCAATTGATCTAATACCAGATGCACCTCTGCCTAATGGACCAGTCTATCATCACTCATTGATGGAAAATAACGAAATCAAGTGTCAGATCCGAGAGATTCTTTAAAAGGGGCACATTAGACCTAACTCCTCCCCTTGCAGAATCCTGATTGTACTGGTGTAGAAGAAGGATGGGACTTGGAGACTATGCATTTATTACAGATCCTTAAAAAAAATCACAGTCAAGAATTGGTACCCAATTCCCAAGATTGATGACCTTCTTGACCAACTCAAGGGGGGAAAAGTTCTTCAACAAGATTGACCTAAAGTAGGGCTACCACCAAGGTCCCATTGAACCATCTTATGTATGGAAGACAACTTTAAAATATAAAGAAGGTCTCTTCGAATGGTTGGTCATTCCATTTGGCTTAAAAAATGCAACAGTGATCCAGGTGGATATCGGTGGCCACCCAACTATTCCAATGGCTCAAAAAACAGTTTTACACCTTGGAAGTTTTTCGACAGTTTTTCACGTTCCAAACTTCTGGGGCCATTTTGAGGCCCTAAACGATGTTTTTGGGGATTTAGGGCCCAGGAAAAGGCCAACAACATTGGCCTACGCCAATTGAAAATCATTCTTCTTGGTTAGACCTTTCCAACAGTGTATCGAGTGCCCCAAATGGAGATCATATGCAAAATTTACGCCCCCAGGAAGTTGACATATCAACTACCCCCATCGGGGCCCATAAACCTTTTGGATTTTCATGTTTTGGGGTTAAGGTTTTGAATTTTAATTTTGTTAAAAAGGCCTTTGGATCCTCATTGTAAAAATCATCTTCTTGCGAATGTGAGTAGCCATCACATCTCTTCTCAAAGATAAGCTGTCACCATTCTAGTGAGTCTTTCATTCTGTATTTTTACAGTTCTGTACATTTCGCACATTAATAGAAATTGTGTATTATTGTATATATGTGCCTCTTGTTATATTTATGATATATCTTTGTTATATTATTGTTGTTCTTTCAATATCTCTGTATATTTTTGTGTTATATCTCTGCTCTCATTTCGTGCCGAAAATAATCCAGATCAACCAACCACTTTCATGAGGTTGATGGATGGTGTATTGAGACCCTTCACCAACTATTTTTTGGTGGTATATTTGGATGACATCCTCATCTTGAACAGAACTTGGTAGGAGCACATGCGACATATTCAACAGGTTTTGAGAACTCTGCAACAACACAAGCTATAAGACAACTTGGAAAAATCCTCCTTTAGCATGAACAGGGTCCAATACTTGGGATGCATTGTTGATGAGAATGGGGTACATGTTGATCCAGCTAAGATCCAATTCATCCGTTACCGGCCATCCCTGACCACACTAACTGAGCTTTGGAGCTTCTTGGGACTAGCCATCTTCTACCAACAGTTTGTGTTGGGATTCTCCCATATTGCATGAGCCCTCAGCCAGGTGACCAAGGGTGGTGGCAAGAAAAATTTAATGTGGGGGAAGGAACAAAAAAAAGCATTTTATAATCAGAAGCATCACTTATGCTCTACAACAGTACTATCCTTGCTCAATCTGAAACTACCATTCGATATTGAGATAGATGCATCTGACTATGTTGTAGGTGCAATTCTCACTCAACATGGTCATCCAGTGGCATACCATAGTGAGACTCTCTTAGATATTCTCTGGAAATACCCCATCTATGATAAGGAAATGTATTCCATTGTATAAGTATGTCGTCAATGGGAACATTACATTTTGGGAAAGGAGACGATCATCCACACTGATCACAAGCCTCTGCAATTCATAAAGACATAGGGGAAATTGCAGAATGACCGCTATCAGAAGTGGTCCACCTACCTGCAGTAGTTCCATATCAACATAAAATATAAGACAAAGATCTCAAATCGTGTTGTTGAATGCCTCATTTGACCTCCCATGGCTGCACTCACCACTGTGCTCCATTCCTGTGGACATGAGGCATTTGAGTGGCCCCAACTTTATCAAAAAGATCTGGACTTCACCACCACCTATCAACTCTTGGGTACATGAGAGACTGTCACTGATTTTCACATTTAGGACGGACTATTATTCCATCTCGACCATCTCTGTGTTCCTACAAGAAAGTGTGTGAAGTTGATTTGGGAAGCCCACTACAGTCGGATGGTAGGGCATTTTGGGGTGGAGAAAACTATGGTGGTTCTCCAGAAACATTTTTAAATGCCAAAAATTCGATAGGATGTTATCAAGTATATCCAATCTTGCACTGCAAGTTCCATTTCCAATACAACCATCAAGAAGCAAGGCTTATACACCCCTCTTCCTACTCCCGAGAAGCCTTGGGAATCCATCCCAATGGATTATATGTCTGGCCTTCTGTCCACCAAGCAAGGCAATGATTGTGTATTTGTGGTCATTGATCGGTTTTTGAAGATGCCCATGTTTAATTTGAGACCGACAATGCCACGAGATTCATTGAGTGGATTCAGCACATCCACTAATAGGTCCATGAGATTTTGTAGAAATCCAATGCTAAGTAAAAGCAACACCATAATCAACATAGGGCACCACACCAATTTCAGGTTGGAGACAAAGTCTGGTTAAATTTGCAGAAGGAGAATCTCATAGGGCCTCATCAGAAGCTCTATCCACTTCACTATGCTCCTTACACTATCACCAACGTTGTGGGTAGCAATGCTTTTGTGCTCAACACTCCACCCTTCCTTGGCTTTCACTCAGTGTTCAATGTGGACCTCCTTCGGCCACCATTGTTGGACACCTCAAAGATCAAAAAATGGTTGAAACCAATAGATCTCAACCCTGAATGCATGGAACAAGCATCCATTGATCAAATAGTGGACACACAGGTCAAGGTCACTCGCCAACAGGGGATACAATTTTATCAGGTTGTCAAGGTAGGGTAGCTCCTACACCAAGGAAAGTGGCTCACTCAGGGCCAAATTCAGTATAAGTTTCCTCACATGATGGGGGAACTCAATGCAATGGAGACCATTGCTTCCTAAGGGGGGGGACTAATCCAGGTGGATATTGGTGGCCACCCACCTATTCCAGTTGGCTCCTCTTGACAGTTTTAGTTCAACGCATTCTTCTATACTTCTTTGTAATGGAGGGTTTGATCCGGATTTTATGAGAAGAATGAAATGACTATAGATTATTAACATGTGCTCAACACAAAATAACAGAGATACAGTAAAACTAGTTTTCTATTCAATAAGGAAATAAGTTGAAACTGTAAAATGCAGTGGAAAACAAGCTTGTTGGAATGGTGGCGGCTTATCTCTAAGAAGAGATGTGACAGTTGCGCTCATTCACAAGAAGATGGTTACAATGAGGCTCTAGAGGCATTTTTACAATAACTAGGAATGTCAAAAACCCCAGACATCCAAAAACCTAACCCTCGGAGATGAAGTGCCAACAGTCATGTGGGCCCCATTTGGGTAATTCAGTACATCAACTTCTCGAGGTCATAACGTTTCCATATGATATTTGTTTGATGTGATCAATACATCGTTAGAAATATATATCCGAGGAATACAACTTTTGTATGAGAAACATCGAAGGAATGTCCATGTTGCTCCTAGTTTTCCCAAAAAACGTCATTTAGGCCCTCAAAATGGCTCTGGAAGTTCAGGACCTGAAAAACTGCTAAAAATAGTAAATTACCAAAATTTCCATAAAGTTTTTTTGAGCCAGTTGGAAAAGGTGGGTGACCACCGATATCCATGTGGATCAATCCTCCCTCCTTAGGAAGAAATGGTCTCCATTCCGTTGAGTTCTCCCATCAGACGAGAAAATTTCTACTGAATTTGGCCCCGAGTGAGCAACTTTCCTTGGTGCAGGAGTTGCCCTGCTTTGATGACTCAATAAATATGGATCCTTTGTTGTCGCATTCCCTTGATATTTGTGTCCACAATCTAATCACTAGATGTCTATTGTATGAATTTGGGGTTGAGCTCTATTGGTGTCAGTTGTTCTGCTACTTCTGAGGTGTCCAATAATGGTGGGAAATAAGGGCGAAGGAGATTCATGTTGAACACTAGGTGTTGGGATAGGGAAGACACAGGGTTCAATGCTTCAATAGTGCAACAAAAAAACCCTAACTACTGGCCCTTTTGAAAACACCTGCGAAGCAGATGAAGTCTAACCCGAGGTAGAGGCAGGGGGTGTTGCAGGACTCAAATGTCTACAACCTAGCCGGGACATAAATCTATGATTACAACACTTAACAGAGCACTTAATAGTTATCGTTCATCAATATTCACTCCGCAGGAGAAAACCCTAATTACAAAGAAACACAGTATTCAACAAGATCTAATACATCTAAGCACTTAACATATAGAAATAGATCTTATCTAACATCATTCACATTACAAAGCACTAAGATATCATATCAGACTCATCTAACAACTATATCACTGCACTAAGCATAAATCATAACAATCACATAACAAGCATAAGCACAAAGCAACCACAACATAGGATATATGTGGTTCACCCCAGTGTGGGGCTACGTCCACCAACTCTTCTCTTATTTATTGTCTTCTCTCAATCTTCTACAAGCACATAGCCACAAGAACCTACTCCACATAGGACAAGAGATCTGCGTGCACCTCACCAGATCCTCCTTCCCCGAGCTAGGTTTAAGCACAAAGCCTTCTTACAATCTTCACACAAGCTTCCTACAATCACTTGCACTTAGCTATGCAAGTTCTTAACACACAATATGCACAAATCCTTTGCAATCAAATAAATCAAACTCTAGAACTTAGCACCACCTACTTACATCGCCTAACTATCTATTTATACATTACAAAAGGGATTAAACATCGGTAAACCCATGGGCCAACATCCCATGCCCCTTACATAAACCCTAGACCCAAAAATTCCCTAAGAAGGGGCCGAGATCCCACGATCTCCGCTTCGCCTTGTGCTCCACCTTCGACCAGCCTGTCAAAGTCCCTAAATAAGTCAAACATGACCCAAGTTCTCCAAAACTTGGTCAAGGGCCAATAGGCCCCCAACACTCACTTGTGACTCGTCTCGAGTCACTCTGATCTGGGTAACTCTGCCTCAAATGCCTCACTCTTGGCTCAAGATGCTTTGACCTATTGCTTCACTAGAGCCTCTTGCTCGACGAAATCCTAAATGACCTTCTCGATGACAAGTCCTTCTAATCGTTGTTAAACTGAGGTGACTACTTTTTCTAGTTGTGCATCTTGTCCTTCAATCTCCTAAAAAATTATGCAAGTTGCATCCTGCACTGGCTAGAGTTGCTAGGTTACTTCCATGACCTTACTCTGAATGGTATGGGCCTGTTGTTGAAACATGCAATGTTCCTAGGCTCTTTTCATCCTCTCAACCGATGATGGTAGCTTCAATTGTGCTTGCATTGTTGTTGCTTCTTATTTTATGTCTTGGAGCCGTGACTCTAATGTCTTGAGCTCAAGGTCCTCTGCAAGGCCCTCGTAAGTCTACGCACTTTGACTGCTAATATGTTTACATTCCAAGGATAATGCCTTGATTCTCAGGACCACGCTTCAGGCAGTTTCTTCTCTCTGATCTTGCACTTCCAGTGGAGTGCTTGGCACTATTTGTAATTCAGATTCTGCTATTCTTTGTTGGAGCTGTTGAATGGCTTCAGAAATCTTCCCTACTTGTCTTTCCATTGGATCTTCTTCCATTTGTTCTAAGCCTATCACAAAGTGAAGTGCTCTATTGACTGCTTCTTTAACTCTGACCTATTCCATGAGTAGTTGTTCTTTCTCTTGCTAGATCTGATCTCTATCCTCTGTGAACTTTGCTTGGAGGTCATCTTTTTCCTGCGGTGAAACCCAGTGTTGCTCTATGACTTCCTCTTGTACTTTCTTAGGGGCCTATGTGGCTTGTTAATTTTCTTCTTGGACATGACAAAGGTGAGCTTCAGTCACATACTCTATTCTGTGGAGTTGGGCAGGCTCATCTCCCAACTCTGTTTCTTCTTATGGCAGGGGTGTAGTAGACGCTGCACAGCTAGAGTGAAGGGCTTGCTATAGCCCTCTTAGCTTTGCTTCATTCCTTTCATACATGGTTTCCTATTTTTCTTCATTGTGTTGTAAGATATATTCTGAGGTATCTGAGACAAAAACAATGATTAGGTTGATGTCATTCACCGTGAGTACAATCTCCATCTTGGGCTTACCAGCTTTGGACTTCTTCTACAACGAAGGTTTCATGGGGGAAACCTTTCTTTTCTTGGAGGCCTCAACCTCATCAATGGGATCCCTAGGTGGTGTTACTTCACCTTGCTTCTGCTTGTCTTCTTCCCCATTGTTCTCTTCTTTATCTACTTTGTCATCACTTCCTCCTTCTGGTGACTCTGAAGCAGTTTCATTTGATACATTGTTCAGCTCTTGTACCTCTTCTTTCTTCTTCCCTCTATTACTTCCATGTGCATCGTACTCTTTGCGAGCAACCATCAGACTTTCGATTAGGTCGAGATCAAATAGTTTGGCCTGGTTGATAGGTATAAGGAACTATGTGGGCCATTCCTTAATTATTTCTTCCATGTCCTCCTCTGTAATCTTGTATTATGACTGGAGTTCTTATTTATGCTCGTCTCCACATGTAGTGATATATATAAAATGCCTATCTATGCGGAACTTCACTATTGGCCTGAAACTGTCAAGGGTATTCGGTGTCATGCGAGGGAAGGAATCAATAGCCCTATTCAATTGTAGGTAGTAGGTGTGGAACACCACATTCAACTGTCATCGTTTCCCCATGTCTCTCGAATACGAGAGTGTGGTGAACTTGCAGCTAGTGGTTCAAATGGCTCAATGTAAGGGAAGGTCGCTCCTTCCGGTATCTCCCAAGAAATGAAGGCTATAAGGATCAGGAGCCAACTGAAATGGAACTCATAGCCCCAATCCTGAGCTTCACGATAATCCTATTCTAATTGGTTAAATAGGTAGCTAGCCTAGTTCATTTGTATCCCTCCCACACATTTTCTGAAGAGTTCAACGAAAAACCCTGTGACCTGCATGGGTTTGTTCTTCCAGACTGTCTTACCAACAATCAAATGGAAAGTGAGGTGCGCTGCACCATTCTGGATGGAGGCTACCTTGTAGCCTCGCTTCCCCTTTCCACATCATCGTAGGTGTCTTTGATTTTATGAGTCAGAGCGTGGTCTGCAGCCTTCACTGGATAAAATTCTTGTGGGTCTGGTACCTGCATGCTTAATTCGGTGATCCTATGGATCAGTGTTGGATCAATGGCAATGCATCTGTCCAGCCAAAAATAACCACCATGGAAGCATGACAGCAGGATTTGAATGTACGCATTAACCTCCTGATGCGTTCTAAAATGGGGTATCATCTTCAACTTCTTTTCCTTCGTCTTGGTCAAATATTTGTGAGGTGCGAGCATGCCATAGCTCTTGCAGTCTCCCAAATTATATTTGATGATATTCAATGTCAGAATCTTCTCTAGTTGTGGTTTAACTGTGTGTATCCCCTTTGGGAGGTATGCAGTAATCAACGTGTAATCGAAGTCCCTTGGGACACTGTCACGACTCACCACGCCAGCCAGAGGTGGGATGTAGTCAGGCAGGATGGATGGGATGAGCTTCACATTTGCCAAGTCATCAGGATGCTTGGTTCTTTTCTCGATCGCAGCTCAAGATGGTCTAGATCCATGAGTAGTCGAAGGGGAGGCTTGCACTCCTCTCATTAGTGAGGCTTGAACTCCTACAGACATCACCTTCTCATCCATGAGGTCGATTATAATTTATTTGACAAACTTTTCTACTACACTAATGTTGTCTAACATGCATGCTCAAGATCAAGTATCTCAGGTCGGTGTTCAAACAGTCAATCCAATAGAGAAGGTGGAGAAGTCTCAATAAACACAACGGGGTAGTATTCATCTCTCTGTGGGCTCGAATAATCACTATTTTCAAAAGTGTTCTCGGTGCAATGTTTGAAGGGATAAATAGACAACGTCATAACGGTTTCTTCCAACAGGTCGAAAATCCTTAAGAAATGCAATTCTATCTGTTATAGCGTAGTCCCAATGGTCCAATGGTGAGCTTTCGGGTCATAACTAATTTCCTAACCATTTGGGAGTGTTGATCGAATGGTCATAATGCCTCCAATGGTCATATTTCTCTGTCATGGTGAAGTGACAATCCACGTTGTACTAATATTCTGGTGAAGTTCAAGTTCTGGAAACCTTCCTTCTGCGAAGTCTTCTCTGGAACTTCTTGCAATTTTTCTAACTTTGCTTTCTTCTTGCTAAGTTTTCTATCCTTATTTCTTGTAATCTAGGTTATTGGTTCCTCTTTCCATTTTGATTCTTATCTTCTCTTGGCATAATAACTTCTTGTTGTTAATGATCTTTCATAGGGTTCAAGGGTAATACTTCTTCTCTATCTGGGGTAGGTGCTCTACTCTCCTGTATGGAAAGGATTTCAAGTCTGTCCTTGTTCTTTCAACTTTGAGATCCTGATTTCTGGTCCTTAGAAGATTCAACTTGTTATCTTGTTCTTCTATCAAGTGAACTATTCTCCTAGTCATGAAATCCTTTAATTCTTTCTTTTTCTATTCTAGATATTCCTCCTCTTCTTTTCTTCGGATCTGATCTTTCTCAATCTAGGTTTTTCCTAGCAGCATAGCAAATGGGGCATTGTTCTTAACAAATTTAATGACCTCAAATTATTCCTATGTCGAAGTTCCATTAGCACGCATAGATGTATGGGTAAGTCTTCCACATAGGGTTATGAACTTTCCTCTAAATAATCCTATTCCTCCCAATGAAGGAATCATAACAGGCTTTCCCAAAAGTTCCCAAGTTCTTTCTGTCATGATATTCACCTGTGTTTCATCATCCAGAACACAGTCTATGTTGAAGTATCATATTCTTTCTTATATGCACTCTTTCTCTTTTAAGATCTCTGATAGATTCGTGTCTTTGTGATCATTCAGGATTTCTTTTATCTGTAGTAATATAGTCTCTGATTCTTTCTGGGATTCTGCCATAGTCTTAGTCTCTTGGCCTTTCTCATGGTTTTCGTGTTCAATATTCATCTTTTCAACTTTAGCAATCATTCTAGGGAAATCCAAAACTTCATGGTCCATATCTTTATAGCAAAGACAACTAAGTCTTCTACCAAAGCATTCCTTAGCCAGATGTCCCGGTCTTCTACAAATGTAACAAAGGGTTAATTCTATCTTTCTCTTAAATGATCCCCAACCTTTGTTGTACTGCGCACTAGGATCATAGTAACTAACTTGCAAAAAATTCTTTCTAGGATCCTACATCGATTTGTTAGTCCAAACATTCTTTCTATGCATAGGAATAACACATCTTTCACTATTTCTATCAAATCTACTCATATCAAATCTTCTTTCTTCTAGTTGTGCCCTAGTTTTCAGGCTAGGACAAAATTTATCAAACATACCTAGATCCATATTTTCGAAACAAATTTTTTCACTTATCTTACCTTTCTTAGAGCACCAAGCTTTCATATCTTACCTCTTTCCTTTAGATCTTCTTCCTTTATTAGAACAGAGCTTCACCAATCAAGTAGAATAGTGCGCACTAAAGAAGTAGATCTACGCACAAAGCTTTCTCTTTTCCTCAATTCCCAACAATCACAGTTTCAGGTCTCAGCAACAGAACCATTTGTTGGGACAGGGGCATACCCAGGGTTCAACGCTTCAACAATGCACCAACAAAACCCTAACTATCGACCCTTTCGGCACCACCTACGAAGAAGATGAAGTCTCACCCGAGGTAGAGGTAGGGGGGGTTGCAGGACTCAAGTGTCTACAACCTAGCTAGGACACAGATCTATGATTACAACACTTAACAGAGCACTTAACAGTTATCGTTCAATAATATTCACTCCATAGGAGAAATCCCTAATTACAAAGTAGTGCAGTATTCAACAAGATCTAATACATCTAAGCACTTAGCATATAGAAATAGATCTGATCTAACATTCATTCACATTACCAAGCACTAAGCTATCATATCAGACTCATCTAACAAACAAATCACTACACTAAGCATAAATCACAATAATCACATAACAAGCATAAGCACAAAGAAACCACAACACAGGATATACATGGTTCACCCCAGTGTGGGGCTATGTCCACCAACTCTTCTCTTATTTATTGTCTTCTCTCAATCTTCTACAAGCATAGAGAAATAAGAACCTACTTCTCATCGGATAGGATATCTGCGCGCACCTCGCCGGATCCAACTTCCCTTAGCTAGGTTTAAGCACAAAGCCTTGTTACAATCTATGCACAAGCTTCTTACAATCACTTGCACTTAGATCTACAAGTTCTTAACACACAATATGCACAAAGCCTTTGCAATCACATAGATCAAACTCTAGGACTTAGCACCACCTACTTACATCGCCTAGCTATCTATTTATACATTACAAAAGGGCCTAAACATGGGTAAACCCATGGGTTGACATCCCATACCCGTTACATAAACCCTAAACCCAAAAAATCCCTAAGAAGGGGCTAAGATCCCATGATCTCCGCTTTGCCTTGTGCTCTGCCTTTGACCAGCCTTTCGAAGTCCCAAAATCGGTCAAACGTGACCCAAGTTCTCCAAAACTTGGTCAAGGGTCAACACTGGGTGCGGGCCAAGGAAAGGAGGAATGTTGATCTCAAAATCATTATCCCCCATGGCCTTTGTGATGGTGTATGACCCATAAGAGAGTGGGCGAAGATTTCGATGGGGTCCTGTAAGGCATTTTTTCTGCAAGTGCAACCAAACTTTGTCTCCCACCTGAAACTTATGTGGCACCTGATGTTGAACATGGCACTGCTTGTACTTGTCATTGGACTTCTGTAGGATATTCTGAACCTGTTGGCGAATGTGATGGATCCAATCAATGAACCGGGTGGCTTTGTTAGCTTCAGTTGGAGTAGGAGATGAGTTGGTCAAGGTGACTTCAAGGGGAAGTGCAACATCTATGGGACACAATGGTTGGAATCCCAACCCCACCAGAAATGGGTTGTGGCCGGTTGAGCTATGCAGGGCTTGGTTGTAGCCATGCTAGACATAGGGAAGGCTCTCATCCCATGTGAGAGGATTCTTGGAATTATACATGCAAAGGATATGCATAAACATTCGATTTATGACCTCAGTTTGGCCATCTGTCTGGGGGTGGAAGGCTGTGGATTTGGTGAGCTTGGTGTCCAGTAGTGACCAGAGGCTCGACCAGATCAATGTGCTAAGAAATCGACTGTCCCGATTTGAGAAAATGGTTTGTGGGATTCCAAAATGTACCCAAACTCGTTCAAAGAAGAGCTTGGTAGTGGCCTCTGCTATGATGCTCTTCTTGTAGGAAACCAGAATTGCCATCTTAGAAAAGCAATCAACGACCAAAAAAATAGAGTCATTTCTCCACTTGGTGGATGGGAGTCCCGACATGTAGTCCATTGAGATGGATTCCCATGATCTGTCAGGAGTGGGAAGATGGGTGTAGAAACCCTATTTCTTAGTGGTCGATTTGGAAATAGCCCAGGTAGTGCAGAACCTAATATACTTGTTGACCTCTTGTTGAAGTTTTGGCCAATAAAAATGTTTTTGTAGCATCACCACTGTCTTTTCGACGTAGAAGTGTCCTGCCACTCGACTGTAGTGGGATTCCCAGATCAACTTCTCTTGCTCGCTTGATGGAACACAGATATGGTCCAGACAACACAACAACCCATCCTAAAGATGGAAATTATCAACAACTGCATTTTCACCCAACATTTGGTATGTGGTGGCGAAATACGGGTATGTCTCATAGATTTGGGGGCATCCGGAGGTCTCATGGCTGCAAGATTATAGCACAATGGTGAGTGTCGTGACTGGTGGTCTGCTAAGGCAATCATCGACGTGGTTGGTGCTTCCTATTTTATAATTGATGTTGAGGTGGAATTGTTGCAATTATGTTGAAAACTTTTGATGGCGTTCATTCTGCAATTTTCCTTGTGTCTGCATGAACTGCAGTGGCTTATGATCAGTGTGGATGACTATCTCCTTCCCAACAATGTAATGTCTCCACTAGCGATAGGATTGCACAATGGACTACATTTCTTTGTCATAAGTAGGCTACTTACGAACAACATCTGATAGTGTCTCACTATGATAGGCCATGAGGTGGTTGTGCTGAGTGAGAACGACACCCACAACATATTCTGAAGCATCTGTCTCGATCTCAAAGGGTTGTTCCAGGTATGGTAGTGAAAGTACTGGGTTTGAGCAAAAGCACTAATTTAAATCATTGAACACTTGTTGTTGGTACCAACCCCACATAAATTTCTCCTTACCCCCACCCCTGGTTATTTGGCTGAGGGCCCATGCAATATGGTAAAATCCCAACATGAACCTGTGGTAGAAATTGGTAAGGCCGAAGAAGATCTTAAGCTTAGTGAGTGTGGTTGGGGTTGGCCAGTCACGGATGACTTGGATCTTAGCTGGATCCACATGTATTCCATGCTGATCAATGATGTAGCCCAAGTAATGGACCTTTTCCATGTTGAAGGAGCATTTTTTCAAGTTGGTGTATAGTTTGTACTGCCGCAGGGTGTGTAGAACCTGTTGAATATGCTACAAGTGTTTGGCCCAAGTCTTGTTGTAAATGAGAATGTCATCCAGATACACAACTACAAAATTATTGGTGAATGGTCACAGGATAGCATCCAACATCCTCATGAAAGTGGTTGGAGCATTTGTCAAACAAAAGGGCATGACCAACCATTCAAAAAGGATTTTCTTTGACTTGAAGGCAGTCTTCCATACATCTTTCTATTCTATTGTGACCCGGCGGTAGCCAGACTTCAGATCAATATTACTGAAGTATTTGGCCCCCGTGAGTTGATCAAGGAGGTCGTTGATTCATGGAATCGGGTACCGGTTTCTGACTATGATTTTATTCACAACCCAGTAATCAATGGAGAGTCGCCAGGTTCCATCCTTCTTATGTACTAGCATAATTGGGCTCCCACAAGGTGATGAGCTAGGACGAATGTGACCCTTGGGGAGCAGTTCTTGGATCTGTCACTTGATCTCCTCATTCTCTAATAGAGAGAGACAATAAATTGGACCATTATGAAGTGGTGCATCGGGGGTCAGATCGATGGGGTGCTTGACCTAGCAGTGCAGAGGTACCCCGGTATGTGAGAAGAAGATATTCGAGTATTCTTCCACAACCTTATCTACATCCTTTTGTTGTGTGGAGAGGTCGTCCACAGAGACCCTGGATGTGGCTATGATATTTCACTCATTCTAAAAGTGAATCATGAAGAATACAAACTTCCTTGTCTGAGAGATGACCTACCTACATTTCTTAGCATAGATCAATGAAATAGCACTAGGTGGGACTGCCTCGCGTATCATGTACAATTACTTTTTCAAAGTAATAATAACACTACAAAGCCTAGACTCATATACAACATGAAATTTCCATAAATAAGGTTTGCCCAAAATAACATCACAAAATTAGAGAGGAGTAACATCACACAATACCTCATCTTTGAAGGGCTTGATGTCGTATGAAATTCGGTGTAATATCCCTCGGTAGAGACCCAATTGTAATTAGGAATTGTAAACATGTTTGTTGGGCTGGAGAGACGAGTTATAATAATATAGGAGGCTTATGTGATGATTAGGCTGTTAGAATATAATGGATGTGCTCATTTTACCATCGACAATATCACTATTGTCACCCAACCATAGGCCGAAGCCACCCTCTGAGCACCTTAACCTTGACAGAGAATCATTCTGGAAGCAAACCCTAGGCTAGATAGCCAAACAAAGAGTAGTGCACCTTTATCCAAGGATAGCGCACCAAACAAGAGTTGATCAGATATTCCAAACCATAACCAAGAGATAGTCCAAGCCAAAACCGAAATATGCTAGCTGTAGCAGCTGCAACGACAACACTCCTCCAAACTTGCGCACAAAGTGGGCAACTGTAGTGCACACAAGTGTTGCTCTGCAATTCTGAGAATGCCTTCTAGAATGAAGATTGACCTCCTGTATTTATACTAATTATGGCTAACTGCTTAAGCCGACTTCTCATTCTGGGTGCCTATTTACTTAGTATATAATATTTCTTCTGGTCGAAATCTTCTCTTGGAGGCTAATAACCTAATACAAATTATCCTCTTGAGTTGACTTGTCTTCTAGGGTTATTATCCAACTCATTAGGGTTTCTTTTTACTTCCCAAAATATTCTATTCTCATTACGTTTACACGTGGAGGTAAATACCTCCCGCAGCTACCATAATATCAACACTCCCTCCTAGCTAGGGAGGTATTATAGGTAATGGTCTTGAGAACAAACATACCATTCACCCGGTAGCATCAACATAGTTGTATAGACTATCTTATGACTAGATCATGAGCACCAACATCACCATCAGTGTCATCAGCTACATCATCTCTCGAAACCATACTCCATCTGAGTAATTAGACATGATGATGGATAAGTCACTCACACCACAGAGTGACACAAGAGCCATTCTTCTAATCTGGACATATGTCTTGGAAAAATAAATGTCCTGAACCATTTTCCATCTGGGAAATCTTTGTCCATTAATCATCCATCTAGCTGATAATCATTTTCAATACTGTTGATAGTATTCAAGGCAATTGGAACAATATCATTAAATAGAACACAACTGTGTCTATCCATAGTATTACACAAATTCAATCTAGTGGTACACTACCACACCAAGAAGCACACAGATACTTGATCAGTGACGTATAGTCATAATCAGTGGAGCACATCCACTACAATAGCATACATCTACTATCTAGAGACATACAGTCTCCATAACAATCATCTAATATCAACCTGCACAAAAACAATGTTATGATATAAACTAAATCATATGGTCCATTCTTCCACTCACATCTATGAGATCTGGAAGAGCATCTTCCCTTAGAAGGTCAAACATCAATGGTTATCTATCTGGACTATTCTTCTCAAGAAAAGAAGAATAACTGTCCCAATTTCTGAGCCTGGACCATTCCCCACCCTAGGCCATTCCTCCGACACTCAACAAAGTGCAACCTGGAAAGAATGAATATTCCCTAAGGAATGCCTATCCCTAATTGTTGAACCTGGACCATTCCCAACCCCGGGCCATTCCTTTGGCACTAAACAAAGTGCAACCCAGAGAGAATGATTTTTCCCTAAGGAATCACTGTCCAGACCATTTCCAAAGGAAATGAATGTCCTGCACCAACCTCCAAAATGAACCATTCCCCATGTTAACCACAATGGGAAATTGTTGTTCGGCGAGGCATGCCAATCTTCTTGATTAACCCTCAAGAAGAGAGATTTCCCTAGACCATTCCCCATGTTAACCACATTGGGAAATCGATGTCTATGGTACATCAACAATCCATCGAACCATTTTCATTATGAAAATTATCGTTCGATCTGGACCATTTTTCCAAACTAAAAAATGCCTGTCTGTCAAAAATCTCAAACCACTTTCTGAACTAGACAGGAACTGCTCATCCTGGACCATTTTTCAAACTGAAAAATGACTGTCCATAAATCAATGACACATCAGTGATCCCTCCCAACCTAGGAGTCATCTCTTCCTTTTTCAATGAGGAAGTCACCTCCATGAGCTCCATCTTGAGTACGCAAACTCTTTCATCTTGGACAAAAGATTTACCAAAATGTCTACTTATCTGCTCATCTGTGGAGATATGTATTGGATAACCACTTTCTCCTTTCTGGACTTCATCATGGATAATGTAATGCTTGATCTCAAATGTACTTCGGTCTAGAACATTGGTTTTCTCTTAAGGCTTCATATATCTCTGATAAATAAAGTATATCATTATTGGATTCCTCTTTGATTCCTGCTAGCTCACAACATTATGGCAAGGGTAAAACTAGAACATATCCATGTGGCACCTCTTCTGTCATCATGATATATTTATCATGGATTGGCAATCCATCATCCTGATCTTCTGATTAATCATTTTGATACAATATCTCTATTATAAAAAATCTCCACCACACTTCTGTTGTGCATTGGAGGTTCTCCACCAAGTTGTCTTCTTCCATCTACATACAAGGGTCTCTTTTTGGTATGCCTCAAAGCCTTGGCATTTCTCTTCATACACTATTTGTTCAATTTCTCTGGAGAACAACCTTTGCATTCATCTGATGTAGAAACCCAACCCATGGATATTAAGGATGATATAATGACTCATGTAGAGGTATGTTTGGTTTATTGGAACAAGTAATCATCATAGTCTTCTCACTCCATCTCAGAGAACCTCTAGTTCTCTATCTCGCAATGCTTTCATTCATAAATCTTCCATACACTGTTATTCATCACAACTTTCAGTTCCTCTGCTTGATTTCTTTTAGTGAGTTCATATCAGGCTGGTAATCTTGTGATTCTTGATACAATGACGGGTTGTTCTGGATTTTCTTTCTTTCTTGGAATCTTCATGTTCTTCCTCATGTTTATCTTTATCTCTTAGGTCCATGGAGTTTGTTATAGATTCCATGCCCTAGAGATTCCACTTCTTTCTTTCATCATAGGATCACGAACATGGATGGACAACCAGGGATACTTTAAGGCTTCTTTTCGAAGAAGACTTCTTCTAAGGTCGAAACTGAACACGTACTTCCTTTCATGGTTGCTACCATGGATATATACTTCATCATATTCAATGGATCATAGCATTAGTTCCCTCCTATCCTTGCTTCATGTATGAGTGCAAGTTTTTCTTTTGGAAATATATAATCGGCTCCCTCCATCTAACAGATTCCACGCTTTCGTATGCATCCTTATTGTCGTGTGCAAAGTATCATAAGTTTTTCTCCAATTTCCTCTTGATTACTGACTTCTTTCTATCTTTACTTATTCTAAGTTTCTTCAGGATTGATTCTAATTTTGGTTTATCTTGTAATAGCTTCCACATGATTTGTTTGATGTATTTCATCCTTTCATGTGTATTATCTGACTTGTATAATGATAGCAATCCTTATCTTGTTTGTTCTTCCATAGGTATAGTTCTTCTTGGAACATATTATCTTCTAAGAGATAGATATACAAGATATGTACAGAGACTATGCAAACAAGATATGTACAAGAACTAAGAAGAGTATTGTTACCTTGTCTTTAGAAGAAGAAGTTTGTTTTATCCTACTTGGTCTTCTTTATAGGTTCCTTTTCTTCGGAAACCGATGCTTCATGTGTCCCTTTACTTTCCTTTAGATCGGGACAATGATTCTTGTAGTGACCATACTTTTGATAGTTGAAGCATTGTATTTATGACATGTCTTTCTCTTGATTTGGCTTCTTCCTTGAACCAAACTTCCTTTTGTTCCTGAAATTCTTGAATCTTGCTATAAAGGCTTGATCATCGTACTTCTTTTGGGGTTTCTCTTTTGCAATGATCCTTGATTCTTCTTGAACACAAGAAGTCTGAAGTTATTCAAATGTAGGATACTCCTTCCTTGTGTTCATGCTCGCTGCAAATGCATCCCATGTCTTGGGAAGACCATTGAGTACTATGTTTACCAATTCCTTCTCTGAAATGATCTCTTCAATATATTTTAGATGATCTCTTAACTGAGAGATCCTCACAAAGTATGATGTTATGTTGTCATCATCATTCATCTTCATGTCACGAAGCTCATTCTTCAGACTCATTACTTGTCCCATGTTTCTGACTGAGAAGAGGTTTGTTAGGGCATCATACATCTTCTTCGATGAGTCAAGATGAGAGATGTAGGGTATCAAGAGGTATTTTATAGAGTCCACTATGATACTCATGGAATTGATGTCACCGTATTTGAATTTCTCCATAACTGCAACGTTCTGTGGTTCCTTCTCTTTTCCCTCTTCAAACTCTGGTTCCACGATCTTTCCTTTCACGATATCCAACACTTTATTCTTGGCAAGGATGAGGTCAATCCTTGTCTTCCATGCTCTGAAGTTAGAAGCTCCATCTAACTTGTTTTCTGACTTCATAGAGTAAGTCAT
>ML778949.1:1225686-1260393 GCA_009831015.1 Picea engelmannii
ATTCTTGGCAAGGATGAGGTCAATCCTTGTCTTCCATGCTCTGAAGTTAGAAGCTCCATCTAACTTGTTTTCTGACTTCATAGAGTAAGTCATGGCTTCTTTGACTTGGTCAACCCTAGATTTGACCAGAAACTCAAACTTGATGTCTTAGCTTGCTAAGAGTACCAGGAGGTGTGCTAGGCTGGGGTGCACTAGTCTATATAGAAATTAGGTCAATCCCTTCACTTAACGTTCCTCAACGAGAGGATTAGGGTTTCTGCAAATGCACCTACTAGTAACCCTAGCGACAGTGCTTTGGTAACTGCTCCTGCTAGAAACCCTAGTGATAGTTCTTCAATGAGCTTATTATCCTTATGGCTATGCTCCCTTCCAGTGGTTAGACTGAATGAAGGAGGTGTGGGCCCATAACCTGTTAGAATATAATGGATGTGATCGTTTTACTAATGACAATATCACTATTTTCACCCATGTAAATGTGTTGAACCTCTATAGAATAGATCTAGCTAGAAAATACTACACACATTTGCAGAGAGAAATTGAGAAAGAAGAAGCAAGATAGAAAGAATGGAAGAATTCTCATTAACCGTTGTGAATAATGAATAATTTACACATGATATACTTTGTATATATCAATGAGTTCGACTTGAGGTGAATCAAGTTGCCATAGTGGTGGTATAGAGCGATCTAGACACACAACAACAGTTATGGGAGTGAACTGCCACCTATTCTAGTCTCTCAGGTAGTTACGGGAGTGAACTGCCACCTAGTTGAGTTAACTAGTCAACTAGTCTTTAGTTAACTGACTGAACATAAAGTAGTGAGGAGTTAACTCAAGGAATCAAGGCTAATGTGCCACTTTGGTGATGATACCAGGGCAAGGTTGAATTATCATGGTGATGATCCCAATGTTGAATGGTGATCATGATCCCAATGCAACATCTAAACTCAACTCAACTAGTCAAACTGAAATGTGAACTGAAAGAGAATATTCTCCAGGTGGAATATTCTCTAATAAAATATAGGAGACTAGATAATGAGTAATTATGACTAATAAATAAATAAAAAACTTAGGAAAAAGAAATCCTAGGTGTGTGTGAAGTAACTCCAACAAACCCCCTGAACATCACTATGGTGAAAATAAAGATTGGGTCCCAACAACGAGGCCATGTTAGGTACCCAAGTACAAACGATACACTAAAAATAAAGTGAGGAAAGAGGGAAAACCTCATGGGAAAACCCCCCCTCAAGGTACAATGTATGTAAAAAGAGGAACTACAGTTGCTAGGAAATTGTGTCCTTCACTCCAAGACAACCTCGCAGAGAATGGAATTTCTGCTTAGTGAAGGTCTTGGTGAAAATGTCTACCGTCTGTTCTGCTGAAGGACAAAATTGTAAGTTGATGATCCCCTCATGTACTAAGTCCCAGATGTTGTGCATGTGGATCTCGATGTGCTTCATCCACTGCCTTTGAACTGGATCTTTACAGAACTTCAGAGTGCTCTAGTTGTCACACCAGATAACGATCGACCGATGAATCTGAATGCCCAACTCAGTGAGAAAATGTTGTAGCCACATAGCCTGAATGGTTATGTTAACTACCCCTTTGTATTCTTCCTTGATTGAAGATAGAGAAATGTCATCTTGCTTCTTGCTCGACCAACAGATAGGCCCAGAACCAAGACTGAGTGAGTAACCAAATGTGGACATGCGATCAATGCTATCGCCAGCCCAGTCAGAATCAGTAAACCCAATGAGATCTAATGTAGAGTCTACTGCATAATGAATCCCAAATGTGATGGTTCCATGTATGTATCAAAGGATACACTTTGTAGCTTTCCAATGTAGCTCATGCGGCTCCTGCATGAACCTGGAAACTACACCAACTACATATGAGAGGTCTAGTCTGGAGTGTGTGAGATACAAAAAGCTCCCCACTAGTTGTTTGTACAGTGTGTTGTCAACCAGTGGAGTCTCCCCACCATTCTCAAGTTTGACTCCTGATAGGAAAGGATTCAGAGCAAACTTGCAGCTTGTCATGTGAAATCTCTCAAGGAGATCTCATGCATACTTGGCTTGAGACAATTTGATGCCTAATGCATCCTGACTAATCTCAAGTCTAAGGAAGAAGTGTAGTGGACCCATGTCCTTCATCAAAAACCTGTCATGAAAAATCCTCTTGACTGCAACAATCGTTGAAGTCGAGCAACCGGTGATCAACAAATCATCGACATACATAACTAAAAGTAGAAGTGAATCAGTCGTCCTGAGCATGTATACATTCGGGTCTGATTTACAATGTACAAAGTTTTGTGACAATAGGTAGGAGTCCATCTTGGCATACCATGCCCTCAGAGCCTGCTTGAGGCCATAAAGTGACTTCTTCAGTTGACAGACCAAAGATGGGTCCTGCATAAAAACCTGGGGCTGCTCCATGTAGATATCCTCAGAGAGATCACCATGAAGAAATGCATTATTCACATCCATCTGATGGACTTCCCATCCCTTGGCTTCTGCAATGGCAAGTGCCAATTTTATGGAATCCATCTTCACTACTGGAGCGAAGGTCTCATCATAGTCAATCCCATGAACCTTCTGAAAGCCTTTGGCGACAAGCCTGGCTTAGTATCTGCTGGTTGTTCCATCCTCCGTGCTCTTGGTCCTGTAGACCCATCTACCTCTGACAAGTTTCCTCCCAGAAGGAAGGGGAACCAAATCCCAAGTATGGTTCTCGAGGAGGGAGTTGTACTCCTCTTGCATGCCAGATTCCAAAAAGGGGTTTCCAGCAGCCTCACCATAAGACTGTGGATCTGAAGACTGAAACAAGAAAATATGTCTGGAAGGCAATGGTTCAGTGGCAGTGAGTGCAATAGGAGGCTCCTCAAAATCAGATTGAGTCCTCCTAGTATCGGCTGGATCACCAAAGAGATCCCCTACATCCTGAAGAGTAGTATGTGCCCACTTGGGCCTCTGCTCTAGCTCTGCAACTGCATCTAGATGCTCTGACTCTGCATATGACTATACTAACTCTGAATCTGAATCATCTAAATCCTATGAATCATAACTCTCGTCTGAAGAAGATTCATCATGTGCATTCTCATCATCTCGGACAGGTGGAAGAGTGAAGGTGTTTTCATGCAACTATTGAGGTACATGCGAGACACTTTCCTCGAATTGGACACTACACTCAATGATGATTCAATCTGAGGAAAGATCAATAAGTTGATATCCCTTCACACCATCGGGGTATCCAACAAAAATGCACTCAGTGCTCTATGGATCAAGTGCCTTCCTCTTTTCAGAGGGAATCCGAGCCCATGCACATGAACCAAAAATGCGAAAGTGGGCCACTTCCGGTTTGAGGCCCCTCCAAGCCTCGTAGGGGGTATTATCCTTGATATATTTATGAGGAGATCTATTTTGGATGTATGTTGCATAGTTAAGTGCTTCAGCCCATAGTCTCTATGGTAGTGACTTTGCATGCAACATGCAAGATGCCATCTCCTTTAGAGATCTATTTTTTCACTCAACAACTTCGTTTTGTTGCGGAGTGTAGGGAACTGTATGCTACAGCTGAATCCCTACCTCATGGAAATGATTATGAATCTCATGATTCACATACTCTCCCCCATTATCAGTTCATAGGACTTTGATCTTCTTTCCAGATTGTGTCTCAACCAAAGATTTGAAATATTTGAGGTGTTGAAAGACCTCAAATTTTTTCCTGAGAAAGTAGATCCAAGTAAAACATGAGAAATCATCAACAAAAATGAGAAAAAACCTCTCTTTGTTGATCAATGGATGCGGAAAAGAACCCATGAGGTCACTGTGGATCAGATCTAAAGGTGCGGAAGCTTGCTGAGACTTTCCTTTGATGAATTTCTCTTGAGGGTGTTTTCCGAGAACACATCCCTCACATACTCCCTTGGAGAAATGGATGTCTAGCAGACCATCAACCAATCTGTGCTTGCTAATATGTTACATGTATCTGAAATTCAAATGTGCAAACCTTTTGTGCCATATCCTACTACTTTCATCAACATGAGTAAGAAGTAAAGCAGAATCAGGTTCAATGAATTCAGAAAATGTATACAATCTAGACTGATGACTTACCTCACTGGTAGCAACCTTGGAGTTGGTTTGCATGTCATAGATGTCCATGGCATTTGGTGTGAATACTAATTTCTTTCCGGTGTTGGAATTCGTCATTTGATACACAGAGAGAAGGTTGACAGAAAGCTTGGGAACATGCAACACATTCTCAAAGCTTCCATTGGTGAGTTCAATCCTTCCTTTGCTGGTGAATTCGATAGAAGAGTTGTCTCCCATCATAATAGGAGGACCTTTGCATGCATCCAAAGAATAATAGACTTCTTCTGAGGTATCCATGTGATGTGATGCTCCTGAATCTACGATCCAAGCATCGAAAGAGGAGTTGATGGCAATCAACGCATGGCTAGAATTGCCTTTCTTGGAATTCATATCTTCTGGCTTCTTCTTCTTTACACCCTTGGGGATGCGATCTCCAAGGTTGTTTTTCTGAAGTATCTGAGACATCAGATCTATTTGTTTTTGCATGCATTCATATTCTGAATTGAATCCTTTGTGACAATATGTGCATTTCTCTCCTTTTCTTCCCTTTTCTCCTTTGGATCTGGAAGCATCGGTGAAGGGTTTTGTATACCCTTCCTTCTTCATATGTGCATGAGCTTTCCTCTTATATTTATTTTTAGATTTCTGATATTTGTAGCTGCCATCATGCATAGTGAGTGCATGCGCCCTTGGGCCTTTGATTGCGCCCATGTTGATGAGATTGGTTTTCTCTTGTGTCAGGGATTCGATAAAGTCTTCAAGAGAAGGTATCTTCCAAGTGGCTCCAGAGGTGAATTTGACAGTATGGAATGTGGATACGAATACAGAGAATTCAGGTCCAATCTTGGAGAGAATGGTGAGAACCATTTGTTTCTCCTCCGTCAATTTATCAACCCCGCAAGCTTTGAGTTGCGACAGTAAATCCTTGAATTTTGTAAAGAAATCTTGGATATTGTCGAAGCTTTTTGGATCCAATGTGAGCAGCTCCACCTCTAGCATGTGTCCCCTCATCTCATCCTATTTTCAAAAGGGCCCTTCCAATATTTTCTAGGCTTCATTGGGAGTCTTACAAGAAGATATGTGAAAAAGGAGATCGGGAGAAATAAGTCTGCAAATTGTTTCGATTGCCTCATCTATGTGATTTAAGTACTTGGATTTTTTTATGGCTGATGTCGGTTCTGTATCTGTATTCATGGTTAACCTATACAACCCTCTGTATTGGATATGTATGGCTATTTTCTCCTTCCATGCAAAATAGTTGTAAGGTGTAAGAATGAATTCTTTTTGGAATTCCATCTTTCCATTGTCTTCAATCTTTTGTACCTGCAAACAATTTTGGTGTAGATTTTGCTTAGCAGTCCACCGGCTCTAATACCATGTAAATTTGTTGAACCTACACAGAATAGATATATCTATAAAATACTACACACATTTACATAGATAAATTGAGAAAGAAGAAGTGAGATAGAAAGAATGGAAGAATTCTCATTAACCGTTGTGAATAATGAATAATTTACACATGATATACTCTGTATATCTCAATGAGTTTGAATTGAGGTAAATCAAGTCGCCATAGTGGTGTTCTAGAGTGATATGGACACACACCAACATTTATGGGAGTGAAATTCCACCTATTCTAGTCTCTCAAGTAGTTATGGGAGTGAACTGCCACCTAGTTGAGTTAACTAGTCAACTAGTCTTTAGTTAACTGACTGAACAGAAAGTAGAGAGGAGTTAACTCAAGGAATCAAGGCTAATGCACCACTTTGGTGATGATACCAAGTCAAGGTTGAATTAGCATGGTGATGATCCCAATGTTGCATGGTGATGATCCCAATGCAACATCTAAACTCAACTCAACTAGTCAAACTAAAGTGTGAACTGAAAGAGAATATTCTCCAGGTGGAATATTCTCTCCTAAAATATAGGAGACCGGTAATGACTAATTATGACTAATAAAAAAGAGTTCATCAGATAGTCCAAACCATAACCAAGAGATAGTCCAAGCTAAAACCGAAATCTGCTAGCTTCAGCAGCTACAACAACAACTCTCCTCCAAACTTGCACACAAGCTGGGAAACTGCATTGCGCACAAGTCCTGCTCTACAATTCTGAGAATGCCTACTAGAATGAAGACTGGTCTCTTGTATTTATACTAATTATGGCTAGCTTCCTGGGCTGACTTCTCATTCTGGGTGCGTATTTACTTAGTATATAATATTTCTTCTAGATGACTTCTTCTCTTGGAGGCTAATAACCTAATACAAATTATCCTCTTGAGCCGACTTGTCTTCTAGGGTTATTAGCCAACTCATTAGGGTTTCTTCTTGCTTCCCAGAATATTCTATTCTCGTTAGGTTTACACGTGGAGTTAAATACCTCCTGTAGCTACCATAATATCAACATAGGCCTGAGATCCTAGGATGATAAGGCCAAGATCCTATTTTGTATATGTAATTATGTAAAATCATTAATAAAAATATAAACATCGTTGCGTGTAAACTGACCACGAAGAAAGAGTGATGGAGGACTAAGCTTCCACAAGGTTGGGTATTGGAGTAGGCTAAGTGTTTGGGCCTAGGGGATAAGCTAGGGGGATTACCTCTAAAGGGGATAATACTTTATTATTGTTTCCTAAAAGGCTAAGGTGGACAACTGACCAAGTATTGTCCTACGTTCCTAGAAAAGGAACGTATTCTAAGTGGAGTGCATGCGGCTACAGGAAGATAGGTGTCGACCTAGGCACATGCAGTTATAGATGGGAAAGATAGCACTGTTGGGAGAGTCTTGTCCATTCTTCCATCCAGAGTCTGAACCTGAAACCTCCATGATCGACCTCTGCATTGTTTCTTGGTCACGCACCCTGAAACCCATGGGGAAAAATGACAGACTGATCTGTGTCTCCGGGAGAAGTTCGAGTTATCCCGTGTGTATCCTGTGAAGTTAGAGCACCCCGTAATCATCTGTTTTGTGTTGTGTCATAATTTTTGGTTGTTGTGGCCACGCATATCCTTGACCGAGTGTGGCTTGCTACCATCATCTGTTCCTTGCAGAGCCGAATTCGTACCTTAACTTTTTTGAGTTGTTTCCTTCTATTTTCCTGAGTTGTATTGACCAGTGGCTATTGTCCTCACCTTGCGGGAATTGAGTTGAAACTGGTTGAAGAAGCGGGTTGTTAGGCCCATGGTTGAAGAGGCATTTTGTCAGGCATGTGAGAAGCTCTCTCTAGGTGAGAGAGTTTGTTGGGAAGTGGTTTTCTCCTAGAGAGAGTCCAGCACCAGCTACGGAGCTCTAAGAATTCATGATCTGGCCTGTTTTCGAGACGCTGAGAATGGAAGTGGAGCAACCGATGGAATGTGGAACAGTGAAGGTGCATATTCTCAGGGTGGAATAGGCATGTGGGGAATGAGATTCTGTGAGTAGTGGGCGTAAAAAATCTCATGGAGAGAATCCTTCCAGTTGCATTGCATAGTTTCCTGTAACCTTAGCCTAGTTTAGGATTCCCTTTCCCTGGGTGGAGCTTAGTCCCAGCTCAGGGGTGACCCACTGCTGAGCGTGATGAGCAACGTGGTCTATAGATGGGAGGTTCATGGAAGGTCTACACATAGTTGGTGGTGTTACTTCAGTTGAAAACATAAGTATTGGTTTGTGCTTAATTTATATGTTATGCATGTCTGTGATGCTTGAATGTTATTATGTATTCTATTACATATATGAATTATTGTTAGTTCCATTGATTCTATATGGTAGCAGTAATTATGTGTTTATTATGATTAAGTATTTTAAATTCATTAAAATGCATGTCATATATATGTGAATGTTCTGCGTAGTAGCGTTAACTAGTCTCTGTGTTGGTCGGGGATGCTACATTTTGGTACTAGAGCTAAGTAAAGTGTGTGAGTAGTGGCATTGCCTGACACTATTGGTGGTTGGGGATGTTACAATTTGGTATCATAGCCATGGTTTCAACACTGATTCTGGATGGTCCATGTTAGTGGAAGTTGAAGCAAAAGTTTCAGAAATAATTGTTGTTGAAGTAGACAAAATTCGAGTTTAGAGCCAAGGTTTCAACGCCGAACTTGGATGGGGTGGACAAGTGGTCTTTGGACCCAAGGTTTCAAGTGGAAATTGTGTTAAGAGGAACCAATTTTGGACCTCATAAACATTCCTGAGTGCCAAGAGGTTACCTTGGCCATGTTACAAAGATAAGGAGGAGTAGCGTTATCGCAAAACCGCAACTTATGTGGTATTTGGCCAAATAGAGAGAGATCACAACACTAGTGGTGTTGGGACCATAGGATCTGTTTGGAAGGAAGGGAAATCCTTTACGACCATTAGATATGGAGAAGGTGTATAAGGTTTATCCTGCAAGCCCATCGGACTTTGCAACTTCAGTGAAGTTGATGCAAACTAAGAAAAAGTTTGAAGCCCTGTAGTGGATCTACACTATAGATTTGGGGAGAAGAGCTCGACTATTGGATCAACCAATGTTGAAAGGTCAAACATAGTGGTGAAGGGTGAAAGCTCCCAAAGCTCCGAAGTCTGTAGTTAATCCATACCATCCATCAAGAGGGATGCTTGTCAGTATATTGGTTTGTTCGGGATTTCGACATTTGGGAAAACTAGTGTGTGTTGAGGAGAGAACTCCCGAAGCCCAAAGTTCCAAAGTCTCGAAGAGTCGAGGTAGTGATTCATGATGACACCACTTGGATGGACGTGGACACATGGGATGTGTGCCACGTGTCAGTGGGTTTTGAACCCATGAAATGTTGAAATTCCATATGGAACGTGACGTGTGACACCCATATGATTGGGCCACGAGTCAGTTGCTAGTGTTTCGCCTCGTGGAACTCCATATGAGCATGGTTAGTGGGACCCTAGGTTACATAACAATGTTAAAGGTCAGAGGACCCACACTGGCGTTGATCACGATACATCAAGATCAATGACCAGGAGGCATTGTGGGGACCAAAGTTGCATAGGAGTTAATTATCCAAGGCGGTCCCACAATCCAAACCACAATTTCACTGAGGGGTTATGTGTCAATGTCAGAAGAATTGTGAGATGAAAGGAGGGTTATTCCAAACTGCTACCGCATGCCCCCGCAATTGGAAAATGTAAGTAATGTGATGTAATGACATCACCAAAGGTGACATGGAAGTGTTCGGAGATTAACAGTTTGGTGTGTTGGGGAGGTGCGGATGTGAAATCCTCCGAAGTCCCGAAGTCCCGAAGTCCTGAAGCTCCAAAGTCTCGAAACTCAGACACTTGAGGTTCCTAGTGAGTGTCAATCGTTGGATGTTGGGTAGACGCGGACTATTGATCCACTCTACTTCGTGAGTTCGGTAATCTGGAACTCTGAGAGATTGTTGTGTTGTGTTTAAAAATTCCTGAAGCCGAAGGTTCGAGTAAGAACCTATTAATTTATCACTTGATCACAATTGTGGTCCCATGTGAATTAAGGGCCCAAGGAAAATGAGGGATAGTGCCCAAAAATTGTGTTAAAGAAGGGAAAAGGGGTTAGGAAGGAAGCCCGTGAGTTTCGTTTGGTTCAGACCTGCATCAGGGAGGTATTGAAGACCTGTGAACTTTATGATATGGTCCAACAAAGATCTAAGAGCCATTATATCATAGAAAATAGATCGTTGCACAAGAAGTGCATCAGAGAAGAAGCACAAGTTTGAAAGGATTATAGCTTTCTGCTCAAGGCTCATAATTGAGCAAGGAAGTCATGATTGGAAAGGTCTAAAAAGAGGATTCCAAATGTAATGGTTACATTAAAATAGAAAAAGTTCTAGAGATATCTTCAAATAGAAGAAAGAAGGAAGAAGGTCAGGGAAAATTCTTTATTCTACATCTGAGATTTTTCAAAATTCGTTGGATCAGATGTTGGGTTCGATAAGCAGCATGGAAACCCAAATGGGATTCTTGTTTGGGGAAGACAGTTCAGGTGAAAATATTTTCATGTCAAATGTGAATGCTAGGTGGAGAAAGACATCTTCAATCCATGATAATGCATGAACCATAATTTCGTATGGAGATGCAAAGAATGGGAATAAGGAAGGAAGGTTTTATGGAATTATAATTTGTTCATGAAAAAGTTGAATCAGAGGAATCCAAATAATAATGAATGCTGAAAATTAATCTCAACATAATATGTGATGTCAAGTATGCAAAGTAGAAAAGGAAAAACTCTTGGATGGATTCAAGTCCATGAACATCCTAAGATAATGGAAGAATAAATCATGAGATAGATATCAAGATAATAGGAATGCATGTCAACACTCCAGGAAGGAAATCTAGAATAGTAGAGGATTGTTGATGCACTCCAAGGGTGCGAGGGTATTTCAATAAGAGCATGGAGATATCAAGTCAAGAATAATTTAAAAGTGAAGTGACTTCGAAAGTGAAACCAATAAGGAACCAAGAAGAAGAAAATAGTTCTATGCATGGTTTTGAATGTAGAGGAGATGGTTCCTGACAAGAATCCATCTTAAGTGACATAGAGACATGAGTGACAACCCAAGAGTTTGGAGGTATCACTTAAATATATGATGGTAAGGTAAAATAAGGACTTTCAGTTAATTCTATGTGGCTAGGAAAAGAAAAGCGCAGAGTACAAGAAAACCTCAAGTACTAAAGTATTATGTCGGGAAAGGGATGAAGAAGTTTAGTCTTGAAGAGTAACTAGATGTTGAAGAATACAGAGTCTATAAAACATCTTGGTGTGGAATTTGATTCATCCAAGTATGAGATTGGGATAGTTGGACCCAGGAAATTAATGAAAGTTGAAGGTTAATATCAGCTTAGTTTGGAACTATAAAACCAAAGGAAACCAAGAGTTATTTGGATAGAAAGTGCTGAGGACAAAAATAGTCATGTAAAGTGACTACAATGAGAGCACAAGAAGATCCAGGAATCCCAGAATAATTGTAGACTTCTGGGATCAACAAGGAATATTTTTATAGGGAGAAAGAAGTTGCCGCAATTTTTGTGGCAAGAAGTATGTTATGGCTTGTTGGGTCAGCTAGAGGAAAGAATGCTTGCATGTTTGCAATTGTTGTTGGTGATGTTGTTGCATAAGGAGGGAAGGAACAAAGAGCTGAAGTGTTGGTTATAAGTTTGAGAAAGGAAGCATGAAAGCTTCTATTTCGATCATACATTCAGTTAGTATAAAATTGATTAATGGTAGTCATGCAAGTATGAGTCTTTATTACTATTTTTACATAATTATTGAAGGAATTTAGGTAAGAATTTCCTCCGCCAAAGTTATTTTATAAAATCACATGATTATATTATTTGAATGCATACCATTGGATGAGTTAAAGGCCAAAGGCCTGTATTAATTCAAATCTTTTTAGCTTCTGAATGCACACACTGACATAGGAGAATGTCATGTTAATTTGGTTGTGGGGTAATAACCAAATAATTAAAAGATAAGAACTTGTTATAGGAAGGAATGTTAGTAAGCTAGTCATGTATGAGACCAGAACATGGTTGTATATGGCAAGGTATGGATATGGAAAGGCTATGAGCCACACAGGTACTAAAAACTTCCTACCTTTAAATAAAACTTGGGCTGCGACCTTTTTTCTAACACTAATGAACACCACATAATTATATTCTTGGTGTAGTGTTCGGGTCGAAAAGGAAGCCATCCAATTAATTGGGAAGACGATAGGAAGTGTTTGGAGAAGGTGTCAACACATTGGCCAGAATTCCAACTTATGGATGGTGAGATACATGATTGAGATGAAGAGCATTATGTAATTCAGTGCAAGATGCATTGAATAAGTATGCACTGAGAATTGTACTCATGAATAGTAAGTGATATAATTGTATACTAAATTCAATCGCTGAATGAGTTTTGTAAGTACATGCATATATATTATTGCATGGAAATAATTGTTACTAACAACTGAAATGTTGTTAACTCATGAAGTTGAGGACATTTCAGGGAGGTGTTAGACATTGCAACAAGAAAGTTGCAAGTCAAGTAGTCACATGAGCATTGACTACAGGAAATTTTATTGTTCAAAAAAAGAAGTAATGAACTTACAGATATTACTATGAACATGCATATGCATAGAATGATGAGTCATTCTGTTTTATTAATTGTTGGGTAATTGTGATTGAATTTCTAGGTGCAGGAAATTCTAAGATCACTACATAAGATTTTGTACATATTGCAATTGAATTATGATGTACAACAAATACTGACAAATTGTTGGTTGGTTATATGCAAGATGAAGCATTACAGGAAAAATGGTATGCAGTTTGGTGCCTGTGGAAAACCACAAGGATGGATGCATTCACAATATGGCAACAACCAAGATGAATTATGAAATAGAATTGCATGTTTTGGGAAAAATATGAATTCCCTTTGAACTAAGTTTGAGTTTCTAAATAAATGCTTTTATGTTTTCTCATGATAATTGCATGTGGGTGATGCAGATGAGATGATGTTGATTAAAGTTGGAATGTTGACTACAAATAGTAGCTCAGGGAAGATGTTGATTAGAGACAACATATCTTACCCTGTGAATCCCCGGTGGATCTGAGTGTGTGTACACTTCTCTTTGGGTTTCCTTGGAGAAGGTTGGAGCCCTGGAGGGAGAAGTGTGGGGATAGGTTCCCCGGTATGAGGCTTGGAGGGTACCTGGAGACCTTTGAGGGTAGTTGGAACTTTGGGAGCCACAGTGCTTTGATACTTCCCAAGTTGGCCTATTGTCGAAGCCCAAGGAAAGGGAGGTGTAGCAACCGATGGACTATGTGACAGTGAAGGTGTACCCTCTTGGGGTGGGACATGCATGTGGGGGAATAAGAGACCATTGGTTGGAGTGTTGCTGAGGTTTGTTACCTTGGCCTAGACCATGTGGATATGGATTGTGGACCATGGCTATCTTGGGAATCCATTTCTATGATGGAGTCATAGTCCTTCTCAGGGGTGGAAGGTCTTGTCAATCAAAAGATAAGTACCAATTCTCTATTCATTGTATGTTGTGTATCTTGTATATAGGCTATAATGTTATTAGAATGGCATGTATGTATAATGTGTGTGTGTGTGTGTGTTCTAATATTTCTTCTGAATGAATAGGTGTAGGAGAATAGTGTTTATGTCTGTGGAGCCATAGCCCTACTAAGAGTTTATCAATAGTGAGATCTAAGGCTAGGTGGAATGTCATGGATCTACAACCAGTCGATGCTTTCCATGAGGTTTAATTGAATCATTTAACAAGGAGAAATGAGTTGAATGCTTTCCTAAAGAAACCCTATGGATTAAAGCAATTGAGTTTCACCTCCAGAAGGAACACCAGAATTGGTGCTAGAAAGTAGAGAACCAGGTGGATAATGGGATTCCAATAGCTAAAGCTTGGATTTTTTGAAGAAATTTTTGAATTATATATGTATAAACAAGATTCACTAAGGACAGTGCTAAAATAAGGGGAGGGGATTGTAATATCCCCTGGTAGAGCCCCAGTTGTAATTATGAATTGTAAACGTCTTTGTTAGGCTGGTGAGCCAATTATAATAAGCTAGGAGGATTATGTGATGATTAGGCTAGACAACCTAGGATGCTAAGGCTAGGATCCTGTTTTGTATATGTAATTATGCAAAATCGTTAATAAAAATATAAACATCGCTGTGTGTAGACCGACCACGAAGAAAAAGTGATGGGGGACTAAACTTCCACAAGGTTGGGTAAAGGAGGAGGCTAAGTGTTTGGGCCTAGTGGATAAGCTAGGGGGCTTACCTATAAAGGGGATAACAATTTATTATTATTTCCTAAAAGGCTAAGGTGGACAATTGACCAAGTGTTTTCCTAAGTTACTAGAAAAGGAACGTATGTTAAGTGGAGTGCATGCGGTTGCAGGAAGACAGGTGTCGACCTGGGCACATGTAGTTATAGCTGGGAAAACCAACACTGTTGGGGTGGTCCTTTCCATTCTTCCATCCACAGTCTGAACCCGAAACCTCCATGATCAACCTCTGCATTGTTTCTTGGTCACGCACCCTAAAACTCATGGGGAAAACTGACAGACTGATCTGTGTCTCAAGGAGAAGTCTGAGTTATCCCATGTGTATCCTGTGAATTTTGAGCACACCGTAATCATATGTGTCATGTTCTATCATAACTGTTGGTTGTTGTGGCCACGTAGATCCTTGACCGAGTGTGGCTTACTGTCGTCATCTGTTCCTTGCAGAGCCAAGTTCGTACCTTAACCGTTTTGAGTTGTTTCCTTTTGTTTTTCTGACTTGTATTGACCAGTGGTTGTTGTCCTCACCTTGCAAGAATTGATTTGAAACTGGTTGAAGAAGAAGGTTGTCAGGCTCGTGGTTGAAGAGGCAGGTTTTCAGGCCTGTGAGAAGCTCTCTCTAGGTGAGAGAGTTTGCTGGGAAGTGGTTTTCTCCTAGAGAGAGTCCAACACCAGCTACGGAGCTATGAGAATTCCTGATCCGACCTGTTGTCGAGACCTTGAGAGGGGAATTGGAGCAACCGATGGACTTTGGAACAGTGAACGTGCATATTCTTGGGCTAGAATATGCATGTGGGGAATGAGAGTCCCTGAGTAGCAGGCGTAAGAAGGCTCTTGGAGAGAATCATTCCAGTTTCATTGTGAAGTTTCCTGTAACCTCATTCTAGTCTAGGATTCCCTTTCTCTGGGTGGAGCTTAGTCCTAGCTCAGGGGTGACCCACTGCTGAGAGTGATGAGCATCATGGTCTATGACTAGGAGGTTCATGGAAGGTCTGCATGTAGTTGGTGGTGTTACTCTAGTTGAAAAGATAAGTATCGGTCTATACTTAATTTATATGTTATGCATGTCTGTGATGCTTTAATATTATCATGTATTCCATTGCATATATAAATTATTGTTGGTTCCATTGATTTTGTATGGTAGCATTAATTCTGTGTTTATTGTGATTAAGTATTTTAAATTCATTAAAATGCATGTCATATATATGTGAATGTTTCAGGTAGTAGTGTTAACCGGTCTCTATATTAGTCGGGGACGCTACATTTTGGTATCATATATAAGTAAAGTGTGTTAGTAGTGGCATTGCCCGACACTAATGGTGGTTGGGGATGTTAAATTCGACACTGTTGGCTGACACGGAGATCGCTTCCTTGGCAAAGCCATCTAATGGTGTATGGTTGTGGGTGTGGCATTGTTGGCAGGGCCAACTGCTTGACAACCTCTGTTAAGATGAGGTTATTCTTGCTACCACTATCAATAATGAAGTGCAATGGGGTGCCTTTTACCCACATGTTTGAATGGAAGATGCGCTCTCCTTCTTCTGGCTCGTTCGGTTCACCACATTGGAGATTGGTGGTAGAAACAGTGGAACTGGGTTCCGCATCAATGATCTGTCTTCCCCTTTCTATTTATGACTAAGAGTCAGAACCCACATCTGATTCAGAGGCTTTCACTTCAGCCACCAGCGAATTCTTTGAGCGACAGTCAGCAATGTTATGCCAAGGGCTCTTATGGAAGTCGCACCACTTCCTGGTATCTTTCTTTGTCTTTTTAGTGTCCTTCTTTGCTTACGACTTGGACTGGTTGTCATGATACTGTCCATCTTATCTTTTTCCTTTGTTCTGTGGGTTGGGGCCACCCTTTCCTAGCTTTTGTTGTGAGGGGTTCCCAAGACCAAATTGTCATGTCTTTTGTTTGATCTTATGCTTGATTTTGACGGCATATTAGTAGGTCGTGCCCAAGGATGAGATGTCCAGAAATTCTATTTAGTTATTGATGTATCTATGCAGAGCACTGCGATACTTGAGCACCAGATGTCTCTCTGAATATTTGATACCCAGATTGGTGCGCAAGGTATGGAAGATATTTGTGAAATCTAGCATTGCTTGGTCTCTTTCTTGCCGCATTGTGGTCCATTTGGTATACAACTCATCATTACTTCCAAAAGGGTAGTATTGTTCCTTAATAACATCCCTTAAGGATTCCCAGGTGGTCATGACTGTAAATAATGAGGGTTCCTCTATTTCCTTTTTCTCACATAAATTTTCCCACTAATCTTTGACATGGGGAATGACTTTGAGGAGCACAAAAGTAATCTTTTCTCTATTCAAAAAGTTATGGACAGAAAAATACCCTTCTATTAGATTCAACCACTTGTCTCAAACATATGCATCTATATGACCTTCAAATATAGGAATATCGAAATTTATTTGTACCTTGAAGGGGGCGACACCTTCGCTCGAAGAAGATGCATCGCCTATTGGTAGTCGCCGAAGGATTTGCACGAAACTATCCATCATCTCGTTCCTCTATTGCATGAGAGATTCCTCAAGCAACATTTTGAAAGGATTTCCCATCCCGTCATATTTATTTTCTCCTTCCATGAGAGGTCGCTTGGGCATACAAGATATTTTGTCCTCAAGAGAAACAAGCTTGAGACCCAACTCTTTGTACTCTGACCTCGTTGGGGACATGCATTAAGAAAACAAAGAGAAGACCTCTCTGATACCACTAATCTGGATTTTATGAGAAGAACAAAATGAATATAGATTATTAACAACTTCTTAACACAAAATAATAGAGATAAAATAAAATTGGTTTTCTATTCAATAAGGAAATAAGATGAAACTGTAAAATGCAAAGGAAAACAAGCTTGTTGGAATGGTGGCGGCTTATCTCTAAGAAGAGATGTGATGGTTGCGCTCATCCACAAGAAGATGGTTAAAATGAGGCTCTGAAGGCATTTTTACAATAAGTAGGAATTTCAAAAACCTCAGACATCCAAAAACCTAACCCTAGGAGATGAAGTGCCAAAATTCATGTGGGCCCCATTTGGGTAAGTCAGTACATCAACTTCCCGGGGTTGTAACTTTTGCATACAATCTATGTTTGGTGCACTCAATACCTCATTAGAAAGAGATATCCAAGGAATACAACTTTTGTGTGAGAAACATCAAATGAAAATCCATTTTTCTCCCCATTTTCCCCAAAAAAATGTTGTTTAGGGCCTCAAAACGGCTTCGGAAGTTCAAGACCCGAAAAACTGTTAAAAATAGTAAATTACCAAAATTGCCAGAAAGTTGTTTTGAGCTAGTTGGAAAAGGTGGGTGTCCATTGATATCCACCTAGATCAGGGTTCTAAACTTTTAGGTTTGTCTGAATCCTTACACGTCTTCCAGGTTGATACTGGTGGCCTCCCACCTAATCCAACTGGCTTATCTTGTATGTTTTCATGTTAGCACATCTTGTTGTTCTTCAAGGGTCGTTTTAGGGCCCTTAACAATTTTTTTTTTGCTCACCATAGTCAAACTATAGTCAAAGTTAGAGTTTGATAATATAATGTGCATTTCTCTAAAATACCTTTCCAATGGGCTATCACAGACCTAAAACGGAGGTCGTATGCAAAAGTTACGATCCCGTAATGTTGAGGTACCAACTTACCCATAGGGGCCCACATAAATTTTGGTGTTTCACCTCCTAGGGTTAGTTTTTTGGATGTCTAGGGTTTTGGCATTCATGAGTAATATCAAAAAGGACTTTGGAGCCTCATTGTAATGATTTTTCTTAGACAGATGCACATAGCAGCCACATATCTTCTCAGAGATAGCTACTGCCATTCAAGCAAGTGTTTCAGTTCTGTAATTTAACTGTTTCAACCTATTTCATTTATTCAATAGAATATATTGTTCATTGGATATCTTTATTGTTCTTCATATCTATGTGTTTATTATATTCAATCTGTTAATCAATTCGTTCCGCTCCTAAATCCAGATCAGTCAGCATTTTGCAACAACATGGAATATTGTCGACTTTCAACTGTCCATCTGCAGGGCCTATGTATTTATTTGTGCAGGATGACTCATCTCTCTGTGTTGTCTGCACTCTTTTAAAGGCTTTAAATACACCCTCTGTATTTAATGTGACCTAATGACTCAAAACTTTGCAGATTGCACCAAAGTTCACACAATCTTTTGTAATCTCTTTTAACTAAACAAAACAAGGAAGAATAGACCAGTTACACATTCTTTGTCCTAGAATTGGAACGATGTGGAATGGGGGGGAATGACCCTATTAATTTAGTTATATATTGGAGATTGATCCATTTGTAAGTTTTATGTTTCTCCCTTTTGATAAATATGGGAAAGAGTAAACTAGACAAGGATGTCAGTTATAGTCAGACGAGGATTTCATCCTTTCAGGTTTTTCTTTTTCCTATCCTTTCTCAGCTTTACAAATAAATTGAGTTTTCTTGAATGCTTCATAAATTATATTGTAGTAGAAACCCTTAGAAAGTTGTGCATTTTAGAGTCTTTTATGATTTTTCTTATGGTAGCCATTACCGTCCTCACCTACTATGCCCCACTCACACTATGACACAAATAAACCCTCCAAACGATTTCCCTTATGTGTAAGATTGGAATTAATATTTCTCACATCTAGGGTTCGAATCCTGTAGCCGGGTGGGATCTTTTTGTACCATGGAATGGGTATCCTAGGAGGGGAAAGGGACCATGGAATTTCTAATGTCTCATAATGGAGTCTTTTCTGTGTCTAGAGATATAAAGTTGGGGTCTTGTAATTTGTGTTTCTCAATCGGGTGTCCGCTGAATAATTAATTATTTTATCTTCCATGTTTTATATTTACCCTGTATGGCTATGAATATTTTCATTACATTTTTGTCTTGTGGGTGTGTTACACATAAAAATTACTCACTTCGATAGTGTCGCAAGTGTCGTCATTACAAGTGTCGCAAGCGTCGCATTTTGGTCGCAAGTGTCGCAAATGTCAGAAAAAGCATACTGTCATAATTCCTATGTCATGCTTATAATGACATCGCAAGGACACTTGAAACACCTAAAACATTTGATTTGGAAGAAGAGGAATAGGTTAATAGGGTTATGAACCTCTTTCCATTTGAAAGAACCACTTAAATTGAGTTTCAGAGGAGAACACTACCCTATACCACTGTTAGGAGTGTTGGTGCTCCCGTATACACTCTTAGGAAGCATTATAACACTCTGTCTACCCTTTTTGAGGAGTGTTTCTACTGTTGGGAGTGTTGGTGCCCCCCTATGCATTTTTAGGGAGAGTTATAGCGCTCTGATGCCCCTTTTGGGGGAGCGCTACCTATTTTGGGCAAAAATTGGTTTGTTGAGAAGAATGAGGAAAAGATCTCTTCAATCTCTGAAGGCAGTTGGATTTGAATCCTTGGTCAAGCCATGATCTTAGGGAAGATCCCTAACTGAAGGAGGAAAATCCTCAACTTACCCCAAAGATATCTCAAGTGGTTGGGCCTCTCTAAACCTATATAAGCAGGCCCTCTCATGGTGAAAAGGGGGAAGAATTGGAGGCATGAAACCTATGATCTCACAGGAAACACATAGTGAAGTGGAGGAGAATAATCAGTGAAGTTATTGTCATTCTAATTGTGGGTCTTTTGAGCAAGGGTTAGACAAGGAGGACTTGATGAAGCTGCTGCACTCACATCTACGGTTGTAAGTTTCCTTCGTTGTTGTTCTCATCAATATAATATGCTTGGCTTGTTTCTTTCTAGTTTGTGCTTAATCTCACATGAACTTGTCTCTAATAGATATATATGTTTCAAACTAATCTCAGTAGAGTAGGAAGTGGTTGTACTTTTGTTTGTCTACAGGGCTTATCGAGGAGCGAAAGATTGGAGCACAACTTGGACCGTGCAGGGACAAACTCCGGTAAAAAGGTACTTCTTTTCTTCCTCCTCCTCATACATTAGTTTATCTATATCTAAAAGGAAGTCAGTGTCCATGATAAGCATATTCTGTCTTAAGAGTTAAAAGTCTATCTCTCAAGAGGAGATCTACCTGTCCCCAGGGAGATTTTGCTTCAACAGTAATTGGCGACTCCACTGGGGACAAATCAAAACTTTCAGTTTTGATTTTCCTCACGGACCTTGTCTTACCCTTTGTTGTTTTTAGACCTTGTTCACCACGTATGCTTGATTTCATATGTTGATTGAATCTTTATTCCATCACACATACTCTGAATGACAAAGTTTAGTTTAGTTTTAGGGTTTTTTGGACATTTTTTTTGGCTTTTAGGACACTAGCGCTCCCCTACCTTGTTAGCAGGGAAAAAACACTCCTTGAAAGCCTTAGACAGATCATTATAATGCTCTAGTGCCCCTTACACTAGAGCATTGACCTCTCTTTGCAAAAATTTTTTTTACAGAATTGCATTTTCTGAGATCCAATCTCTATTTTTCACTTGCTAAGATTCTTTGTGATTCAATGCTACTTCCTATTGACCTTTGACATCCATCCTTCTGAGGAATAAGAACCTTTCTATTCAGATTTTGTGGCCTTCTTCCTTATTTTTGAGTTTTTCTACTGTTGAGAGCTTGAAATCAATCCATTGCTTTCTTCTCTCCTATCCGATTGAGCGGGAACCCTGGTGAAGGGCATCGGAAATATGTGAATCATCTTATTTGGTTCTTTGAGGTCATCGTTCTTAAACATCTCTCTTTTGTGTGAATTGTTTGAATTTTCTTTGATTATCTTTTGTTTTATGTTTTCTTCTTGTTCCAATCATAGCAAGAGGGTGTGTGTCGTTTGTGTGAAATCTACTTATACTTGTCTGAATCTCCTTGATCTGAAAGGGTAGTTGGTAGGAGAATTTTTTTGCATTGAATTAATCATCATTCACATACAAATGACAACAATATATATTAGTGATTGGTTTGCATATTAGAAAGCATTTCTGAAATGTTTTAGCATTGCATTGAATTCGATTGAGAACCAATTGATTGAGGATATTTCATATTAGTGTTTGATAGTGAAAACGACTCTTTCTCTTTCCCTTAATTAGGCATTCATTGAAAAGAAACGATTGTTTATCATCTTTCATGAATTATTTGAGAATTTGAGTCATCATTCCATCAGTTTCACTTTCATACACCCTTTGAGTAAAGAACAGTTGTAAAATGAACGCTAATTAAAAACTATCTCGAACATTTTTGTTTTTAGGATCTTCCACCAATAGTAGACTAGGGTTAGCACTTTGGATTAGGCTATGAATACAAATCTCCAAAGTTTTCAAAACAAACATTAGCATCCTGAGCTAGGGAGAGTCAAATCCAATTGTTGTATTGGTTTTCTAGGATTCCCCTCACACACAGGGGCTACACACAAGGTCGCATTAGGGTGAATTATGGAGATTATCCCTCTGTGGTTCAACTATTTGTAGTGGTCGGATCGTATATTGGGGGTCACTTGAAGGTATACCCACGATTATGTGTGGGAGCCTCTCAGGTTGATTTCAGACTTGTTATACTACCCATACATTTCGGATCGTACTATCGACTGTACCCACCCAAGGACTCATTGCGAATTGGTGTCTTTAGTTGCCATAATCTTTAGGTACTTACAAAAGGTGATGGTGAAGGGAAGTCTCACTGTACCTGGAATAGACATTGGTCAAACTCACTCGGGCTCCTTGGAGGGTAAATCCACAATTACTGCGTGGAAGCTTGCACCAAGGTGAAAGTTTGTTAAGCAGGTAGCCATTGTAACTGTTCCACCATATCCTAGCCCCTTCTTGACTTGATCACACGACGTTGGATTTCATCACCAACTAGTACGATCATCGAGAGAAGTTTTGTTTGCTTGGTTGATTCCTAGATTTTATTAGCGTATGCTGTTTCTTTTTGTTAGTTGGCCCTAGTTTTTCAGTGTGTTCTTTTATTCTCCACAATTGATCCTGTAGATGATAAAGGTCTTCGCCAATCATGTAGGATGCTAGGGCTGCCTCCGGAAGGCTTTCAACCCTTACCTCCTAACCCTCCAGAAGACAACTACTGTAGAGAGGTAGAAAATCAATCCAACGCTGGAAGTACTATTGCTCCTATGTTAGATAACTCAGAAGGCACTTTAGTCATGGTTGAATATCCCACTACATCTGTGTCGGTAACTCCTCTCGAACCACTTTTGGTTCATTTAGACTCCCTTGGGAACGTCATAGATGAAGAGGTCCCATGATTACCGGAGAGGATTTTTACCAAAACATATATGGGATCCACAAAACCAATGTTTGGTGATGAGTATAGGACTTCTGTTTGTCCTAGCACTGCACTATATACCAATCCCACACTTGCTTGTTCTATATGGAGGACTTCATTGGGATGCAATATCTATGAACATTTTGAATCCTTTCGACAACCCTTTCATCCTCATGAACCTCCTAGTGAAATAGGACCATTCGGTCAAACCATGAATCACCCAGTTGATCAAGTTATTAACCCTACTGTTACACTAGCACAAGTCCATCCTAATGCTGGACTCATCACCTCTACTCATCTCCAAAGAACTTCAATCTCTACCCCCGTTTCTACAAGATTTTACTCTACAGATCCACATGTTCCACACGATCCTACTGGGACATGTGCTCACCCGAGAATGCAGACCCCTAATAACCCAACACAACCAGCTGGAGGGAAACCACCATATATCCATACTTTCCCTCCTGGAGGACTACCTTTCCATGATGGGCCTATTCCTCCTGGGGGAAAACCCCCTTTTCATGCTCCTCCTGGAGGGCAACCTCCATTTGCCAGTCATACCTTGGTCATAAATCCACCGTTGGCAAGGGGGCAACCCTCGTTTTCTAGAAACCCTTCACAATCCTGGGGAGTATCTTCAGGAGGCACTTTTACTCAACCCCACATTGGGGGGCACTCGTATAATAACCCACTAGGAGGAGTATCCAATCTTGTTCCTTCCAGAACATCTTACGGACAATCTTATCTGGGAGGCATCCCAAACACCACCTGGAGTTCTCCAGGACCACAGTCTTATCCTCCTCATGGGTCTAATGTGTATTCTCCTCCGGGATCTACTCCTTACCATTCTCAAGGGAAAAATGTTTATCCTCCTCATGGGAAAATAAATCACCTGGCCTATAATGTTCAGAACCCACCGGGTTATGCAAATGTTTCTCATCCATCATCAAATCATGTTTATCCTGGCCAACAACAACCGTATGTAGGAGGACCTACTGGTTACAACTATCCACCTAACCCAATTTATGTTGCTACTGGTGTTCCTATGCCGCATCAGTATCATTCGCAAATTAACCGACAGCTACCTTTCCTTGCGACTCTGGATCTCCCAAACTTGTCTCAGTTAACTAATGATCCTATTTTTCATTCACCGGTTTGGCTAGTCATTCCAGCTAAACTTCCTTCTGATATTCCAAAATTTGACGGAAACCCTGGTGAAGATCTGAACAACCATGTGATGAATTTCCATTTGTGGTGTTCATCCAACTCCCTCATGGATGATTCTATACGTTTGCATCTTTTCCAGCGAACACTTACCGGTTCGGCGGCAAAGTGGTATATTGAACTACCATGTGCTTCTTTTCACGATTCAATTCCCTTGCTATGTCTTTCCTCATGCACTTTCAAATGCCTATTCTCTACGAGACGGGTACTTAACTCTTGACCTCCCTTCATCAAACTAACTCTGTGCATATCTCTGGCCATATTCATGAGTGGAGGTGACGACAAAGGATGATCAAGGCAGTCATTCCTGACATACTATTGGCGGAATGGTTTACTAAATCATTGTTACCCCCGATCGCTCGCGATGTCACTATGGGAGGTGCAGTGACTGAGGAACAAGCCATCGCTCGGGCTCAGTATTTATATTTGGTTTATTCCCAATCTGGTACTTTGTATGATTTGCTTTCGAATGTTTCTCAAGCTAATACCGATCCATCTAAGCTGTCATCCTCATCTCATGCGGATGGTGTCATCGGTTTCGTTAAAACTCAATCTTTTTCCCAATTGACCACACTCTCTTCTACCTCCCCCCAAACTCATATCTCTGAGGTGAATGCAATTCAATCTGCCCCTTCACAACAATCTAGAGGTAAGAAGAAGACAAAGAATAAATCAAAAAATAATAATGAACAACCAAAAAATCAAGCTCAAACACCTGCTACCGAAAATCAACCACAACGGAAACTGAAATTCCCATGTATCATTTGTGGTGACGATCACTACACTTGATATTGTCCACTTCGCAATGAAGTGGCCAAAATTTTCCAAGGAAAGTCACTACCCGTTGTGCTTACTCAACCTTTTCCACAGCAGCAATCCATGGTTACTCAAACCCCCTCTCCTCGGGGCAGTTCTAGCGATCCTCATGATGAGGCCTCGTCGAGTGCACATATTTATATGTTTAATGGGATCAATTTGACCACTCTCTCTAAGACATACGACACACCAGTTAACCCTAACAAAGGAAAAGACACTAATGGTACCGGTAATTTAATGGATCCATCATCATCCTCCGTTAGTCTTCCATCCGTTAATCCTTCGTCTGGACCACTTCAAATTGAAAAACCCACATTCGACTCTATCTTATGCCCTCCTGAGAGCACTATACATAAAGCTACCTTTAATCCTAGTTCATGCGCCACCTAGAACTACAACATTGTTGAATATTTGGCTCAAGCACCGTGTGCTATGTCTGCGTTGGAAGTTCTACAACACTGCCCCAGTCAACGTAGAACGCTTTTAGTTGCTCTTGGCGCTATCGATCCTAAGTTGTCCAACCATATCATGTTTAACCTTGATAATTATGTGTCTCGACTCTCCCACCAACTTGCTTTCCAAGTTGATGTTGTTGTTCACAATCAACAAATCCACCGAACTATTCTTGATGAGGGAGCCTCGGCTTGTGTCATGTCTTTGGCATGTTGGAAAGGTTTAAAATCACTAACACTCAAAAAATCCCTAACGATGTTACACGCCTTCGATGGGCGAGGTTTTCATCCCCATGGGATTTTATAGTCCCTGCCCATCCAATTGGGTGGAAAAATTGTTACTGTTTATGTCGAGGTGGTCGATGCTCCCCTTGATTACAACTTGTTACTTGGAAGAAGTTGGTTTTATGCTATGATTGTCGTTTCCTCGTCAGTCTTTCGATGTGTACAATTTCCGATGCTCGTGCTCCTGCTACCAACAATATTCCTTTCTTGGGAGACCATAAGATCATGTATGAAAGCATTGGTGTTGGCTTACTGAAATATTCTAGTCTCATGGGTACCTTCCCTACACCACTTCCACCTACTACACATCATATTGCCACCGTCGATATGATTTTGACCGCGGCTTATCAATCTTTGGAATCATCTGACCCTTGGATTGTACCTTTTCCATTGGAATTCGATGCACTAGGTGACACCATGCCACTTAGTCCAGTCGAAACATCATACATTTCTGTCCAGTCTGCTTCTCCCTTGTTGGATGACCAACATCTACTGGAACCTGACGTTTCCTTGATGCAATCACGGTTGATTTCCTTATCGTCTACGATCAACTGCATTTCCCCAATTTTTCATTTTAATGAATCTATTCCGGAAATACTTCGCATTGAAAAGTTACCTTGGCATAATAACCATCACCGATCCTCTTTTCTTTCCCCTCATGAAGAAATTCGGGAAGATATACACTTTATCTCCCCTCCTGATGTTGATTTTCCATCGTCTCCCATGCCTTCGACTTTTGATGATTTGGATCCAGTAGTTGACATGGTGATTTCTGTGGTAGGGTTATTGGAGCCTAATCTCCTTACCCCTATCATGACCCTTGGCATGTGTTCCTTCCCGAGTGATTATCTTCCATCCAGTGAACATGGTATTCTTCCAGAACATTATCCTCTTGGAAGCCATGATCAAGAAGCAGTCACGAGCATAGTGTCTCTTCTCTGTGGCAAGCTCGTTAAAAAATGAAATAGAGGCCCTGAGCATAGTTCTTTTCCTGTGTCAAGCTCGTTAAAAAATGAAACAGTCACCTCTCTTGAACCTTCTTTTCATCCACCCTTCTCCTTTTTCTCATCTAGTCGAGAAATTGATGACAACCTCCAAGTTGGTGAATGAATTGAAGCTTGGGGGACATGTCTCCAACCTTTGATGATCATTTTGGAGTTAAGCCACTAGCTTTCAAGATGGGGGCATATCGAGCTTAGTCTTTGTTCTTTCTCGTGCTCGAAAATACATGAGAATGCATCCAGGTAAATTTTTATCTCTTTTTAGGACTTGTATGGATACACGAAAAAGGAACCCCCTAGAGTCTCGTTTAAGCTCTTTTCAGGCTCTCTAAACATGAAAAGATTACCGAGTGATCTTGCTTGCTTTCCCATTCGTTAAAAGGTTTGAAAGGGCGTCTTTCGAGTGATAATTTATCTCTTTTTTGGTCTCGCAAGACAAACATTACAAAAAAAGGACAACATTGGAGTCATCTTTAAGTTCTTTTTAGACTCTCTAAACATGAAAAGATTATCGAGCGACCTTGTTCTCTTCACGCTCGTTAAATTATTTGAAGAAAACATCTATTGAGCAATAGTTTATCTCTTTTTCAGTCTCATCAGACTACTTTATGAAAAAGAAACTAAGAGAGTTCTCTTTTAAGTGTTTTTCCATACTCTATAATCATGAAAAACCTTCGAGTTTTCTATCTTTGGACTCGTTAAGACAAACATTGATAGGCCCATATGGGAACAAACCCTTACTTCTTCCAATTCATTAAACAAAGGAAGAGGAACTTATCAAAGGTGAGTTATATTGAGCATGTGTTACCCTCCTCGAGCTCGTTAAATTAAAAAGACGTACTCGTCTATCTGGATGGGGGAAAAATTAAAGGAAGCAAGCCAAGCAGTTTTTGACAACATTACCAAGTAACTCTTAGAGTCACCCTTGAACACGACACCTTGTGTTTGCATGCATTTTAATCCATTGAACCTCTTCACTGAGCCAATCCTTTGAGTTTCTTTTACTCCTTTGGGTCACCCGACGTAAGTCACAGCATCCACTGCATCATCAAGTTTTGGTCCATGTCATGTTTCTACTGTCGTGCCTCAGTGTTCAAGGGAAGTATCTGCCTCGAGAGTCAACCATCACAAATATCTTGTCTCAATACCCGTGTCAGTCCATGTTCATTTGATCTACCAATTACAACTTTCTGTCCATTTCGTGTCGTTAATGGGGGATACATCAAGGCCCTCCTTCGACGAGTCTATTCCTATTGACTTCAACACATTATCCAGGGACTAGACTTAGAAACCAATTAGTACTTTGGGACCCACATGCCTCAATGGCAGGCCTCCTCACGTCCGACAGTGGGTTTACATCATTGACCTCTGATCGGATGATTCCACGGATGTACGAATTCAGTTCATCCATTCACATTTGTTGGAATGTACTAGGGTACCTTGGGAATCATTGACATTAATGATGATTTCCCTCGCGCTTGTTAACGGTTTACATCATTGACCGGTAATCAAGTGGTTTCTACCATGTTAGACATCAATACATCTATTCACATGGTTAGATTCATACTACATCAGGATCAGTAAGAAAACCCTGGGTTGAGTCATCACTCTTATATGTACTTAGCCCAGGTTGCGAAGGGGTTTCTTTTGAACAATGACACATATACTGTTACATAGATCCACTTTGTATTGTTCGTGGCTATGTCTTTTCATCTCGTAGATCCACTGTGTATTCTTCATGGCTACGATCAGTTCAGGTCATAGGAGTATAGATCCACACTGTATCCTTGGTGGCTATACCTTTTATCAATACAATTATGGATCCGCGGTGTATTTTATGGCAGCCGTATCTTGCAAGTCTTTATCACCCAAGCATAGGTATGCCTGCCTTGGGTTTGAAACATGTCATAATATTTGTTGGATATTTGTGTGCAGCTTCTGTCAGGTTCTCTACGTCTATACCCTTGCTTGAAAGTCTGCAAAGCATTTCAGTTATCAGTTCTCATCTTCTAACTTCATACTTTGGGGGGAAATCTATTACACATCAAAATTACTCACTTTGATAGTGTCACAAGTGTCATCATTATAAGTGTCGCAAGTGTTTCATTTTGGTTGCAAGTGTCGTAAATCTCAAAAAAAGCATACTGCTATAATTCCTATGTCATGCTTATAACGACATCGGAAGGACACTTGAAACACCTCAAACATTTGATTTGGAAGAAGAGGAATAGGTTAACAGGGTTATGAACCTCTTGCCATTTGAAAGAACCACTAAAAATTGAGTTTCAGAGGAGAACGCTCCCTTATACCACTATTAAGAGTGTTGGCGATCCCCTATACACTCTTAGGAAGCATTATAATGCTTTGTCTACCCTTTTTGAGGAGAGTTGCTATTGTTGGGAGTGTTGGCGCCCCCCTATGCATTGTTAGGAAGTGTTATAGCGCTCTGATGCCCCTTTTGGGGGAGTGCTACCTATTTTGGGTAAAAATTGGTTTGTTGAGAAGAATGAGGAAAAGATCTCTTCAATCTCTAAAGGTAGTTGGATTCAAATCCTTGGTCAAGCCATGATCTTAGGGAAGATCCCTAACTAAAGGAGGAAAATCCTCAACTTACTCCAAAGATATCTCAAGTGGTTGGGCCTCTCTAAACCTATATAAGCAGGCCCTCTCATGGTGAAAAGGGGGAAGAATTGGAGGCATGAAACCTATGATCTCACAGGAAACACATAGTGAAATGGAGGAGAATAATCAGTGAAGTTATTGTCATTCTGATCGTGGGTTTTTTGAGCAAGGGTTAGACAAGAAGGACTTGATGAAGCTACTACACTCGCATCTACGGTTGTAAGTTTCCTTCGTTGTTGTTCTCATCAATATAATATGCTTGGCTTGTTTCTTTCTAGTTTGTGTTTAATCTCACATGAACTTGTCTCTAATAGATAGATCTATTTCAAACTAATCTCAGTAGAGTAGGAAGTGGTTGTACTTTTGTTTGTCTACAAGGCTTATCGAGGAGCGAAATATTGGAGCTCAACTCAGACCGTGAAAGGACAAACTCTGGTAAAAAGGTACTTCTTTTCTCCTTCCTCATACATTAGTTTATCTAGATCTAAAAGGAAGTCAGTGTCCATGATAAGCATCTTATGTCTTAAGAGTTAAAAGTCTAACTCTCAAGAGGAGATCTACCTATCCGTAGGGATATTTTCCTTCAACATGGTGCATAGTTGTTTGGAAAACTCTCCAGGAGTGTTGAGGTTGGTCTCACTCTGCAATGCCATTTATATTTTTGACAGTCTTGTCATCTAATTTACAGGTTTATTTAATATGCATTCTATTTATGGAAATGAGCAAGTGATACATTGGCTCATTGTCTTTTATTATCTAATAACAACCCTATACATTTCCCAACCAAATTGGCTTGCAAAGAGATAGTCGATATCATAATACATGAAGTACCAATGTTGAAATATCATAACACGTGAAGTACCAATGAATTTGTCTTTAAGTTTTTTTAGTTCCTTCTCTTTTTTTCACTATAAAATATGAGCTTGAACTCGTGGATTAAGTGATTGAGCAAGTAGAAATCACTTATAATCCTCACTTTCACCCAGTGCTTGTATTTTCTTGTATTGCACAAAAATTGTCTGGTGCACCTGGTACCAAGATTCACAGTATGCCAAAGGGTTAATTGCAAAGCCAACTCTTCTACACGTATTGTATGATTTGATTTTTCACTTTTCTGTGCATTTGCATTATCACTTTTTTTTTACATATGAAACAAAACTGAGGTAGCTATCAAATATTTAATAACCAATCTCTACTATCCAAACTGTTTCTTTAAAATTAATTTGCCACAACAACAAATAATACCTTTACACTATCCAAATTTTATGTAGTGACTAGGTTCCGTGACATCAAAATGAGTTCTAGTATTTATAAACATGTGAGGAGGAATTTTAAATGTTTCAACTTTCAATCCATGAATGTGAAGTAGTGTGGTATAATGGAATTCATCATGCAATACCAACAACAATTCTGTAAGAGTATTTAGAAGTTGGCATCATGTTCCATCCAGATTCCTTATAAACTTTTGGGGACCAACATCATCTATGAATTGTCATATGAATGGCCACCATAGTAACCATAACATGTTGTCAATAAGATATTAAACGATTCTAATAAGTAGTTGAAGATTATAAATGAAGAAACAGAAAAAGAAGAACCGAAGGAAGACTTTTGGTTAAGGTGGTTTATTACATGTATTAAGTTTACAATCTATACTTTCTGAAATCTGAAGTTTGTGTTAAAAATATTTATCATAATTAATCGATGATTTTTTAGACTGGTGGTAAGTAGTAAACTCCATTGTTTTGAATAGTACTACTTGTGGAATGAAAGCATTTATTTGATGTTTTTTTGAAATAGGAATTTTTGAAATACATAGTGTAATAGGAATGAATAGGAATTTGTGAAATACATAGTGTAATTATCTATGCTATTGATCTCTCTTGCAATTGCAGTCTCCTCTATTGATTTTCCCATTACATCAACAAACACCAGTTTCTGAAATATATATGAATGAATGTATTTTATATTATCGTGTGTAAGGAGCTTTTCTAAGTTCCCATTGCCTTCTTATTTGGAAGGGAGTACATAAAATTTCATTGTTTAAGCCATGATAAAGAAATGTATAGTGTTACATAGAGAGTAGTCAAATGTATTTACGTTTACGGGCAATAAGATGGGTCATATACTTATATTAATGATAAAAAAAAAGATGAATCAATTCTAATATTAGATTAAATTAAAAACTTATTTCTAAGAAAACAAAAAAAATATTATCAAAATGCAATATAAATATTCGCAGAACCAAATCAATGTGGATGTTCATTAAATCTTTGGAGAACCAAATTAATGTGGATAACATTTTTTAATTTAATGTGGATGCCAATTTTTTATATTTATGTGAACCCTTATTAAAATAAGGTTCGGATAAGTCTTGTAATAATATTGATAAATTGGTAACATAGTGTAAGTACAATTTCATTCATTTAAGTAAGGTGAGTAATAACAGTGCAACACACTGTAGTTCGTTTCCAACATATATACCCATTATGTTCGACGTTCCCTTCCCCCAATTCGGGGGTATGCTAATTAATTTTGAAACATGACTCTCACTACAAAGACATACTTTGAATCATTAATTTAAACAAGAATGTTAGTTAACACCCCTCATGCACCCCAATTTAATAAGAAAATTAAACCAATTTACAATTCCTTAAATTTGATCTTTGGAGGATTAGGTAGAAATGAATAAATTAATCACTAAATTTTTACAACAAGATTTTTATTTGACTTTAATGAAATCCTATGGCACATTTAACTATGCAAACCAATTTTTTAAGGCGTTGTCTAATTGTTTTACGTTTTTCCCTCTTTGTCGAAATCCCGCAACATAAATCCGCACAAAATCACAACTTTATGTTGTTTAAATTGCATTTTTGAATGCACAAATGGATTTAGCGTGTTGAAAAACTCCTAAAACACTCAGATTATACAGATTTAACCACTCAAATATGTAGATCCAACAATACATGACACATTTTAACTTCACTCACTTTAACATGACACTATTTAACTTCACACACTTCCTTATATAGACAAACACCATACCATGTGAATTGGACCCCACAATAATAAATAATAATTATCACGTTTAACATGACACTTTTTAAAATCACTCACTTCCTTATATAGACAAATTCTCACCATACCATGTGAATTGGACCCCACAATAGTAATTATCATGTATTGACAAACAACTTACCCCTTGTGACCATTACCTCCTCCACAAATTATGAGGTTGCCTTCTTGTCAACGTACCATATAATTGTCCATGATTGACAAACATGGTCCCCGCAATAATAATTCTCATTGGATAATTAATTTCAATAATACATGTACTTCACTCATGGAATTTTTTTCTTGGAGTTTTGCAATAATACATATACTTTGCCTATGGTCTCTTGCAATTTTGCAATAATACATGTATTTTGCCTATGAATTTTGTTATAAGTTCTGGTCAAGTTTATGGAAAAAATAATTGGAAGATATAAAAAATTTACTCGTCAAAAAACTCCTAAAGTATTTAGAATATATAGATTTAACTATTTAAATATACAAATCCAACAATATCTCCTCAAATATCTTGTCAGATTTTGGATAAATATCTCCAAAAAAAAATACAAAAAAAATAACACATTTAAACTACAACATATTTTTAACATGAAAACTTCACTCACTTCAACATGACACTTTTTAACTTCACTCACTTACAAATTCTCACCATACCATGTGAATTGGACCCCGCTATAATAAGTGTCATGTATTGACAAACAACTTATCCCCTTATGGTCTCTTGGAGTTTTGCAATAATACATGTACTTTGCCTATCGAATTTTGTTGTGGGGCCAAATTTTTGGAAAAAACAACCAGAAGACATAAAACTTTAACTCTCCGGAAATATGCCCACTTTTTTTTTCAACGAAAAAAATACGCTTTATATTCAAAAGGATATAAAAGTGTACAAGGCTAATATGGCTGGTCTATCACAAGAAAACAAGATCTATGCCTATGAATCAAACTATCCAAACAAAACAAGGATGTAACTAGTCACAACAAGACCAATGTCGATCCCATGGGTGGGCATCATTCAAGGCTAGTGCCTTTCAAATAATGATCATCGAGGAAGGTCCCTCATTGCCTTCTTCCCATCTAGTAAAACTAATGTGTCCTAGAGGCAAATACAATGCTTTTTTTGAGAGTGTGTCAGCCTCGATATTTTCCTCCCTGTAAATGTGAGAAGAAGTAAGAAGATGAAACTGTTGAGTCGCTTCACGAGTTCTCTCCTTCCAGCTCGCCAGGTCCGCAACATGGAAGTCAGCGCGCCCGTTTAACCAATAAATGATAAGTTTGGAGTCACCAAGCAGTAGGAGCTCATTGATGTGTAATCGGCTTGCCAGAATACATGACGCCCACGCTGCCAAGAGTTCAGCCTTTGTGTTGGATCTAGTCCCACAATTTAGTGTCCATCGGTAACAAGTCTGAGATTTTATGACAATCATCCCACCCGCCCCACAGAATAATCCATCCTGTTGAGCCGCTCCATCGAACCAGGCCACAACTTTATCTAGTGGAACGTTGAAGATGGATCTGCAAGGTTTTGTGGCTGGTGTCAGCTTCCTGCTCACGGCCATCTCGGCAAAGATAGTGCTGGCCACCCTGTGTGAGGAAGGTATCTTGTCTTCGAACAATGTCGCATTCCTGTGCTTCCATACATGCCAGCAGAGAAGGATTGGGAGCTTCACCTAGTTCGTTGAGACCCACAGCCAATTCTGGAAACAATGAGAAAGGCTGTTACCTGTCCAATTTGATGTGTGCAAAAGAGCCGGTGTTAATAAATGCCAAACGAATCTGGTAAAAGGGCACTTTATCAAGACATGGGCAGCTGTCTCAACATTTGATTTGCAGCAACTACAACAGCTGGGCCCCGATCATCCTCGTGCTTGTAGATTCGACCACAACATTAATTTGTTTTCAAGTAAAAGCCAGGTGAATAGCTTCTACTTGAGTGGGCAGTCGCTCCTCCAGATCATTCCGCGCCCTCGCTCCGTTGAAAAGGTCCAACACTTTGTAGCTAATGCATTGTAGGCGTTCTTTGCAGTGAGGGAACCAGATCTGTCCCCTCCCGTCCACATGAGCAAATCGGGCCTGTCCTGAAGATGGATGCCCATATCCCTAAGTCTGAGCGTATATCTGTCTCATTCAAAAGCAAGATCAGTGCCCAACTCTATCTCCTCACTACTGAGCCAGCGGTCGCTCAAAAGACCCCCACTATGGGAAGAATTGAACTGATAAAGGAAGAAAAGATTTTTATGGTGAAGGTGCTTCACCAGTTCTGTGGAAAGCATGGCAAGCTTGCCCAATCCCAGCATACTGTCCCTTCCAACTTCAATCAGATGTCCATTACCAGGATCCCATGAGAGCCAATGAAGAATGATAGGAAGGGTTGTTAAAAGGTGTTTCTAGGTCTGAGAGCCTACTGTGGGTCTCTCAGAGGCTGATCTGAGCTAGAAATGAACCGGTATCTGAGCCAGATTTTTATCTGTGGCCAGGATTTTTGCAAGCGCCATCCAATAGACCGGAAGGATTTTAAACACAACTTTTATGAGAATGTATCTCCCTCCCATGGTGAGTAACTTGTTACACCAATAATGAATTTTTCTGTCAAATTTATCTAGGAGCCAAAGCCAATTTTTGTTTGAATATCTGGAGGATTTGATGAAAAACCCAAGGTAGGAGAACCCCTCCTGTAGGTCTGCTGCATTAATACCATACAAATCTTTCAAATTAGTTAAGAATGGTTCCTGTGTATTCAAAGCAAGGAAGAGAGATTTTTGAAGATTTATCACCAGTCCAGAGGCTGCGCAGAAAGTACTAATGATGGAGTGAATAAGGGACCATTCGGCAAGACTGGCCTCTGTCAAAATTAGCACATCATCAACAAAGAGAATGTGTAGGATGTTGTTGGTCACTATAATTGCTTAATTGATTTTAAACAACCAAGTGAAACATAAATTATCAACCCAGGGAAGTATTTTATTTCAAAGATAGCCACGCACTGTATATGCTCAATCCCAAAAGCAACTTAGTGTTGTAGTAAAGAAATTTATACTAATTACTCTTGCTTGAATGAACTGAAGCTCTGAATTAAATCACAGGAAAGTAACCTCCCTATTGCAATTCCTTAAAGATCAATCTAAGAATCCTGGA
>ML778949.1:1273447-1287482 GCA_009831015.1 Picea engelmannii
ATCAGTTCTGTGTTTCAGCAACGACGGCCTTGGACAGTTCTGTGTTTCAGCAATAGGCCTTGAATGCAAATCTGCAGCTTTGGACACTTATGCATTTCTAATCAATGGTTAAGTACGAGAGTGATGTAAAATATTATGCAAAAATGATTAAACATATAGTAATGAGAAGGGACATTGTATACCTTTGAGATGATCAGATAAAGTGATAGTATGAGTATAAATGTAGGTGATCAAGAGTATAATGGTGGAAAAAAGTATAGGCAAAAAGGTACATTGTGTGGTCCTAACAGATGTGTGACAGCCCCGATAAATTGACTCCAGAAAGATGGCCCTCTGCTTGGTTGTGTTTGAGTAGGATGCTGAGCCCTTCAAGAATCATGATAAAAAGTAGTGGTGATAGAGGGCATCCTTGATGGAGCCCTCTCTCGCATAGAAAAGTTTTTGTGGGTTCCCCATTGATCAGAACAGCCAGAGTTGCCGATGTAATACAACTTAAAATCCAATTGGTAGTGGCTCGCCCAAAACTGCTCTGCAGAAGAATAAGGTGCAAAAAGTTCCAATTAACACAGTCAAAAGCCTGCTTGAGATCCAGCTTGAGAAGAATGGCTTGTTGTTTTCTAGTCTTTAAGGTGTGTATGCATTCCTAAGCTACACCAACTACATCTAAAATCTGTCTACCTTTCAGGAAGCCAAGTTGCTCCTCTGATAGTGCTTTGGAGAGTATAGGGCGAATTCTATACTCATCGATTCCAAGAAACGAAATCTTTGTATTAAAAAAATTGTATTCAATGTAACATGTGGTGTTTCAATACAATGCCAACAAAGATATCCATGGGATCTTCCATAGTGTTACGCTTTTTTCAACAATATATAAAATTCTAAATTAAGATCGATTAGTATACAAATGTTTAGTTAAATTATGATGATGTTTTTTTTTATAAAAGGGCACAAATATAATATTGCATCTAAATTAGTATTATAGATTAAAAAATTACATTAAAATATTTAGTGCCGATAAAAACATATAACGAAAAACAAACATAAATGCTTATGCATTTTATGTCTATGCTTGCATTGTTAAAAGGAACGTATTTTAATGTAAACTTTAATGTAAGTGTCGGGACATTTGTATCATACATCTTGCATTTACATAGATGTAGTAAGAATATAATGTATAGTTGTATTAAGAATAATGTAGAGTTGTAATAAGAATATATTGCAAAGTTGTAGTAACAATAATGTATATCTATAACATGAATATATGAAAAATAGTGGAGAAAAATAATGTAGAGTTATAATAGGAATATTGTAAAGTTGTAGAAAGAAAAATGCAGAGTTATAACATGAATATTGTAGAGTTGTAGCAAGAATAATGCAGAGTTGTAATAGGAATACTTGCAAAACATAGTAAAGGAATAACTTACTGGTTGTTTCCAGTATGAAGAAATTATGTTACAACTGAACACTCCTGTTGAGAGAACAGAGACTCTATATTGTTATGTTTTAGTTATGAGTGTGCTTTAGAGATTGAGATTTTTCTCCCATAAGGATTTTCCCTGAGATATTGTGCTATTAATGGTTTGTTCATTTCATGTATTTCCAATGGTTATTTTTTAGGTTTATGCACATTCTTCTCTCATAGATTAGTTTAGGAAGCATATTCCATAGCTCTTCTTCCTTTCATTTGGTATAAGAGCCCGATCATCTCGAATCGAAGGTGTTAGGTACAAGGTTTTTTTATTTAATCTTTGTTTGAGTGGGAGATTGCAGAAAAAAAAAAATATGATTGCAGGGAAATGGTGAGCACATCCAAATTAGAAATGGAGAATTTTAATGGCACTAACTTTGAGTTGTGGAAGCTCAAGATGGAACATCTTCTCGTAGATCAAGATCTATGGGTTACAATACGTGGAACCAAACCCATTGGTATGATAGATGAAGAGTGGGTGGTGTTGGAGAGAAAGGCAAGAAGCCTTATCAGGCTCTATTTGGGAGATTTGGTATTAGTGAACGTTTATGAAGAAAAAATCACAACATCTCTTTGGAAGAAGTTGGGGTATTTGTATCATGCTAAGTCCTTGCTTAATAAAAAATTTCTTTGGAAAAAATTGTTTTCCTTGAGAATGGGTGATTGTGATTCTGTAGTCAAGCATCTAAATGCATTTAATACTATCGTGACCTAGTTGATCTTAGTTGGAGTGAAGATGTATGAGGAGGATCATTGTATGACCCTTTTGTGTTCTTTTCCAGTATGAAGAAATTATGTTACAACTGAACACTCTTGTCGAAAGAACAAAGACTCTATATTGTTATGTTTTAGTTATTGAATAATACATTGAGTGTGCTTCAGAATTTGGGATTTTTCTCCCATAAGGATTTTCCCTGATATATTGTGTTATTAATGGTTTGTTCATTTCATGTGTTTCCAATGGTTATTTTTTAGGTTTCTGTGCATTCTTCTCTCATAGATTATTTTAGGAAGCATATTCCATAGCTCTTCTTCCTTTCATTTGGTATAAGAGCCTGATCACCTCGAATCGAAGGAGTTAGGGACAAGGTTTTTTTATTTGATCTTTGTTTGACAGGGAGATTGCACAAAAAAAAATATTATTGCAGGGAAATGGTGAGCACATCCAAATTAGAAATGGAGAATTTTAATGGCACTGACTTTGAGTTGTGGAAGATCAAGATGGAAGATCTTCTCATAGATCAAGATCTATGGGTTACAATACGTGGAACCAAACCCATTCATATGATATATGAAGAGTGGGTGGTGTTGGCGAGAAAGGTAAGAAGCTTTATCAGGCTCTATTTGGGAGATTTGGTATTAGTGAACATTTATGAAGAAAAAAACACAATATCTCTTTGGAAGAAGTTAGGGTATTTGTATCATGCTAAGTCCTTGGTTAATAAAAAAATTATTTGGAAAAAATTGTTTTCCTTGAGAATGGGTGATTGTGATTCTGTAGTCGAGCATCTAAATGCATTTAATACTATCGTGACCTAGTTGATCTTAGTTTGAGTGAAGATGTATGAGGAGGATCATTGTATAACCCTTTTGTGTTCTTTTCCAGATTCATGGGATTCATTGGTGCTCCATGAGGTCGTGGCTTCTTTACTCTCATCGGAGGTAAGGCTGAAATCTTCTGAAACCACTAGTAAGGCCTTGTATTTTCATGGAATATCAAAGGAGAAAGGAAAGAAGAGAGAAAATGACAGATCCAAATCCCGTGGGAGACATAAGCCTCCTGCAATGTCCAAGGAAAAATGTTGGAACCGTGGTAAGGTTGAGCATTTTAGAAGGGACTGGAAGGAAGAGAAGAAGAAGAACGATTATAATCATGATTCTAAAAAATATTCTCAAGAAGATGGTGGAGATGCCTTTGTTGTTGTTTTGGAAACCCGTGCAGGCTAGAGTGCATGATTGATAGACTCTAAATCTTCCTTCCATATGAATTCCCATTGGTATTGGTTTTCATTGTATGATAAATATGATGGTGGGATAGTATACCTTGGTGATGACTCTCCTCTCAGCATAGTTGGTCATGGAAAAGTCCTAATTAGATTATCTAATGGGAGATTAAATGGGACTAGTTTTGTAGATTCTGCGTCTGAAACTAAACCTACTATTAGTAAGAACACTTAAGGATGCAGGTGTGTAGGATGTTTTCTCTAATAGAGGGTGTAACATGGTCTGAGGAGCTATGGTACTCACTAAGGGTATTTGTGTCGGAACTTTGTTCCAGCTTGATGTGTGCACTATTGACTGTAATAATTATTTGATTTTTATAGCAAGGCGTTATATAGGATCTACAACTTCACAACCATAACCTTCTAATCAAGTTACTCCTTTAAAAAGAAAGTTATGTGCAGAGAAGACAATGTTATGGCACTGAATATTGTGCCATATAGGTGAAAAGGGCATACAGGCCTTGAAAAACAAAAATCCTGTTGATGGATCAAATGATTGTACTCTTGAATTTGGTTTATGTGAGCATGAATATGTGGAAAATAAAACCATGTGTAGTTTTATTCTAGTTCTCATAAATCTTTTGGGTTGTTGGACTTATTCATTATGATGTATTTGGTCTAGTTAAATTTCCTTCTATTTATGAGGCTTTGTATCATGTGTCATTCATTGATGCTTATTCTAAGAGGACATGGGTATATGTTTTTAGAACTAAGTATGAGGTCTTTGTCAGTTTAAGAATCTTAAATCTTTCTTGGAAAATCATACTAGTAGGAATATTAAGGTGTTGAGGATTGATAAATTACAATGATTTTGGTATTACAAATTTTGATAAGTTTTGTAAGGATATTGACATTGAAAAACATAAGAAAACTCTATATACCCCTTAGCAAAATGGAGTTGTAGAATGGATGAATAAAAAATTTATGGATATAGCTAGGAGTTTTCTTAATGGAGTCGGCTTAGAGAAGAAGTTATAGGAAGAAGTAGTTGCTACTGCATTTCACTTGATTAATAGGTCTCCCACATGATCTCTTATAAACAAGACCCCTATCGAAGTCTGGACATGCAAGAATCCCTCACTTTAATATCTTCATGCTTTTGGTTGTGAGGCATCTGCTCATGTGGCTAAGGAGAAGTGGTCTAAGTTGGATAACAAGGTAGTGAAATGTATCTTCATTGGCTATGGTGTTGGTGTGAAAGGGTACAAGCTTTAGGATCCTATGGCTAGAAAATTTGTGTATAGTAGAAATGTTATTTTGAAAGAAGTTAATCCTTCTCCCAAAGTGGTGCAGCCAAAATATAATGAGAAGAAGTCAGTGGTTCAACTACCACCCAAGATTGAGAAAAATAAACCAAAAAGTGAACGAGAATTAAAGGACCTAACAAGGAGGAGGGTTCAAAGAGTTTGGAAGAAGAGGAAGAAACTCCACCTCAAAATTTAAGGAGGTCCACCCAACAAAGAAGGAAAGAAGACATATATAATTATATTACTTCTTATTTCGAATGTATATTTTCTTTATATGCTAACACTAATGAGCCTAGAACTGTGAAACAAAGAATGAAGATGAAAGATAAGGAGTCCTAGAGACTGGCCATGGATGAAGAAATTGCTAGACTTAGGAATAATGATAAATGGGACTTGGTCCCATGTAACATGCTTGATGGACGAAAACCCATTGGATGTAAATGGGTGTTCAAAAAGAAGATTAGTTTAAATGGCAGTGTTGAAAAGCACAAGGCAAGGTTGGTTGCAAAAGGATATTCCTAGGTTGAGTGGATTGACTTTGGTGATATCTTTTTCGCAGTTGCTAAGTTGACATCTATTAGGTTCCTATTATCTAGCAGTTCCCATTCATTTAGAGATAGAACATATGGATGTGAAACTTGCATTCCTACATGGTGACTTCAAGAAGGATATCTATATGACATAGCTAGAGCTATATATTGAAAAATGTAAAAATTCATTGGTTTGCAAGTTAAAAAAGTATTTATATGGTCTTAAATAGTCTCTCAAAATGTGGTACCAAAAGTTTGATTATGTTGTGTTTGATTAGGTTTTATGAGATTCAGATGAGATCACTATGTGTATTACAAACATGATGGTGGTCATTTCCTTGCTATCACTTTATATGTATAACATATGTTATTTTTTTGGTAATAGTAAGGATGTGATTTGTGATTTGAAGTCTCAAATTTCATCACAATTTGATATGAAGGACTTGGTAGTTGAAATATATAAAGATTATGAATGGAGATCATGAGAAATAAATTGAATAAAAGTCTTTGGTTGAGCCAGATTAAGTGTGTAAATTTTTTGCTTCAACATTTTTGTATGGCAGATTACAAACCATTGAGTGTTCCATTTTCTATGGGAACTAAGCTTTTAGTTGAACAATGTCCTACAACACCCATAGAGATGGAGGATATGGATTTTTTCCCTTATGCTAGTGCAATTGGTATTTTGATGTATGTTATGATTTGTACTAGACTAGGCATTACCCAAGCAGTGGGAATCTTAAGTTGATTCATGGCTAATCCTGGACGTGAACATTGGGATGCAATGAAGAGGGTGTTCAAATATTTGCGAGGTACTTCTAAATATTTCATTTTCTATCATAATGATGTTTCAGGGGGCCCACACTCCATGGATATACAAGGCTATGTTGTTTTTGATTGGGCAGGGGATGTAGATAGAAAAAGATCTACAAAAAATTATGTGTTTCGATGGTTTGGTGGAGCAATGAGTTGGATGAGAAAGAGATAACAAGTGGTTTCTTTGTCCAATGAAAAGGTTGAGTATATGGTATGTACTCATGCCTGTACGGAGGCCATTTTGATTGTGAAACTTTGTTAGAAGTAGGGCTAAGTTAGAGAGCTATTACAGTTCAATGTGATAGTAACAATTCCATTTGCATAGATAAGAACCCAACCTTTCACGCAAAGACAAAGAATATATATTAACGCCGCAACGATTTTACATATTAGTGATTCTTAGCGTTAAAGTGGACTCGCATTATATGGGAGGGTGGGAGGGGGGCGATCAAGCCTTATTCTACTCTGTCTCCAAGCTTTATTCTTCCCGCTACTTTTGATAGCGAGGGGGTCTTCATTTCCCTACCCTGAAGGCCGGGGGAAGCACTGGAGTGATCCAGTAGCTGGGAAGGGGCCCGATTGATAAGTGCCTACTGCTACACTTGGATCTACACATTGATAGAGCTAACCCCTGTCCATCGGATGTGTCCGGTAGGGTTCAGGAGCAACCTGCTACAAACCTGATTTTAGAAACAAGACCCGCCTTCTGTTTCAAGTTGATTGCCCCAGTGAGTGCACCAAATAAAGTGAGCTCAGGAGCTCAAGATTCTTATTGGAAATATCCTTTTTCGTGCAACTGAGGCAACTTTTGTTCTATTCATTCACTTCCTCCATCCAAGCTTAGGATCATTCTATTTTGGAGTAGCTATAGCACTTCTGTATCTCATCCAATATCCAATACCATTTCATTAGGGACATGGTAGAGGATGGAAATGTGATACTAAATAAATTTGACAACTTGCATAATGTTGCAGATGCATTGACAAAACCGATGAGCACAAGTAAATTCCAGTGGTGATGTGAGTCTATGGGACTTATGGGCCCTAACAATTAGCTCATAGTTTGATGCATTCTCACTTGTACCCTTGCAAGGTATATGAAAAGTGGGAGAATGTTGGGACAAGTGTGTCATACACCTTACAGAGCTATAACAAGAATATATTACAGAGTTGTAGCAAGAATAATGCAGATCTACAACAGGAATATATTGCATAGATGTAGCGAGAGTAACACATAGTTATAGCACAAATATATGTAGCGCAGTGGCAAGGAATAATGGAGAGCTATAACAGGAATATCACAGAGTTGTAGCAAAAATAATGCAAAGCTACAACAGGAACATTGCAGAGTTGTAGCAAGAATAATGAGGAGTTGTAGTAGGAATAATTGTAGAGCAGAAGCAAAGACCAGTAATAGGGAATAATCTGATGGTTGTTTCCAGTATGCCGAAATGGTAAACCATAAATGGTTTATGGTTCTACTATGCTTATTTATTAAGTGCTAGGACTAGAGAAAATGACAAAGAGTAAGTTTTAGCTTACTATTATGCTGCCAATTTTTTTCTACAATTATGCTACAATTGAACACTCTTGTTGAGAGCATAAATATTTTGTACTGTAACCTTTTAGTTGTTGAATAACACATTGAGTGTGCTTTAGAGTGTGGGGGTTTTCTCCTAGAAGGGTTTCCCCCAAGATACCATGTTGTTAATGGTTTGTTCATTTCATGTATTTGCAACTCTTATGATTTTTGTTTTCTTCACATTCTTTTCTCATAGATTAGTTTAGAAAGACATGATAATTTAAAACAATGCTATTAGTAAGAACAATAATATTCATTAAAACTCCTATATTTTGATTTTTTTTTTACAATAATAAATTTTAAATTAAAATTATTTTAAAGTATATATTATTAATGTCTAATTTTTTTAATGTAAAATAATAAAAAAATTATTATAATAAAATTAATGTCATCCTATAAAAACAAAAAATTGTTATATCATTAAAAAAAAACCATAAATTAAAGATAAATAATTAGTGCAAATTACATCATTTTTAAATCACATTTAACTTAAAATTTGACATAACATAAGCCACTCTAGGTTGAAACGTTTTTGCTACTTAATGTGCCCATCCTAACTTCTATCACTTTATGGGAAATAATATCACCATGTGAAGCCATTCATGTCAAGGTTTTGAGTAAAAACTCCACATGAAGCTTATAATTGTCCACTTTGATTATTTTACTAAATTAAATTTCTTAAACTTTTTGTGAAAACACTAGGAAGGTGTTTAATACTCTTTAATTTATTGGGAAAACATTGTTATGGTGTTTTGAAAAACCAATAGATTGTGACTAACACCTTGGATGTGGCAGTTAGGTTGACAAAAGATTTCATAAATAACATGAATTTATTAGTCACATATTTTTCTAATTCAAAATTCAATTTAAGGTTAAACAAAATTATTAAATTAATTTTCAATTATAAATTCATATTAAATTAAATTTATTTTTTTTGTTTGTTAATTTGTGCAGGACCTGCAATTAACCTGTGGCTTGAGAAACCGCGGGGCATCTAAGCCGTCAAAATCACCCGGGGATTGCACCCGGCCTGAGCCACACCAACCCTTAACATGGTTGGAAACACCAACCCTTAACATGGTTGGATTTTTTGTCCCTGTAGGTTTCGAACCGGTGACTTTAACATCACGAAGTGGCTTAACAACACACTCTGTCACCGACTGTCCTACACCTCGGGGACATATTAAATTAAATTAAAAATAATTAAAATATTAAATTTAAATTTTGATTAAACAATATTATTAAATTAATTTTTAATTATACAATCATATTAAATTCAATTAAAAATAATTAAAACATTAAATTTAAATTTAATAGGAAGAAATTAATTTTCAATTACATAATTATATTAAACCAAAAATATTAAATTTAGATTCAATATGAAGATATCATTTTAAATAAAACATTCTCAACTTCAATGTCTAACATTTGCTTAAAACCTAAATTAACAAATCAATATCATAGTTTCCATTACCTAAATGAACCATTATAATTTATCATAAATATGAACCAAATCAATATCATTATTTCCATTATCTAAATGAACTATTATAATTTTCTTTTACTTGCTTCATAAATATGAAATAGAGTTGTTTTCTTCAATGTTTTTTTTCACTAAGAAAAACTCTTATATTCAGTAAATATAACAGTGTCTTTTTTCAAAAACTACAAAATGTAATCATGCAGCAAACAAGAAGCTTATCAGCTTTTGTCTCTAATACATCTTATGATCCTGTAATCATCGCTCTATACATGTCTATGTCCACAATACAAAAAAGTTATTTCCTCTTTATATTTGAAATATACAAAATACCAGTGTAAAATAGTCCATTGATGATTTTTCTAAGCACTGATTTCAATTCTTTAAAAAATTTCTTCTTGTCCATCTACTTCCTGTGACCAATATATGCAACCTTCTTCCATATAAAGTGTTTCCTTTGATAAGATCAACTACCTGATTATATGTTCTGTATATATGTTGGGCTTTGATTTGTTGGAATTGTCTGCTCAATGCTCTAATCTTGTTCATCCAGGATTGCAATGATATCACTTGAAGATTAATGTTATTAGTATACCAATCAATAATAATCTTAGAGTCACCCATCAAAAGTAACCTTGTACCTGTTTAAGATATGAAAAATATAATATTAACCAAAGTGCCAACATCTCTCCTTTTGTATTTATTCCTTTCCCACAATTCATTTTTAGTTTATAGGTGCCCAATAAAGGACATTTAAGTATGGCCCCAACCCCACATTTCATTCCTCTTTCCTGTGATGCCCCATCAAAAAAACCTACAACTCCACCCCAATCAAAAACTGGTGGTCTATCAATCCTTTTGTGAGAAGTGTCCAATGTTAATTTTTGTTCCCCGAGATCCTGTAGTATGTAATTGCACACTCTAATAAGGTTTAGTGCCTTATCTTAAAAAATCAGCAAATTCCTATGCTTCCAAACCTCCCAGTTGATGAAACATGAAATTTCATTTCAGTTTTCCTTTCTTTTTGTCCAATTATGTAAACTGTTTTCAAATTGTCCTCCTTGCCATTTATTAAACAGCATAAGTTCCTTAAATAAAATATATCAAATATTTTTTATGAACCTACATTCCCCAAATAAATGTAACAAAGTTTCTTCACTTTCCCCCAAATAAATATAGCAAAGTTTCTTCACTTTTCTTACATAACACGCATAAACTAAACTCATAAAAAAAATAAAAATTGTTTTCTTCAATCTAATAGATAAGACGTCAATTTTTACAAAGGATCTACTAATTAAAGTTGATTGTGCCTAATGTCCCCTAAAGGGTATGAAGCAAATTGATATAACTATGAGTAATATAATGATTTATTATCTTAAAATTAGTCTAAACTTTTTATCTGTATTGTCAAAGTGTTAAAGGTTTTTTTTCCAGCATTGATATAACTAGGAGTAATATAATGATTTATTATTTAAAAAATAGTCTAAATTTTTTTATCTGTATTATCGAAGTGTTGAAAGATTTTTTTTCAGTATACTGAATTTATTATTCAGAAATACAATTTAAACAAGTGTTAACTGTCTATTAAGTTTGTAATAATACATATTGAATGCACCAACAACATGTCTACAACTTTATTCTACCATAAACCAGTTAGCATTACATACTATGTAAATAAAATTAATTTAAAAAATGTTATTTTATTTTAAACTTTAATTTTTTTTTTCTAAATTTTAATGATAAAATTTTAATTGTTAACTTGTAATTTTATTTTTAACATGTATTTAAAACACATAAATTTATTTCTTTTATTTTGTATTTCTTTTATTTTGGAGACAATTTCGTATTTAAAAAAATAATATCTAGAAAACCTTTACACTAAATTGTCAGGTTTACACTATGACGATTTTCAATATCCCCCAAAATCGATGGCTGCCTAGTGCATAATTTATGGAGACATCCGGAGAGGAGATGAATCAATAGCATTACACAGGGGATTTAAGTATGTGAAAAAATTAAAGCCCACCATGGTTTATGTTATGAACGAATAAGAATAAAAAAAAATAATTTAAATATTTTTAAAAAATATTTAAATTCCACAACTTAAAGTTACATTTTAGAAAATCGCTAATAGGTGTTCAATGGGCATAGCTATTGCTATACACTGTTGCTAGATTTTGCCCAAATTTATATAGCTAGATCTCATTAAAACAAGGGCAGCGTGGCTGCGTGTACTGCCTCCCCACGCTGCGCGCTGTACTGCGATTTCAATTCCACAACCCGCATATTTAATGCCAAGACCAATCTGCGTAGTGAGGGTATTGCCAGTCTGACAAAGTATTAAATATAAATAATATAAAATAGAAATTTAACTTACCCAGTTTGTAGTTTGTAATGTTATTGAGTTAATTTTTATCTGGAAATAAGTGAAGGCCGCAATAACACTATAAAGTTATCAGCCAATGAAAGGTAAGAAAATTCAATTTTTTTACATATTAAAAAATAAAAATTTTAGTTTCTTATGTTATACATTAAGATTTTTACAAAAAATTTAAAGTCAGACCAAATTAATAGAATAGTCAACCCCAACTCATCACTATGTATACTGCCTGGGAGGCAGTACAAAAATACCAAAACATAAAGCATGTTCTACATAGCCATTGATGTCATGGTGATGAAATAAATATGTGGAAAAATGTGCACTCACCTAATCTTTGTTAAATGAGGTGGTCATCATAAAATTATACATGAAGTTTGTTAGATGACGTCATGAAGTTTGTTAGATGATGTCATCATAAAGGGAATATGAATTAAATAGATGAAAATGTGTAAGTGTAAATTTTTTTTATTTAATTTTGATTGGAATTTGACCAAAAATTATTAGATTTGTATATTTAAATAATTATATTTATATAATCAAATTATTAAACAGAAAATATCCCCATATACTTATTACCTCCTCCACAAATTAGGAAGCTGCCTTCTTGCCAAGGTACCGTGTAAATTGGACCACGCAATAAGATGTTTTATCCGTGACTTGGCCCACATCCCCGGAATGTTCAATTGCCCACCTACTGGTCCTTGGATAATTAATTTCAATAATACATTTTCAATAATACATGTCCTTCTCTCATGGAATTGTGCTCTTGGAGTTTTGCAATACAGATGGAGTTGAGTAATAACACAACGGAGTAAGTTAATTTGGGAGCAATTTTTCCTTTTTGCAGGTAAAAAATGAGCTTGAATTCGGTCAGATTTTCAGATATAGCATGAGTTTGGCATGGATCAAAGTTTCATACAATTCAAAACCTTACTTTAGAGAGGTTTTATCCCATTTTAAATCAAATCAAATGCTCAAATTGATCAAATTTTTAGATTCACCAAAAATTTAAAACCACATCACCAAAAAACGTACCCAAAAAACAACTCGAAAAAAAATTGCTCCCGAGTTAACAAGACATATACTTTGCCCACGGAATTTTGTTCTCGGAGTTGCCCACGGAATTTTGTTCTCGGAGTTTTGGCCAAGTTGTAAAAAAACAACCGGGAAAAATCGCCGGGAAAACGAGGTTCGCCCGGAAATGGGGCGTGCCCCATAGTCGACACCTACAAATATGCGCACTTATACTCATCGACTCCCAGAAACGATTCTTGTAATCAGAGTTTTTGTTTATACGGTTGGACAAACTTCCTTTGAAATGGGTTTAATCAAAGTTCGGCTGGGAAGCCGATATATAATGCAGCAGTTCATTATTAAATTAGTTTGCTGCTTGGGATGGCTGTCTGCTATTGCTTCTGGACAATTTCAAATAAGTGAAAGTGTATCAGGCGCTGTGAGTTTTCCCGATTTAGCGATCACGTGTTTAGGAAATCTAGCGGTTTTCTATTCAAGTGTTTTGAGAGGCGGACTTTATTTGGAGATGGGTGCCAAAGATGCTCTGACCATGCTAACAGGTCGGATAAAATTGAAGAAGATAACAGGGGTGGACATAAGTTTTGGACTGACCACGTGTGAGAAAGAAGATCTATCGGACTGTTCCGTCGTAATGCTGTCACGGGAGACTCCCAATTGTTCGATGAAGCAATTCGTGGAGTATATCGCCAATGTTTATCATGTTCGGTCCGTCCTCCTACACTACTGCCCTTTTCAATCTGTAGCACACTCTGAAGAGACCTGCACTTGTCCCTTCAGGGAGAGAGGCCAGAGTTTGGACGCTACTAGATGCGGATGCATTGTATTCTGGAGAGGCGTGGATGAGGTCATCACCACCATGCTTGCTCAACAGATCCCCAGAACACTAAAACGACTACCTAAAGACCTCTGTCTACTGCCATCTCTCGAGTGCCTGAAAAATGGCTGCCATGGGTGCAACAGTGGCCTATTGCATGTGGAGGAGACTGATGTATTTCCTGTGGAGGAGACTGATGAATTGCTTGTGGAGGACACTGATGTGCATGTGGAGGACACTGATAAATTGCTTTGGAGAACAAAGAAGACACTGAGAGAGGGTGACTCCAAGATGGATTGCCCTGCTGCAGTCTGTAGAACACCTTATTCAACAAGCCTTAAAGAGCCGGCTACATGTATCTGCATTCCAGTGCGTCAAGAGAGCAATGGCGGATATACTGATTGCTGGACAGAGTTACTGATCGGATCTTTGAATTCCAAAGATTACGAAACCAGAGGAGACATAATCAGACGAGAGATGAACAGCGTTTCAGATCACCTCGAAAACTATGTGGATCAGAAAGGCAAATGCTATGCAGTAGAAGAATACAGCGTTATTTCCTTAATCGTGCCAAGGTTGGTAGAAATATTAATCAATCTTGGAGTAACATTCTGGTTCAAAGTGGATGGATTCTCTAGCGGTGTGGTAGCTAGAAGAGCAGTGAGAGACCATATTGTGGAC
>ML778949.1:1287532-1346441 GCA_009831015.1 Picea engelmannii
ATTGCTATTGCTTTGGGCATGGACTGCGTTGATTTGTGTTTATATTTGCCTTATGCAAGATCCAACTTCGAAGGATGGCTTGATTTTAGTTTATATTTACTAAATGTGAGATCGAACTTCAAAGGATCGCTCGTGAGATCGAACTTCAAAGAATCGCTTAATTGGAGAAGAAAGAATTGTAGAAGAAAGACTTGGATACTTTGCACAATGATAGTTTTTGAAATATTGTGCATTGTCTCATGCACAGTGGTATCAAGAGCTTTGGGTATAAAAACTTTTGGTAGATGGGTATACGGTGCCGTGCAAGGTCTTGTTTGGGTGAAGTGGGCAACTGGCAGTTATCTTCTTGGTCAATACATTCCACGTCAACGAAGCCCGACAGCACGACCCGGGAGGTACATGTACTGTTCTTCATTTTTTCTGAATGCTATCTTAGCTGGAGCCAGGGCTAAGTGGGATTTCTCATAAATGTCTATAATTAAATCTTTAAATAAATGTCTATATTTATTATACACTATCTCGAGCCCCGGCTGAGTGAAGTTCTCATTAAAAAAAATTCCATTATCAAATCTTAATAATAATTGTTTATGTTTCGTCTCCAAGTTGTAGGACAGTGGGTGATGGAGTGTGCTGTTAAGGCACTTCCTGATGTTAAAGTAGTGTGTTAAGGCATTCCGTGATGTTAAAGTCACCGGTTCTAAACCTATGGGGACATAAAATCTAGCCATGTTAAGGGTTGGTGTGGCTTAGGCCACGTGCGATCCCCGAGTAATTTTGATGGCTTAGATGTCTCTCACGATTTCCTAGCTGACAAACTAGTCCTCCAGGTCGCTGACAAACTAGTCCTGCAATTCACGGACAAACTAGCAAACAAAAAAAATAAAATTATCCATATTTCAAATTTTAATAATAATCTTCTCCCCTGCTAAGTGAAGATAGTGCAATAAACGAATGACTAACTTTCAGCTGGTTTTGTCTATTGTAATTGTTTTTTAACTAGCAACAACCACTTTATAAAAGTGGTTGATATACGCCGATCGGCGTCATTACTTTGGAAATGTGAAAAATGACGTCGATCCGCGTATATCAACCACTTTTATAAAGTGGTTGTTGCTAGTTATATACATACCCATAATAAACAATAAACTTCCAAATAACATTATTATCAAAACCTATATCTATTGCATTTTTATATGGACCATTTTTATCATAACCTATCTCTGTTGCACATGTAATGGGAAAAAAAAGGAATAAGAAAGTTTGCACCGTCATAATAACCTATATCGATTGCATTACTTTAATCCATGCCAAACCAAAATGAAACAAAATTGTGATATCCATGGACCAAATTTTTAGTTTTTGGTAATGACCCTTAACAAATGTATTGTTAAGGATTCGACGTTCGAAAACAGTCTAGGGATAGGGTACATATTAAATTATTTGCATCCAGAGATTTTTAAATCCGCAGCTTACAAACCACTGGCCGATAAGATAGGCCAATACAGACAGCAATGATGTTATTAACATTCCACAAATTTGTATAACCCTAAATTCAAATTAGGGCTTGACATAACTCATCCATCCAGTAATACAACAAATTTTAATATACCAAATTAGGGTTTGACATAACTCATCCATCGAGTTCTTTGCGGTTAGAATGACGGGCTGCCTATATGGAAGGAAATGGATACACCGTTTTGTCTAGAACGAGTCGTCAAAACAATGACAACCCTAAAGCTCCCAGATATCGAGAGCTCGCTTCAGTATCCTCTGGGTGCTCTTCTTCGTTTGCAATTCAAGAAGCTCGAACACTTAATCGCTAAGGATATATGCTGCGGATACACATTTGCAATTCAAGAAGCTCCAACACTTAATACACGTTTTTAGGATAATATGAAACGCAGGGGCGGTAGAGAATGGGCGAACAGCGTAAACATGGGGGTGATAGAGAATGGGCGGAAAACTGAAACGCACGGACAGTTGAGAAAATCTGTGGTGAAAATGAAACGTGTAGATAGGTGAGGATGCCTTAATTTAGATGCCACGGTTTAATCCTACTTAATCATTTAAACGTGGCAATTACATATCCTTATAGTAATTTTTTAATGTGATTAGGTAAATGTTAAAAAGTAATCATGTTAACGGATGCCTTGATAAATGCAAGAAAGTTAAGAACAATAAATCTGATCCATTGATTTTGGAGGACGACTAAGAATATGCCAGCATCTTCAATGCATAGCCATCAGATTAGGGTTTAAGGTTAAATAAGGTTAAAAGATCATTAATTGTGCCCATTGTCAATAGGTATATGCCTTTCGGCGTAATTACATTATTATTTTTTATTATCAAAATCCAGCTATATAAATTTTTACAAAATCTCAAATTTGACATGTATTGGAAAGAAAAATTACAATTTACACTCAAATACATGAAGCTTGCATGAACATGGAGAGAGAAAATATTTTTACATAGAGCAAAAATTACACACTATTTTGTAAGAGGAATCTTTCAAGATGTGAATATCTATGAAACAGAGAACAAATATAGAACAACAAAAATTTCTCATAACAAAGGAAATCCTTTTAAGTAAAATTGATCTTTGGCATCGGTTAAAAAATGTTCCATAAATATTTTACAAAAACAAGATTCATCAAGAATTGACATCATTTGGTCCATACATAAACTTGGATTGATTGTATGCTACAATTCCTTTTTACTTGAAATGAATATTGCCTCATGAAACTTCATCAAATACAAAAGAATAACTGCTAACAATGGAAGAAAATGAATTAATACAATCCATATGTAAGATGGTAAGTTTGTGATCTTCCACAAAATCAATGAATTAGATAGCTAATTAAAGATAAATCACAGAAGTCATGATTTCTTGGTCAATATCATTACTTTGCAGTACAAAATCTCTAAGGGAACACAGAGTACATGATAGAAAGATCTAAGATGTTTGAAATTTAACTCAAATGAAAAGTCATATCAGATTGCTAAAAATCTGGGAACATAAACATGGAATTGATCAATGCTTTGGATCCATAATTATAGTGTTTTAAGTAGCCAACCGACACTCTCAAATCTCCTTCGAAAATGACTAATAATTTTTTAAACAATGATGATATCTCAGTGCTTACTTAACTTGACTAAATTCTGGCATAATATTCAGATATATAGCTTATTTAAATTCTAATGTTAACCTCAAGTATATCAATGCAGAATGTGGACTATAATACCACAATTTAGAATTAAATTTGTAGAAGGGAAACTTGTTGATACATGAAACCAGTTTTAGTGGAAAAATAATATGATTTTTATATTTTTTATAATAAAGGGTATTTTAATGTCCCTACACTGTAACTTGTGATCATGCACCCCTTGAGGGTGTGCAACACTGGGGCATTTCTCACTTGGTTACCTCGCAACACCAATGCTACTTCGTCTAGACTATGCCTCTTCACCTAGAGCATACCCATACTCTGTTCTAGGCTACCGATGAGTCACACTCCTATTCTAGTGAAACTCTTGTATACTTAGACATTCGTTAACAAGTTTAACACTTAGTCATATATAAGAATACATCCATGAACATGAAAAAACAAGAGAACAATTGTGGAACAAATGAAATACATACACAAAAATAGTGCAGACAACATAAATCATTCCTAACACCTGATTAAGTCTTTGTTATTGCTAAACAATTACAATAAGAGCACTACCAGCTCGATTTACAACTTTGACAGAGTCACATGACTGCCTCACCTCACCAAGGAGCAAGTGCACGAAGTTGGTGGACGATAAAGTGGAAACATTTTGAGCAAGAACGCACACTCGTAGGAACGTGTTCGCGTTTTTAGGAACATGCACACATTCCTAATGTGACATGTTTGGTGTAATACCCCTGTTTCCCCCAGCTTGTAAATATAACTATAATTTTCCAAAAGACTTTGGCAGATTGAATATGTGTGAATGTTGGATTTGATGAACCTTTTTGTTATAAAAGGTAATGTATGTATTTCTATTATTAATTAAAAATGGATAGTGTTGTATAGCTACTAAAAGGGGGGTTTGCCAAGATAGATCATGATGCTATGAGAGAGATGGTGAGGGGAACCATAAATGGTTGAGATGACCCCCACCAAATCAGTACCTTACTGGATTTAATTGTTCAGACCCATAACAGTCCTCTGACCCATAAATGAATTACCAGTCAGGTTGGTAGTTGGAAAATCCCTCCTCAAGAGCTAATGAGGAGATGGGGTAGAGTACCCATTTGCAAGGCTTCAAGACCTGACCACAAGCTGGGGATTCGGACCCACGCAACTTACTGAAGAAGTCAAGAAAGGGAGTAATTTCATGGGCAGAGGCAGATCTGGGAGAGAGAAGAGTCGAGAGACCAATCTCCAGAAGAGGAAAGAGTGCTTGCAGCTCTCTGGCTCGAAGGAGAACTGAGAAATAACTTTGTTCTAGGTGCACGAAGATGTTGGCAGTGTATTCATTCCAAGCTAATAAACGGGGTTGCAGAGAAGATGAGTGACTATGGAAGTACTCATTGCAAGCCCCTTTGCTTGGTACAGAGGAGATCGTTTACTAAGTTCCTGAGGGAGGACGAGAGTAACCTCCATCCCTCACTGTCATTGAGCAAGAAGAAAGAGTCCCTCTTAGAGCATCGTGGTCTAGCTAGGGGGTGGCCAGTGGTAAATCCGTTCAGGAGTGGTTGTTCCTATGGTTGGGTGGAAACAAGCAGCCCTTTCAGCAGTCACTTCACGATTATTGTTTCTGATAAGTATTTTCATACTCTGTGCACAGAAATGGAAACGATGATTGAATATAAATGTCTATGGCTATATTCTGTATTGAACGATTAAGGTAGAAATGTTCATTGTCTTTTTGTGAACCCATGCTTTTGAATGGTCTTATGTTTGCCTCAACTTAACACCTAGAGAGTTATGGGACGTAGGTTTGGAAGAGAGTCAGGGTAGGGTTAACTTGAATGCTTAAGTCCTGTTGACCTCTCAAATTTACCTTCGCGGGAATACTAAGTTCGAACTCTCTGGAAGGAGAGTGCCTCCTTCAAACCCTTCACCTATGTGATCGAGGGATCATGCTCATGGTTTTAACCAATTCACAGCTAAGCATTAAACATGTAGCCTACGAGAATTTTTGGAGGACCCATATGACCAAGGTCTGGGAACCCTGCACTAGGTCTGAAAGGAGTTAAGAATTTCTGGCTTTGGAACTTCGGGAGTTCGTAGCTCCTGGGTGTTATGACCTTACCACTTTCAAATCTGTCGAAGGAAACTTGTTGCTATGGTTACCCACGAGATCGACCGACATGTGGCAGTGTCCCTAACTATGAGAGGTGGACCTGTCCCATCATTAAGCCTTGACCCAGTCACCAATCACGAAGTAACATGATTCACAAATCCAAGGGTATTCGAGGATCTCCCTGGCCATTGGATCTATGTCGAGGTCAGTATGGTGTTGACTACTTCGGGAGAATAGAGGTGTCATAGCACCAAATCCCCTGAAATATTGGAGTTGTGAATTAATACGATCCATGGATCTGGGAAGTCCGTTGAGAACCCCTGTTAATTTTCCAATCAACTAGTGGAGGGACTCATGTATGACAATTTGACGAAGTCCTACTTCGGTAGAACGGAACTATAATAATGCCAAAACGCCTGAACATTGGAGCTACGAGTTAATGAGAACTGTAGATCTAGGGATGTTGTAGGATCATTCCTTGTCATTGGATCCACGATGCAGTCAGTCCGACGTTGACCACTCCGGGAGAAAGGGGGTGGTAAGCAAGAGAAACCTCTGAATGTCGAATTCGTGAAGTGATAAGAGTCATAGATCTGAGGACGTTTCGGGATCTCCCATGACCGTAATATCTAGACCATGGTTAGCCCGACGCTGACCACTCTGGGATCAAGGAGGAAGTCACACAATGGATCCCTTGAACACCAAAGTTACGAAGTAACGGAGGTCGTAGATCAATGGGTCTACGTGGACACATATTGACTGTGAGATCTAAGGGCGTTGGAAGGATATCAAATTGTAGTGGCATGGCACACTAACGTCACCTAGAGTGACGTGGCCCACGATTGATGTGACACGTGTCACCTTGATTTGTACGTTTCATAGACCCTATGTGCCCATTAGAATGTGACATGTGTCACCCACTGACAGGGCCACATGTCATCTTTTCTTTGTCGCGTGTCACCCCCTGGGACATATTTTCTTGGTCCATTTCCCAGGTGGAGTACTCAGGACCCACCTGTCCTTACCTCTGCTTTTAATACGCCACCACATGTGAGGGTGGACCCTTCGGGAGTTTGGGACTTCAGAACTCTAGAGGTTTGGAGTGTAGTGTCATAGATAAGCCAAAAGGACTGAAAGTCTGAGCCACATGGTGAGATATCAAGCTCCTTCGAGATTTCAGAAATTTGAGACTCTGCAGGACATGTGTGCAGAAAGGACAAAGAGGCATTCAACACTGAACCACTGAACGTCAAACTCCGAACTCCCCTCTAGGCTATGTGTTAAACGAGGATCAAGTCTCGTCGTTGGATTGGATGGTGGATGGACTTCCACCATGGATGTAAGAACTTGGGGATGGTACGAATGATATGGACCCATGTGGGTGCCACGTGGACTTTGAATAATAATGCCCGAAGAGCTTAGGAAGGCCATAACTTGCAATTTAGAGCTCAAATTTGAGTCTGGTAGCAGTAATTAGAAAGATACGGTTGAGTACAAGAGTATGGAGGCCTTGAAAAGAGGATTCAAGACGATTACAGTAAGCAAAATATTGATTCCCCATCCCTAAAAAGGGTACTTAAGGGTCGGGTGTGTTACAAATTAGTATCAGAGCAGACAACAAAGCTTGGCCTTCTTGAGCTCATGAACGAGTCGCATAAAAATATTATTAGAGACCCTTTAAGGTAACCCCCTATGTTACCCCATTCCTAAGAGGCTTATTTAAACCTCTACTGAATAGAGGAATGAAATTGTCTATTGTTGTTGTCTGTTTTGAAAAATCTAAACTATGTATTGTTCATAAACTAGTAGATCATTAACTAACAAAAAATGTTTTATCAACACTCAAGCAGTCAGTGGACCATAGGAAAACTACAACATAAAGGATGGTGACACATCATGAATTGGGGGAAATCTCCCACGATAGAGAGGAAGAATCTGACGAAAGGAGGGTGGTGGAAACCCCTCCATATTTGGAGGAATCTATAAGAAGCCTCATGGAAGAATTACAAAGTTGTAAGACTGACAATAAAAGGTTGATAAAAGAGCAGGAAAAACAAATTGAAATTAACATAGTCTTACTGCAAAGTTTATCATATATACAAAGTCAGTTGTAACATGGACCAACAGCCAGTCATGTGGACAAACATCACATTAAGAAAACTCAAAGTCCACCTAAGATACGAAAGAATGGTCCTGAAAGTGGCAACATAAGGAGAAGCACCTCAAATAAGGACTAACATGGAGTCAAGAGACACTCATCAGAAGAATCCTTTGGTGAGGAAACTGACAACTCCAAGGGATCTTCTAGTAGCAAAACTATTTCACATTCCCAAAGGAGAAGAAAGAAGAGGAAACATTCCAAGACCCATGACCCTGAAGAGTTCAAGAAAGCCAAACCACCCACTTTCGATGGAGAAATTAAGAAGGGGAAAGAAGCAGAAGTTTGGTTGCTTGGCTTGAAGAAGTACTTCAGAGTCCATGACTACTCTGAAAACTTAAAGGCTCGAATAACCATTTTCAACCTGAATGGAAAGGCCTCCATTTGGTGGGAGGACCTTAGGAATGTGAAAGGAATCAATTAGAAGGACTTGTCATGGAAACAATTTGAGAAATACTTCAAGAAGAAGTATTTGTCATAGAAATACTTTGATGGGAAGACCAAGGAGTTCTATGAACTCAAGTTAGGGAAAATCACAATAGATGAATATATAGACAAATTTCTTGATCTGATAAGGTATGTGCCCTACATAAAGGATGAATAGGTAAAGATGCACCGATTTATTAGTGTATTACCTCAGTCCTTTCAGGACAAAATTGAGTTTGATGAGCCAAATACTTTAGAAGACATCATATCGAAGGCAAGGTATTTCTATGAGCAATTCAAGAATAAGACAGAACCTCACGAGGACTAAAAAAATAAAAGTAGTTCAGGATTCAAGAAGAAGGGATTTAAAACCTCAAGATTTAAGAACCATGGAAAAGGTTCTAAGATGAGTCTTCCTACTAAAAGTGTATATCAAAAAAAATTTCCATCTCAGAGTGAAAATAAACCCTTTGGAGTAGCCTCAGGTAAGACTGATAACACAAATAGAGAACCCTTGAAATTTTGGGGTTGTGGAGAAGAACATTTGCTGAGGGATTGCTCACATAGGAAACATAACAATAGGAGGGTCTACAACATCCAAGAGGCTACTACAGTCAATGATGTGGCTAGGAGCATGCCACAAATATATGCATCCTTGGATAATAGACAAGCTGGCCACCAAGCTTCAATGGTGGAGATGGAAGGTATGATTGCAAACCATCTAATTTCCATTTCAACTGACCCTGGTTCTAATTTGAGTTATGTTTCCTCTCAAACTGTTGATAAATGTAGATTTCAGCAAGTTAATCATGTTAAATCATGCCTAGGACAACTAGCCATTAGAACCAAAAGAAAAGTAACAGAGGTCATACCAGCATACCAATTCATTATGAATAGATTGCCCACCCACGCTACCCTAAACATACTCCCTTTAGGATCTTATGACCCGATGATTGACATGGACTGGTTGGATTCCCATAAAACCAAGTTGGACTATTACAATAAAAAATTGGAGTGTGAAGATGAAAAGGGGAGAAAGGTAACCCTACAAGGGATTCAAAAGCATATCTCAATGAGACAAATATCATCCCTTCAAGTGAAGAAGTATTGCAGAAAAGGGTGTCCTCTGTATGCAATACAAGTGTTGATATTTGTTGAGAATAGTAAATAAGGCCTAGAGGATCATCCCATAATAAGATAGTATAAATATGTGTTTGCAAAAGAGGTACCAGGTCTACCTCCAAGAAGAAATATTGACTTTTCAATAGGAATTGCACTAGAAGTGTCTAGAACACCCTATAGAATGAGTACACCAGAGCTAGTTGAGCTCAAACTACAGTTAAAGAAGATGATGGACAAAGGATAGATTCAACCTAGTGTGTCTCCATGGGAAGCACCAGCCTTGTTTATGAAAAATAAGGATGGGACACTTAGGTTTTTCATAGACTATAGACAACTTAATAAGATGACCATTAAGAATAAGTATCCCTTGCCAAGGATCTATGACTTGTTTGACGAATTAAGGGGTGCTACAATTTTCTTCGAGATTGACTTGAGGTCTAGATACCATCAGATCTCAATTGAGTATGAAGACATCCACAAAATAACCTTTAGGACAAGATATGGTCACAATGAATTTGTGGTGGTGCCATTCGGTCTAACCAATGCACCAACCACTTTTATGTGCTTAATGAATAATGTACTCCATAAGTTCTTAGACATATTTTTATTGGTTTTCATTGATGATATTCTAGTCTACTCTAAAAATAGGGAAGAGCATGAAGAACATCTCAAGCTAGTGCTTCAAGTGATAAGATAACTTCAGCTCTATTCTAAGTTTAGTAAGTGTGACTTTTTCCAAAAACAAGTCCATTACTTAGGCCATGTTATTTCTGAAGAAGGAGTGGCATATGATCCCGAAAAGATCAAATACACTATGGATTGGCCTTCCCCAAAGGATGTATCTGATATCGGATAATTTATGGGCCTAGCAGGATACTATAGGAGGTCCATAAAGGGATTTTCCAATATTGGTTGTCCAATCACCTCCCTTCAGAAAAAGGGAGTTAAATTCATTTGGACATCAGAATGTGAAGAGATATTCCAAGAGATGAAATACCTTCTAACTAATGCACCTGTGTTGAATATTGCATACCCAAACAAGGACTTCCTTGTGTGTATAGATCCCTACAAGGAAGGGCTTAGAGGATTCCTTAGGACATGCAATTTGCTATGAATCCAGAAAATTGAATGAGCATGAAATCAATTATGTGACCCACGATCTATAATTGGATGCCATAGTACATGATTTAAAAATGTGGAGGCATTACCTCCTAGGTAGGAGAATTGTGCTTATGACAGACCATAGTGGGTTGAGATATATGTTTGATCAACCAAAACTCAATGCTAGACAAGCTAGATGGATGGCTCTTCTTAGTGAGTTTGATTTTAAAATCAAACATATCAAAGGAAAATAAAATAAGGTGGTTGATGCCCTTAGCAGAAGTATGAAAGTGATTCACTTGGCAACTGTAAGCGCCCATGAAAACTATGTCAGGGAGAGAGTCAAAAGTGCACAAGAAACAAATGCATTTTTAAATACTGTGAAATCAGACTTAGAGAAAGATCCCACAGGGCTGAAGTATGAGGGTTATCAATTGTCGAATGATGGCCTGCTAACTTACAAAGGTAGGTTGTATATTCAAAATTGTGATGACTTGAAGAGATTCATAATGGATGAACTACACAAAAGACCATATACTTCTCATCTCAGTTATTAGAAGATGATCACAACCACTAGGAAACTATTTGATTGGATAGGAATGAAAAATGAAATAGATGATTACTTGACCAAATGTCTAGAATGTCAGCAGGTTAAAGCAGAGCACCGACATCTAGCAGGGTTGATGCACCCCCTACCAATCCAAAAATGGAAATGGGAAACCATCTCCATGGATTTCATCATAGGGTTACCAAAATCGACCAAACAGAATGACGCCATCATGGTAGTGGTGGACAAACTGAGTAAGGTTGCTCACTTCATTCCCGTCAAGTGGGATGCCTGCCAGAGTAGTCAGTTGGGGGTGATAGTGATTTCAAGAGGTATTGAGGAGTTTTATGGGGCCCGACATACATTATTCTTCATATTTCATCATTAGGATCCATTCCGCACAACTTGTCTTTGGTTTCGTTGCATTCCAACGATTTCCGTAATTTTGAGTTATTATTGAGCATATTTTAATGAAATTCACTAAGGATGTCATTTTGGGAATAATATGTGAGGAAACACCTTAGTGTAATAGATCATCAGAATCGGGAGGAAGATCATTATAGGATAAGATGATGAAAAGTGACTTCAAGTGGTCAGAGAATCCATAAGGACAAATTAATCACCTTTTAGAGGAAAAAAGGTTAATTAATTAATAAAGTGATTTTATGAAGGAATATTAAAAGTAAAGTAAAAATCACTTGGAGAGAAAAGGTGAACATGGGTATAAGAGAGAGATAGGGGCTTCAATTATTTCATTATGTTGACTGATATTTTGATGTCTGGATTCATAGCTAGAGAGCCATGGTACTTGGGGGTTTTGAGGGTTTTCACTGAATAAACCCTAGAGATCAACAAGGGAGTGAAATATTCTCATGTTCTTGATCCAAGATTGGCCAAGGAAGTGAAATATTCCTCCCTCACCATTCTACATCAGTTCATAACAACTTCAACCATCAATTTTGACAAGGGGGCACACCAGTGAGGCTTTTCAGCAGGTTGGGTGCACCAGTTGAGGAGAACATGTTTGATTTTCCTTTGGGAGGCTAGATATTCAGTAGAGTTCATTACAGGAGTGGTTGTTACCACCCTAGTGCCAATTTTGCATCAGAGTCAGATATTTTCTTCAGCAACATCGCCAGAGGATGTTGGTGGTTTTGTAGAGGAGCGTCAGATGATGGAGGTGTGTGAGGGATACCTAGGATCACTAATGATTATGGAGAGATATGACCAAGAGATGTTGGAGGATGTTCAGGTGTCACAGAGATCACCATTAATGGGGATTTTTGAGACAATTGGTCATACCCATACACATGGGGATTCCAGATCCAAGGGAAATTATGAGGACACTTACATTTAGGTTCTAGGATTGGTTGACATCCATGTAGAGGTTGACCTAGTAGTACACCCAGGATACATGATAATGCAAGAGGATACAAGAGCTTTCATGAGCATACAGGGGCATACAATGATGACTGGTAGTTCACGTGGCCATGCATAGGTGTACAGTGGGATTCAGAGCGATGCACTAGAGTGTAGGGAGGAGGCATACTAAGTGGAGCATGGATATTCCTCTCCCTTGCATCAGTACATGGATTTGGGAGATCACCTTCTCAGTAGCAACAATTATATGAGTGATGATGGAGGGAGTGTGATTGACCATCAGTTTGTGGAGTTACCTACTGTTGTACTTGATGGTTTGAGATTAGTAATGAGTACAAGCCATTATTCACCGTGGGTTCAAGTGAATGAGTTCTTGGTAAAGCCTTTTGGATTGACCAATGCATATGACGCTCCCCAGTCCTACATACAATTGCAGTTATTTTTGTTATCTTTCCCCGATAATTCCATTGTATAAAACAACATAGGGGGATATATTCATCTGCATGGGACATGGAGAGTTTTTTGGTAGAGACCTCCTGACAGGGTATACTTCATTATTTGCAGTAGGATAGGGGAGGTTCATTCGAGACAGTCAGATGAGGCCTTGGGCGTGATGGAGAGCATCCTTAGACCCGAGACATAGTATATTCCATAGGTGGATATAGGTTTAGAGTCTTAGCGGGATGAGGACAGGGAGTAGAGTAAGACAGATTCCTCTGATGAGGACTATGAGGTCAGTTGGCAGGATGTATGGTTGCAATAGGTAGCGTCAGAGATATTGAGGACCGTACATGTTGTACCTATGGTTGGAAAACTTGGCCATTTCATGACTCATCATCATATTAGAGAGAGATTCTTCTGGTAGGATCTTGAATATGATGTCATGAGGCACATGGGGGCATCTTTGGTATGTCAGCGTCACGAGTCAAAGCATGATTATGTGGCCACCCTTGTTTCAGTGCTTATTTGGGAGAGTATGATAGCTTCTCTTGACCCTATGGCACTAGAGATATATAGTAGGGATGACATCATAGGGATATTGTTGGAGCGTGGGACACCGCAGGAAGTAGAGTGGGTTGGCAGAGAGGTCGAGTTTAGTGATTATGGATAGGACATCATGGCTATCAATATACTTTGACCAAAGGTTTATAGTTTTTTAGGCACCGAGATACTTGGTATGGCACCCTCATAGTTATTTGATGTAGGATTTTGTGCTCATATAGAGCGCATCGGAGATTCAGGGACTTGCATGATTTATTCCTTCCATTGTTGGAAGAATTTGAGAGTAGGTCGAGATGAGGATGTTATGTGGTACGATGGATTTCCTTCATTGAGGATCAGGTATATCAATAGATCATCTTCTTGGTTAGTAGGGGATCTAGATTCTATTGGAGGTGGTATTTTTTAGATTGGTTTAGGTGAGAGACCACTTGAAGGACGATTATGGTATTTACTTGTTCCATTGATTGGGGATCTTCAAGAGACTCATGGTGTTGATGTCTTACAGGAATATACTTTACATGGAACTGCAGTTCACATCTTGATTTTGGATCCAAGGATTGGAGTTCTTGGTAGTTCATAGTTTGATGGAGTTGAGATCCGAGTGGAGTGGTTGCTTGAGGAGTTGACCTAGGATCTACTTCACATGATCATTCTACTGATCAGGAGAATTTGGTGGCATGCGTGATGAGAACTTGGAGGGACCATGTTTTGAGGGGATAGTACTTCATGTCACACAGGTGGATATGGGACCCGAGGATCATACATAATATGATTCAGTTATTGCTTGAGGAAAAGCAATATTCGAGTAGGGAGTATTGTAATGTTCTCATTTTTGAACTCTTTTATATTACAAAGTGGGATGCCTGCCAAAGTAGCCAGTTCGGGCTGATAGTGAGTTCATGAGGTATTGAGGATATTTATGGGGCCCGACTTACATTATTCTTCATATTTCATCATCAAGATCCATTCTACACAACTTGTCTTTGGTTATGTTGCATTCCGACGATTTCTGTAATTTTGAGTTATTATTGAACATATTTTAAATAAATTCACTATGGATGTCATTTTGGGCATAATATGTGAAGAAACACCTTAGTGTAATATCTCATCAGAATCGGGAGGAAGAGAACTACAATATAAGATGATGAAAAGTGACTTTCAGTGGTTGGAGAAGCCATAAGGACAAATTAATCACTTTTTAGAGGAAAACAAGTTAATTAATTAATAAAGTGATTTTATGAAGGAATATTAAAAGTAAAGTAAATTTCACTTGGAGAGAAAAGGTGAATAGAGGTATAAAAGAGATATAGGGGCTTCTATTCTCTCATTATGTTGATTGATATTTTGATATCTGGCTTCTAAGCTAGAGAGCCCATGGTGCTTGGGGCTTTTGAGGGTTTTGATTGAAGAAACCCTAGAGATCAACAAGGGAGTGAAATATTCTCATGTTCTTGATCCAAGCTTGGCCAAGGAGGTGAGATATTCCTCCCTCTCCATTCTACATTATTTCATAATTACTTCAACCATCATTTTTGTCAACGGGGTGCACTAGTGAGGGTTTTCAACAGGTTGGGCCCACTAGTTGAGGAGAACAGGTTTGATTTTCCATGAGGAGGTTATATCTTCAGTAGATCTTATTCCAGGACTGGTTTCTACCACCCTATCTCTTTTTTGCATCAGTATATGAGGTTATTCTTCATCCTATCCATTCTATCATCTAGGAGGGTGTGTTTCTCTTCAGGAGGGTGCATTATTCATATGGTATCTAGTTTTTTGGAGTGTGAGATCACTCCCAATAGCTAGGATATTCTTCATAGGAGTTTCCTATCACCCGATATATAGTTTGACAGTTGGTTTCAATGTTTTTTTGTTCATCTTCAAGGAGGTCGAATTATTATCTTGCTACAGCCAGAGAGGGCACATTTCTGCAAGAAAAGACATCACCTCCAACAAGGGAAAGAGATGGATCTCGTAGATATTTGGTATTAAGCTTGGGAAGGCTCTTGGAAGCTCATGTATTCTTCTTTATATTGTACTTTGGAGGCATTATCATCCACACTTATTATTCTTCTATCTATGATCCATATTTGCTCTACTATTGTATGGAGGTTAGCTATCTATGATAAATAAAATAATATCTAAGGTATTTGTGGCTATTTCTTGTGTTACTTGTATTGCATCTTGTTGAGTATATGTCATTGATATATCTCTATCATTTACTTGTTGCAAACAAAAAAAAATCATCATCATAAACCCCAACGCAACACAAGAATTCTAAATCAACAAACTATTTGAAAAAAGACCACAACCAGAAAACATAAAAACTTAATATGTTCCAAGAAAAACCACTTGGGAACATTACATTTGCAGCCTTCCCGAAAAAAAAGAGGTTGATTTTAAATCAACAATATCTCCACTTCCCCAACTCCATTTTGGGTGCTTTGTTTTTTGACATTGGCTATTTTTTTAGGCGAATTCAAATCTAGGGATGGATTCTCCAAATTCTGCATAGAAAGTTTCAGAAATAGACTTGAATGTTGTTGTCCATTTATCCGTAAAAAATCAGCAAAAAGAAAAAAAATCTCCCACTTTGTTCCCAAGAAAGAGTTATGATACCACTTGTAGTGTACTTAACCCCAAAATTTGGAGAAATCACATAAATGTAGTGCAAAGACCAAGAACACAAGATAAAAGAGAGATAAACCCTAATAAAAATATCTTTGATAATAAAAATTAAAGAGCTATGTTCACTTGCCTCTTCCCTTAGGGGGAGACCTCTAAGAGAAATGCTCCAAATACAATAACATTTTTTGAAAAAACATTAAATAACCTTCTACTCATTATATAACTATCCATAGATAATCCTAACTACCTTTGGGCCCCTTATAATGGGGGTCGACTAGCTAATTTGAGCCTTATTAATAAAAATGACATTTCAAAACTTGGCACGCAGTGTTTATCTAGAAATATTCTCAACATTATGTCTAATTGTGAAAACTTACATTCTCGAATGACCATTTTTACAATGAGTGACTATTAACTAACTATTTAAGGAGCCTTATTCAAGGAAGGTGGCCTTATACATTAATTAAGTATCTAAGTAAGGGGGTTAGGGTAGGCCCTAACAGGTTTTGGTTGACCACTAACCATGATTTCAAAGATACTCCTCCTACTTTCAAACACATTTATATTCGATATTTATGTTGCATCTTTGTCATCTTATTTGGTCTTTATCTTGGAATTTCATTTTCCACCAATTGCTTGTTAAAGTACCTAATTTTAACATAACATTAGACTACCATATTGAGTTAACTAAACTCAATAGGAGTGAGTGCACTCCTATATTGAGTTAGCTAAGCTAAATATAAATGTTAATTATGCCAAAGGCATTTTTAAGGGGAGGTTCCTTGCCGAGTTTTTGTTGTCTGTCAAGGGCCTTTGAAAGCATAGCACGTGTCAGTNAATTAGAGTAGTGTGGCAGATATTTTCCTGATTTCGTTTTGCACTTACCTCCCTCGATTGCCCTGCTGCATCGTTAGCCCTATCCTTCCCTCGACAGCCCTATTGTACCTCCTTTGCACTGTTGCCCTTATCCTTCCCCTGCAATGAATTCATGTAGAGATGCGAGCAAATTTTGATCGGTGTACCTGTTTTATTTTACCTCGCAGGGCGTCGTATTAACTACACTTTGAAATTTCTAAATCCAAAATGTAAATGGGAGGAGAACCCTCCCATGAGCTGTTTGAGGCATTAACATCCAGTGGTTTTCTACCTTGAAGGTCCCACCTATAATCATATCTTTGTTGTTGGAGGGGTCTCTGATTTTGAAGGAGAAGAAGTCGATCCATTATGTGCAGAGATGCTCGATTTGAATTCAGGTGTGTGTGAGTCGTTGGATCCGCTGCCATACCAATTTAAAGAGAGGGCCTCTTCCACATGGATTTCCTCTACTATTTTCGATGACATAATTTACCTACTGGAAAGATATAGCGGAGATTGTTTTTATTTTGATTTGCAAAAGAAGCATTGGGGATGTGTGGGGAAGCTCATGCCTCTTCATCCATCTTCTTCTATGGCTCATCTTCATGATGAGCAGGGGGGATTGATCCTAGTGTCGCACAGTTTAGTTGTGGTGATAATTTGGGAAATTCAGTTAATATTTTGAGGCGGGAGCTCCAGACTGCCCTTGGCACTGCCAAATGGTAGGTAAATATTTCTGTCAATTCACCACTTTTCCTGTATTTTAGGATAAATTAACTTCACATCTCTACTTCAGAGAGTGTTACACATCAAAATTAGTCACTTCGATGATGACCTATTATCATCATTACAAGTGTCGCAAACATCATACTGTCATCTTTCCTATGTCGTGTCTCTAATGACATCACAAGGACACTTAAGACACCTTCAAAGACTGGTTTAAGAAGGAGAAATCATTTGAAAAAGAGTACAAAGCTTTTACCATGAAGAAAACCACTCAAAAATACTTTTTAGGAGGCAGCTCTCCCCTATACATTGTCAGGGAGTGCCGACACTCCCTAGCCTTCATTGGGGGAGCGTTGTAGCGCTCTGTGCACCCTTTTGGGGGAGCGCTAGCCTTTTTGAGTGATTTTTGGGTTGTTGAGGAAAATCAAGGAAAAATCCCCTTCATCTCTAGAGTTGGATTGATTCGAATCTGAGGTCAAGGCTAGATCTTAGGGAGGATCCAAAACTGAAGGAGAAAGATCCTCAACCAATCCCAATAATCTCTAAGGTGGTTGGGTCTCTCCAAGCTTATATAATGAGGCCTTCTCATGGTGAAAAGCATATGGAGAAATAGAGAAGCACCTAACTTGTGATCTCATAGGGAAGGGAAGACATTGAAGGCATCAAACTTATGATCTCATAAGGGAGATATCATTGAAGCATAATCAACTTGTGTGTGGATTACTTGAGCAAAGGGTTGGACAAGGAGAGCTGGGAGAGTTTGTTGCACCTTCATCAAAGGTCTATAAGTATTCTCTGTTCTTCTCATTAATATACATATGTGCTTGGATTGTTTCTTTCAAGTTTGTGTTTATTCTACATGAACTTGTCTATATTAGATAGATGTGGTTTTAAGCTAATCTTAGTAGAATAGGAAGCTTGTTCTGTCTTTGTTTGATTTGCAAGACTTATCGAGGAGCTTGAGAATCAAAGCTCAACTTGGACTATGCGAGGACGAATGTCGTTAAAAAGGTACACCTTTCTTCCTCTTCTCTATATATTGGTTTAATTAGATTTAAAAGGATGTCAGTGACCAAAGTTAGCACCCTTTCCGTCTCGGCCTTAGGAGTCTAGAGTCCAAGAGAGAATCCACTTGTCCGCGGGGGGATTTCTTTGTAACAAAAATTGGTGACCATATTGGGGAAGGACTCCTATTTTTTTTCCTTGGTTTTTCCCTGCCCTTTTACCACCTTTCAAATCACTTTTTCTGAGTGTTTATCATCCATTAGCCTTCTCCTACCTTCACTACCATTTTCACCATTTTTTTATGCATTTTGGGTGATTTTTTTGCAAATTGTTGGCTCCTTTTCTGAGTTTATCGGAGGACAAACGCCCCCCTATAGGCCATACCAGAGTGCTAACTCTCCCCTATAGTGTCTTAGGGAGCATTGCAACACTCTTTGCACCCTTCTGGGGGAGCACTAGTCTCTTTTTTGAGAGTTTTTGCCTTCTTTTGCTCAGTCTTTTGCAGCCTGTTTTGCAGAGCTCTTTACCCAGAGTATGTGGTTGGTTTGTGAAGTTGTTTGGATTGGTTTTTTATTCTTATCACTCCCTCTTTTCTTGATTGGAGCTTGAAACCTTTTTCATAAATGTGAAATTGACTTTTCTAGCTGCGTGTTTTGTGAGGACAGTTTTGAGTGATTTCTCTTTCTCCCTATCTTTTCTTGGATTCTTCTCTGCGTTTTATTTATGTTCCTTCAATTCTTGATTGGTTGTAGAATCCTTGATGGTGTTCTTTCTTGTTAGAACAAGTTTCTACTTGTTTTCTTTCATACCTCACTGCCTTGAGTGCATGCTTTGTTTGTATCCTTTTTGCTTTGTATCTTTTGCATCTGCATAGGACTCTTTCTCCTTTTTGAAAGTAGTGGAGCATTGAAGTGTTTGTATTTACTTTATGTATACATCAAAATCAAACAAAGAAGATAGATGCATTCTTGCTTTTGGGTAGTGAAGCTAGCTCACATTTGAAGTAGTGGAATCGCATGGTTTTTGGCTTTTTGGGGACATTGTACATCTGTAATGATGAATGTTTTCTCCTTCTCATAGCATAGTTTTCATCAAAGTGAAAACATTGCATCTTCATCTTTTTGCATAACTTTCGAGTTGGTCAAAACACCATATTGTCCATGCCATTTTCCTTTTGAGTAACAACAACCTTAAAAATCAAGTGCTAAACTAAAAATTGATTAGACATTTTTATATTTTCTGGTAGCATACCTACATTAGATTAGTTGTACGGATTTGGAATAGGTGTGAAAGATAAATTTCCAAAGATGCAAACAAACATAGGATCTTGTGTTAGGGAGCGATGAAATCCAATTGCTACATTTTTTCCTAGGAAGCCCTTATCACACAAGGGTCAAACCTGAGGTTGCATTGAGACTAGCAGAGTTACTCACCCTGCTTTGTTGGTCTTGGTGTATAGATTGCACGTATTATGGGGGTCACTTGAAGGTATACCCACAATGATGAGTGGAAGCCTTTCATGTTGATTTCAAGCTAGATACCCTGCCCTTGTGTGTGGATTGTACTGTCGACTATTTCCCCAGGTATCACTGTTGTAGTTGGTAACCTTAGTGGCCTATCTCTTTAGGTTCTTTACATAAGGTGATTGTGGAGGGGCAAGTCTTCACGATACCTAGAATCGACGTTGAAAAAACTCACTCAGGCTCCTTAGAGGGTATACCCACGATTATGTGTGGGAGCTTGCACCAAGGTGTAAGTCTGTTAAGTAGGTCGTCAATGTAACTTTTCCACCCACTCTATCTTAGCCCCTTCTTACTTTGTTCCCACAACGTTGGATTTCATCACCAACTAGTGTGCTCATTGTGAGAAGGTTTTGTTTGCTTGCTTGCTTACTAGATTTTTAGCGTGTGCGATTTGTTCTCCCTAGCAGAATCTAGGTTGGATATTTATTTTTATGGCGTCAGTTCCATGAATGACTAATGGAGGAACCCCTTTGCTAGGGGAACCCTTTGTTTTTCCTTCTTACGGAAACATTGGTCCTCCTTACATCGCTACTTTGAGCCTTCCATGTCTCACAATTGGGTTGTCGGTATGGTTGCTTTCCACTTTGGTGATCTCGAATGCAAGTGCTTCATATGTAAGCACACCACCCACACATCAACCTCATGTCGACCTTTCTCCTTCTTCGCTCGTCAGGTCTCCTTCCATTTCTCCTTCTTCACCTAGTGAAATCTCTCAAGCGAGTAGCCAGATTGATAAGAAGAAGACGAAATGTAAATAGAAGAAGAAGAACCTGAAAAGGAACAAGCCTCCAACTACATCATATGTTAGATCCAAGCAACCAACTACTGTTAATAGTACTGGGAGTGTTGATGAGTTCATCAAGACTACAATAGAGAATATGAAACCAAAATTCCCTTGCGGTCTTTGCAAGGGTGACCACTTTCTGAGGGATTGCCTTGGTATTTCCAAGGTATCAAAAATGTGGTCTTCCACGTCATCGGTCCCTGCTGGACATGTTGATGACATCCAGTCAACTAGTGACATTAAGGTTGGTAAGAAGAAGACAATTGTCAAGTTTCCTTGCATGTTATGCAAAGGTGATCATTACTCTCACTTTTGTCCTCGTATGGACGAGGCTTCTTCTCTTTTGAAAAATCGTCAACTTCCAAATGATTATTGTAAAATTTCCCCCAACCCATTGTTAGTTGATGGACTGTTCAATCCAGTTCCATCCACAATCAGTCTGGTTGGTCAGGTGGTCAATTTGGTTTCATCCTCAGTTGAACCACTACCTAAAGTAGTTGATCTAGTTTTGTCATCGATCAGCCCCACTCTTCCTCTGAAGAGTGCCAAAGTGGTCGATCTGGTTCCATCATCGGTCGATCCTACTCTCCCTCTAGAGAGTAAACCCGATACTTCCCATGTTTTTCTCATTGATACAGAGGCTACCGTGCCGAGGGGCATTCCTCCTTCTCCTGCAAAACCCCCTCCAAGTAATGAGGCCATCCTTTTTTATTGGAGTGCACTAACTAGACCTTGTCTTCCCTCTCACATTCCTTTCCAGATTACAGTACAAGTTTGTGGTCAGGACGTTCCTCAGACACTAATAGATGAAGGTGCATCCATTAGTATTTTGTCCTCTATTGCTTGGCAAGCTTTGGGTTGTCCTCATCTTGCACAGGTTACACAAAATCTGTTAGCTTTTAACATAAGAACCAATCAACCTTTAGGGACCCTTCCTCAGTTTACCATAACTTTGGGAGGGAAAACGGTCTTTATTGATGTCATGGTAGTCCAAGACCCCTTGGATTTCGCTTTACTCCTTGGGTGGGATTATGTCTATACCATGAAAGCCATTGTGTCCACTCTTTTTCATGTGATATCTTTCCCTCACAATGGAAGAATTGTGTCTATTGATCAACTTTAATTCATCAGTCTTGACTAGATTACCTCCCTAAACAGTTCTTATATGCATACAGTATTGCCCCCACCACATGTTAATTATGTAGTGTTCTCTCTCATGACTTCAACTCTTGATGATTTAGAACCAGTAGTTGACATGGTGATCTCTTCGATACGGCTATTAGAGCCAGATCTCCCTACCCTTATCGACGTCATCGACATGCATTCCTTCCAGAGTGCTTCTCTTCCATCTAGTGAAGATCTCTTGGAAGCCATGATTGACGTTTTTCCCTTGACATGTGTTCCTTCCAGGGCATTATCCTCTTGGAAGCCATGATCAAGAAGAAGTTACGAGGATAGTTTTCCTCTCTGTAGTAAGGTCGTTAAAAAATGAAACAGACACCACAAGCATAGTTTTCCTCTCTGTAGCAAGCCCATCATCGAGTCGAGTCTTTCGTTAGGTCTCATATTTAAACCTTCATTTCATCCACACTTATCCTTTTTCTCCATCTAGTACAGAAATTGGTGACAACCTCAAAGTCGGGGAATGAATTGAAGCTTGGGGGGGCATGTCTCCAGCCTTTGATTATCATTCTGGAGTTAATCTGCTATCTTTTCAAGCTAGGGGTAGAATACCAACCATCCAAGGGTATCCCTACCTTTGGAATTTGCAAGCATTGTTTAATTTTGTTTCAATCTTGTGTAAAAATGAAACCAATACTGAGCTTAGTCTTTGTTCTTTCTCGTGCTGTCAAAAACATGAGAATGTAACTAAGTATACTTTTATACACTTTTTTTGACTCGTAAATGTTATACGAAAAAGGAACCCCCTAGAGTCTCCTTTAAGCTCTTTTTAGACTCTCTAAACATGAAAAGATTGCCAAGTGATCTTGCTTCATTTCCCACTCGTTAAAAGGTTTGAAAGGGAATCTTTTGAGCTATAATTTATCTCTTTTTCAGCCTCGTGAGACTAACATTACGAAAAATGACAACACTGGAGTCATCTTTAAGTTCTTTTCAGACTCTCTAAACATGAAAAATCATCGAGTTTACCTTCTCTGGACTCATTAAACAATCATACATTGAAGGGCCCATACAGGACCGAACCCTTACTTCTTCCAATTCGTTAAACAAAGGAAGAGGGACTTACCGAAGGTTAGTTATATCAAGCATGTGTTACCCTCCTCGAGCTCATTAAATTAAAAAGAGGTACTCGTCTATCTGGATGGGGGAAAAAATTGAAAGAAGCAAGCCAAGCAATTTTCGAAAACATCAACAGTCACTCTTACAGTTTCCCTTAAACATGACACTTTGTCTTTGCACACATTTTAATCCGCTGAACCTCTGCACTGAACCAATCCTTTGAAATTCCTTACTCCTTTGGGTAACCCGATGAAAGTCATAGTATCCACTGCATTATCATGTTTTGTTCCATGTCATGTTTCTGTTGTCGTGCCTCAGTGTTCAAGGGAAGTATCTACCTCGAGAGTCAACCATCACAAATTTCCTGTTTCAATACCCGTGTCAGTCCATGTTCTTTTGATCCACCAATTTACATGTCTGTGTTAGTTTCATGTCGTTTATGGGGGATACATCAAGGCCCTCCTTAGATGAGTCTGTTCCTATCGACTTCAACACATTATCTGGGAACTAGACTTAGAAACCAGTTAGTGCCTTGGGACCTGGATGCCTCAATGGCAGGCCTCCTCACATCCGACAGTGGGTTTACATCATTGACCTCTAATTGGATGAGTCCATGGATGTTCAACTTCAGCTCATCTATTCACATTCATTGGAATGTACTAGGGTACCTTGGGAATCATTGACATCAATGGTGACATCCCTCACCCTTGTTAACGGTTTACCTGATTGACCGGTAATCAAGTGGTTTATGCCATGTTCGGCATCAAGACATCTATTCACATGGTTAGATTCGTACTACATCAGGATCGGTAAGAAGACCCTATGTTGAGTGATCACTCTAATATATACTTTGCCCAGGTTGCGACGAAGTTTCTTTTGAACACTGACACATATATTGTCACATACATCCACTTTGTATTGGTCATGACTATGTCTTGTCATGTTGTAGATCCACTGTGTATTATTCGTGGCTACAATCAGTTCAGGTCATGGGAGTATAGATCCACATTGTATTTTCAGTTGCTATACCTTTTTGTAAATATAATTATGGATCAACAGTGTATTTTATGGTGGCCATACCTTGAAAGTCTTTTATCACTCAAGCATAGGTATGTCTGCCTTGGGTTTGAAACATGTCATAATATTTGTTTGATGGTTGTGTACATCTTCTTCAAGGTTCTCTGAGTCCATACCCTTGCTTGAAAAAGTCTACAAAGTACTTTAGTCATCAGTTTTTGTGTTCTAACTTCACACTTTGGGGGGCAATCTGTTACACATCAAAATTACTCACTTCGATGATGACCTATTGTCGTCATTACAAGTGTCGCATCTTGGCCGCAAGTGTCACAAACATCATACTGTCATCTTTCCTATGTCATGTTTCTAACGACATCACAAGGACACTTAAGACACCTTCAAAGACTGGTTTAAGAAGGAGAAATCATTTGACAAAGAGTACAAAGCTTTTTCCATGAAAAAAACCACTCAAAAATCATTTTTAGAAGACAACACTCCCCTCTACACTATCAGGGAGCATTGACGCTCCCTAACCTTCTTTGGGGGAGTGTTGCAGTGCTCTATGCACTTTTGGGGGAGCACTAGCCCTTTTGACCAAATTTTGGGTTATTGAGGAAAATCAGGGAAAAATCCCCTTCATCTCTAGAGTTGGTTTGATTCGAATCTAAGGTCAAGGTTGGATCTTAGGGAGGATCCACAACTGAAGGAGAAAGATCCTCAACCTATCCAAAGAATCTCTAAGGTGGTTGGGTCTCTCCAAGATTATATAAGGAGGCCTTCTCATGGTGAAAAGCATATGGAGAAATAGAGAAGCACCTAACTTATGATCTCATAAAGAAGGGGAGACATTGAAGGCATCAAACTTATGATCTCATAAGGAAGATATCATTGAAGCATAATCAGCTTGTGTGTGGATTACTTGAGCAAAGGTTTGGACAAGGAGATTTGGGAGAGGTTGTTGCACCTTCATCAAAGGTCTGTAAGTATTCTCTGTTGTTCTCATTAATATACATATGTGCTTGGCCTGTTTTTTTCAAGGTTGTGTTTATTCTACATGAACTTGTCTATATTAGATAGATATGGTTTTAAGCTAATATTAGTAGAATAGGAAGCTTGTTCTGTCTTTTTTTGATTTGCAAGACTTATCGAGGAGCTTGAGCATCAAAACTCAACTTGGACTCTGCGAGGACAAACATCATTAAAAAGGTACGCCTTTCTTCCTCTTCTCTATATATTGGTTTAATTAGACTTAAAAGGATGTCAGTGACCAAAGTTAGCACCCTTTCTGTCTTGGACTTAGGAGTCTAGAGTCCAAGAGAGAATCCACTTGTCTGTAGGGGGATTTCTCTGTAACAAAGAGGCCTGGTCCCCATACTAAATATTACATGCATGGTCCAATTTCCTTTATTTTGTTTAAGTTGCTTTACTAAACACACCAAGCCTGGCCCTTCACCACATAACAAGGACTTAATTGGGCTCAAGGATCAGGTCCGAGCAACGTTTATTCCTCCAAAGTTGTATGGGACTTGCACTTGACCTTTAAGGTCTGAGTGATATATATTCTACCACCAAAATTGCCTGGTCTCATTTGAAACATGTCATTTGGGTGGTGCAGACCACAACAAGAATGGAACCAACCAACCTAATACTCTTTCAATCTTACATCGAGGACATGCACTTGATATTTAAGGTATGACTGATATCTATTTCAGTGCCAAAAATGACTGGTATCTTTTTGTCCAATTATGTAAATTGTTTTCAAATTGTCCTCCTTGCCATTTATTAACCAGCATAAGTTCCTTAGATAAAATATACCAAATATTTTTTTATAAACATTCCCCAAATAAATGTAGCAAAGTTTCTTCACTTTCCCCCAAATAAATATAGAAAAGTTTCTTCACTTTCTTTACAGAGCACGCATAAACTAAACTCATAAAAAAAATAAAAAAAATAAAGTTGTTTTCTTCAATCTAATAGATAAGAGGTCAACTTTTACAAAGGATCTACTAATTAAAGTTGATTGTGCCTAATGTCCCCTAAAGGGTATGAAGCAAATTGATATAACTAAGAGTAATAGAATGATTTATTATCTTAAAATTAGTCTAAACTTTTTATCTGTATTATCAAGTGTTGAAGGATTTTTTTCAATACACTGAATTTATTATTCAGAAACTCAATTTAAACAAGTGTCAACTGTCTATTAAGTTTGTAATAATACATATTGAATACACCATACACCAGCAGCATGTCAATTTCATCATTTAATTAATTTTTTAATAGTAAAACTTTATCCTACCATGAAGCAGTGGGCACTACGTACTATGTAAATAAAATTAGTTTTAAAAAGTTATTTTATTTTAAATTTTAATATTTTTTTTTATAGATTTTAATGAATATTAAAATTTTATTTGTTGACTTGTCATTTTATTTTTAACCTGTATTTAAAACACATAACTTTGTATTTTACGAAAATAATATGTAGAAAACCTTTACACTAAATTGTCAGGTTTACACTATGACGATTTTCAATATCCCCCAAAATCGATGGCTGCCTAGTGCATAATTTATGGAGACATCCGGAGAGGAGATGAATCAATAGCATTACGGACGGGATTTAAGTATGTGAAAAAATTAAAGCCCACCGTCAGCTCTCCAATTATTGGTTTATGTTATAAACGAATAAGAATAAAGAAAAATAATCTTTGGAACCCGAGAGCCTTATCTGTTATAGTAGGTTTTGTCAACTTGGCATGCTCTATTACATGGGCGGTGCTTGTAGCATTGGAAGGAGACAGTAACAAATGGTATCATACGCATTCCAGGCCACCCTCTAAAGCTAGACTTCTTGTGATATTATCATAAAATCATACATGAAGTTTATTAGATGATGTCATCATAAAAGGAGACATGAATGGCATTAGATGATGGCATTCCAGGCCACCCTCTAAACCTAGACTTCTTGTGATATTTGTAGCTATTGCTATTGCTTTGGGCATGGACTCCGTTGATTTGTGTTTATATTTGCCTTATGCAAGATTGAACTTCAAAGGATGGCTTGATTTTAGTTTATATTTACTAAATGTGAGATCGAACTTCAAAGGATCGCTCGTGAGATCGAACTTCAAAGGATCGCTCAATTGTAGAAGAAAGACATGGATACTTTGCACAATGATAGTTTTTGAAATATTGTGCATTGTCTCATGCACAGTGGTATCAAGAGCTTTGGGTATAAAAACTTTTGGTAGATGGGTATACGGTGCCGTGCAAGGTCTTGTTTGGGTGAAGTGGGCAACTGGCAGTTATCTTCTTGGTCAATACATTCCACGTCAACGAAGCCCGACAGCACGACCCGGGAGGTACATGTACTCTTCTTCATTTTTTCTGAATGCTATCTTAGCTGGAGCCAGGGCTAAGTGGGATTTCTCATAAAAATCCCATAATTAAATCTTTAAATAAATGTCTATATTTATTATACACTATCTGGAGCCCCGGCTGAGTGAGAGTTCTCATTTAAAAAAAATCTCATTATCAAATCTTAATAATAATTGTTCATGTTTCTCCCCGAGGTGTAGGACACTGGGTGATGAAGTGTGTTGTTAAGGCACTTCGTGGATAAAAAATCCAGTCATGTTAAGGGTTGGTGTGGCTTAGGCCAGGTGCGATCCCCGGATGATTTTGATGGCTTAGATGCCCCTGAGTCACGATTTCTTAGCCACATGCTAGTCCAGCAGGTCAGGGACAAACTAGTACTGCAGGCACAAACTAGCAAACAAAAAAAATAAAATTGTCCATATTTCAAATTTTAATAATATTCTTCCCCTTGCTAAGTGGAAATAGTGCAATAAACGAATGACTAACTTTCAGCAGGTTTTGTCTATTGTAATTGTTTTTTAGTTACATTATTATTTTTTATTGTCAAAATCCAGCTATATAAATTTTTACAAAATCTCAAATTTGACATGTATTGCTCTTAAACCTTCAATGCAAATGGCAAGTAAAATTACAATTTACACTCAAATACATGAAACTTGCATGAACATGGAGAGAAAGAAAATAGTTTTACATCGATCAAAAATTACACACTATTTTGTAAGAGGAATCTTTCAAGATGTGAATATCTATGAAACAGAGAAAAATATAGAACAACAAAAATTTCTCATAACAAAGGAAATCCTTTTAAGTAAAATTGATCTTTGGCATCGGTTAAAAAATGTTCCAAAAATCTTTTAAAAAACAAGTTTGATCAAGAATTGACATCATTTGGTCCATACATAAACTTGGATTGACTGTATGGTACAATTCCTTTTTACTTGAAATGAATATTGCATCATGAAACTTCATCAAATACAAAAGAATAACTGTTAACAAGGGAAGAAAATGAAATAATACAATCCATATGTGAGATGGTAAGTTTGTGATCTTCCACAAAATCAATGAACTATATAGCTAATTAAAGATAAATCACAGAAGTCATGATTTCTTGGTCAATATCATTACTTTGCAGTACAAAATCTCTAAGGTAACACAGAGTACATGATAGAAAGATCTAAGATGTTTGAAATTTAACTCAAATGAAAAGTCATATCAGATTGCTAAAAATCTGGAACATAAACAGGGAATTGATCAATGCTTTGGATCCATAATTATAGTGTTTTAAGTAGCCAACCGACACTCTCAAATCTCCTTCGAAAATGACTAATAATTTTTTAAACAATGACGATATCTCAGTGCTTACTTAACTTGACTAAATTTTAGCATAATATTCAGATATATAGCTTATTTAAATTCTAATGTTAACCTCAAGTATATCAATGCAGAATGTGGACTATAATTGAATATGTGTGAATGTTGGATTTGATGAACCTTTTTGTTATAAAAGGTAATGTATGTATTTCTATTATTAATTAAAAATGGATAGTGTTGCATAACTACTGAAAGGGGGTTTGCCAAGATAGATCATGATGTTGTGAGAGAGATGGTGAGGGGAACCATAAATGGTTCAGATGACCCCCACCAAACCAATACCTTACTGGATTTAATTGTTCAGACCCAGAACAGTCCTCTGACCCATAAATGAATTACCAGTCAGGTCGGTAGTTGGAAAATCCCTCCTCAAGAGTTAATGAGAAGATGGGGTAGAGTACCCATCTGCAAGGCTTCAAGACCTGACCACAAGCTGGGGATTCAGACCCACACAACCTTACTGAAGAAGGCAAGAAAGGGAGTAATTTCATGGGCAGAGGCAGATCTGTGAGAGAGAAGAGTCGAGAGACCAATCTCCAGAAGAGGAAAGAGCGCTTGCAACTCTCTGGTTCGAAGGAGATCTGAGAAATAACTTCGTTCTAAGTGCACGAAAATGTTGGTAGTGTATTCATTCCAAGCTGATAAACGAGGTTGCAGAGAAGATGAGTGACTATGGAAGTACTCGTTGCAAGCCCCCTTGCTTGGTACAGAGGAGATCGTTTACTAAGTTCCTGAGGGAGGAGGAGAGTAACCTTTGTCCCTCACTGTCATTGAGCAAGAAGAAAGAGTCCCTCTTAGAGCATCGTGGTCTAGCTAGGGGGTGTCCAGCGGTAAATCCGTTCAGGAGTGGTTGTTCCTATGGTTGGGTGGAAACAAGCACCCCTTTCAGCAGTCACTTCACGATTATCGTTTCTGATAAGTATTTTCATACTCTCTGTACTGAAATGAAAATGATGATTGAATATAAATGTCTATGGCTAAATTCTGTATTGAATGATTAAGGTAGAAATGTTCATTGTCTTTTTGTGAACCCATGCTTTTGAATGGTCTTATGTTTTCCTCAGCTTAACACCTAGAGAGTTATGGGACGTAGGTCTGCAAGAGAGTCGGGGTAGGGTTAACTCGAATGCTTAAGTCCTGTCAACCTCTCGAATTTACCTTCGCAGGAATACTAAGTTCAAACTCTCTGGAAGGAGAGCGCCTCCTTCAAACCCTTCACCTATGTGACTGAGGGCTCGTGCCCATGGCTTTAAACAATTCACAGCTAAGCATTAAGCATGTAGCCCACGAGAATTTTTGGAGGACCCATATGACCAAGGTCTGGGAACCCTGCACTAGGCCCGAAAGGAGTTAAGCATTTATGGCTTTGGAACTTCGGGAGTTCGTAGCTCCGGGGTGTTATGACCTTACCACTTTCAAATCTGTCAAAGAAAACTTGTTGCTACGGTTACCCACGAGATCGACTGACATGTGGTAGTGTCCCTAACTGTGACAGATGGACCTATCCCATCATTAAACCTTGACCTAGTCACTAATCACGAAGTAACAAGATCCACAGATCCAAGGGTATTCGGGGATCTCCCTGGCCGTTGGATCTACGTCGAGGTCAGTCTGGTGTTGACTACTTTGGGAGAACGGAGGTGTCATAGCACCAAATCCCCCGAAATGTTGGAGTTGTGAATTAATACGATCCATGGATCTGGGAAGTCTGTTGAGAACCCCTCTTAATTTTCCAATCAACTAGTGGAGGGACTCGCGTACAACACTTCGGCGAAGTCCTACTTCGGTAGAACGGAGCTATAATAATGCCAAAACGCTTGAACGTTGGAGCTGTGAGTTAACGAGAACTGCATATCTAGAGACGCTGTAGGATCCTTCCTTGTCGTTGGATCCACGATGCGGTCAGTCCGACGTTGACCACTCGGGGAGAAAGGGGGTGGTAAGCAACAGAAACCTCTGAATGTCGAATTCGCGAAGTGATAAGAGTCATAGACCTGAGGACGTTTCGGGATCTCCCATGACCGTAAGATCTAGACCATGGTCAGCCTGACGCTGACCAGTCTGGGATCAAGAAGGAAGTCACACAACGGATCCCCCAAACACCGAAGTTACGAAGTAATGAAGGTCGTCGATCAATGGGTCTACGTGGACACATATTGACCGTGAGATCTAAGGGCGTTGGAAGGATATCAAATTGGAGTGGCATGGCACACTAACGTCACCCAGAGTGACGTGGCCCATGATTGATGTGACATGTGTCACCTTGATTTGTACATTTCACAGACCCTATGTGCCCATTAGAAGGTGACATGTGTCACCCACTGACGGGGCCACATGTCATCTCTGCTTTGTCATGTGTCACCCCCTGGCACATATTTTCTTTGTCCATTTGGCAGGTGGAGTACTCAGGACCCACCTGTCCTTACCTCTGCGTTTAATATACCACCACGTGTAAGGGTGGACCCTTTGGGAGTCTGGGACTTCGAAACTCCAGAGGTTTGGAGTGTAGTGTCATAGATAAGCCAAAAGGACCGAAGGTCTGAGCCACGTGGTGAGATATCGAGCTCCTTTGGGATTTCAAGAATTCGAGACTCCGGAGGACATGTGTGCAGAAAGGAAAAAGAGGAATTCAGCACCGAAGCACTGAACGTCAAACGCTGAACTCCCTTCTAGCCTATGTGTTAAATGAGGATCAAGTCTTGTCGTTGGATTGGACGATGGATGGACTTCCACCATGGCTGTAAGAACTTGGGGATGGTACAAATGATATGGACCCATGTGGGTGCCACGTGGCCTTTGACTAATAACGTCCGAAGAGCTTCAGGAGGCCATAACTTGCAATTTAGAGCTCAGATTTGAGTCTGGTAGCAGTCGTTAGAAAGATACGGTTGAGTAAAAGAGTATGGAGGCCTCGAAAAGAGGATTCAAGACGATTACAGTAAGCAAAAATTTGATTCCCCATCCCTAAAAATGGTACTTAAGGGTCGGGTGTGTTACAAATTGGTATCAGAGCAGGCAACAAAGCATGGCCTTCTTGAGCTCATGAACGAGTCACATAAAAATATTATTAGAGACCCTTTAAGGGTAACCCCCTATCTTACCCCATTCCTAAGAGGCTTATTTAAATCTCTACTGAATAGAGGAATGAAACTGTCTGTTGTTGTTGTCTATTTTGAAAAATCTAAACTATATATTGTTCATAAAATAGTAGATCATTAACTAACAAAAAATGTTTTATCAACACTCAAGCAATCAGTGGACCACATGAAAACTACAACATAAAGGATGGTGACACAACATGAATTGGGGGAAATCTCCCACAATAGAGAGGAAGAATCTGATGAAAGGAGGGCGGTGGAAACTCCTCCAGATTTGGATGAAGCTGTAAGAAGCCTCATGGAAGAATTACAAAGTTGTAAGACTGACAATAAAAGGCTGATACAAGAGAAGGAAAAGCAAATTGAAATTAACACAGTCTTACTGAAAAGTTTATCAGATATACAAAGGCAGCTGCAACATGGACCAATAGCCAATCATGTGGACAAACATCACATTAAGAAAACTCAAAGTCCACCTAAGATACGAAAGAATGGTCCTGAAAGTGGCGACACAAGGAGAAGCACCTCAAAGAAGGCCCAACATGGAGTCAAGAGACACTCATCAGAAGAATCCTCTGGTGAGGAAACTGACAACTCCAAGGGATCTTCTAGTAGAAAAACTATTTCACATTCCCAAAGGAGAAGAAAGAAGATGAAACATTCCAAGACCCATGACCCTGAAGAGTTCAAGAAAGCCAAACCACCCACTTTCGATGGAGAAATTAAGAAGGGGGGAGAAGCAGAAGTTTGGTTTCTTGGCTTGAAGAAGTACTTCAGAGTCCATGACTACTCTGAAAACTTAAAGGCTTGAATAACCATTTTCAACCTGAATGGAAAGGCCTCCATTTGGTGGGAGGACCTTAGGAATGTGAAAGGAATCAATTAGAAGGACTTGTCATGGAAACAATTTGAGAAATACTTCAAGAAGAAGTATCTGTCATAGAAATACTTTGATGGGAAGACCAAGGAGTTCTATGAACTCAAGTTAGGGAAAATCACAATAGATGAATATATCAACAAATTTCTTGATCTGATAAGGTATGTGCCCTACATAAAGGATGAAAAGGGAAAGATGCACCGATTTGTTAGTGTATTACCTTAGTCCTTCCAGGACAAAATTGAGTTTGATGAGCCAAATACTTTAGAAGATATCATATCGAAGGCAAGGTATTTCTATGAGCAATTCAAGAATAAGACAGAACCTCACGAGGACTAAAAAAATAAAAGTATTTCAGGATTCAAGAAGAAGGGATTTAAAACCTCAATATTTAAGAACCATGAAAAAGGTTCTAAGATGAGCCTTCCTACTAAAAGTGTATATCAACAAAATTTTCCATCTCAGAGTGGAAATAAACCCTTTGGAGTAGCCTCAAGTAAGACTGATAACACAAATAGAGAACCCTTGAAATTTTGGGGTTGTGGAGAAGAACATTTGTCGAGGGATTGCTCACATAGGAAACATAACAATAGGAGGGTCTACAACGTCCAAGAGGATACCACAGTCAATGATGTGGCTAGGAGCATGCCACAAATATATGCATCCTTGGATAATACAAAAGCTGGCCACCAATCTTCAGTGGTGGAGATGGAAGGTATGATTTCCAACCATCTAATTTCCATTTCAACTGACCCTGGTTCTAATTTGAGTTATGTTTCCCCTCAAACTGTTGATAAATGTAGATTTCAGCAAGTTAAACATGTTAAATCATGCCTAGTACAACTAGCCATTAGAACCAAAAGAAAAGTAACAGAGGTCATACCAGCATGCCAATTCATTATGAATGGATTACCCACCCACGCTACCCTAAACATACTCCCTTTTGGATCTTATGACCCGATGATTGACATGGACTGGTTGGCTTCCCATAAAACCAAGTTGGACTGTTACAATAAAAAATTGGAGTGTGAAGATGAAAAGGGAAGAAAGGTAACCCTACAAGGGATTCAAAAGCATATCTCACTGAGACAAATATCATCCCTTCAAGTGAAGAAGTATTGCAGAAAAGGGTTTCCTTTGTATGCAATACAAGTGTTGATATTTGTTGAGAACAATAAATCAGGCCTAGAGGACCATCCCATAATAAGATAGTATAAATATGTGTTTGCAGAAGAGGTACCAGGTCTACCTCCAAGAAGAGATATTGACTTTTCAATAGGAATTGCACCAGGAGTGGTGCTAGTGTCTAGAACACCCTATAGAATGAGTACACCAGAGCTAGTTGAGCTGAAACTACAGCTAAAGGAGATGATGGAAAAATGCTAGATTCAGCCTAGTGTGTCTCCATGGGGAGCACCAGCCTTGTTTATCAAAAATAAGGATGGAACACTTAGGTTTTGCATAGACTATATACAACTTAATAAGATGACCATTAAGAATAAGTATCCCTTGCCAAGGATCTATGACTTTTTTGACGAATTAAGGGGTGCTACAATTTTCTCCGAGATTGACTTGAGGTCTGGATACCATCAAATCAAAATTGAGTATGAAGACATTCACAAAATAACCTTTAGGACAAGATATGGTCACAATGAATTTGTGGTGGTGCCATTCGGGCTAACCAATGCACCAACCACTTTTATGTGCTTAACGAATAATGTACTCAATAAGTTCTTAGACAGATTTGTATTGGTTTTCATTGATGATATTCTAATCTACTCTAAAAATAGGGAAGAGCATGAAGAATATCTCAAGCTAGTGCTTCAAGTGATAAGAGAACTTCAGCTCTATTCTAAGTTTAGTAAGTGTGACTTTTTCCAAAAACAAGTTCATTACTTAGGCCATGTTATTTATGAAGAAGGAGTGGCATATGATCCCTACAAGATCAAATCCATTATGGATTGGCCTGCCCCAAAGGATGTATCTGATATCAGATCATTTATGGGCCTAGGAGGATACTATAAGAGGTCCATAAAGGGATTTTCCAAGATTGGTTGTCCAATCAACTCCCTTCAGAAAAAGGGAGTTAAATTCATTTGGACATCAGAATGTCAAGAGATATTCCAAGAGCTGAAATACCTTCTAAACAATGCACTTGTGTTGAATATTGCATACCCAAACAAGGACTTCCTTGTGTGTATAGATCCCTACAAGGAAGGGCTCGGAGGATTCCTTAGGACATGTAATTTTCTATGAATCCAGAAAATTGAATAAGCATGAAATAAATTATGTGACCCACGATCTATTATTGGATTCCATAGTACATGATTTAAAAATGTGGAGGCATTACCTCCTAGGTAGGAGATTTGTGCTTATGACAGACCATAGTGGGTTGAGATATATGTTTGATCAACCAAAACTCAATGCTAGAAAAGCTACATGGATGGCTCTCCTTAGTGAGTTTGATTTTAAAATCAAACATATCAAAAGAAAAGAAAATAGGGTGGTTGCTGCCCTTAGCAGAAGTATGAAAGTGATTCACTTGGCAGCTGTAAGCGCCCATGAAACATATGTCAGGGAGAGAGTCAAAAGTGCACAAGAAACAAATGCATTTTTCAATACTGTGAATTCATACTTAGAGCAAGATCCCACAGGGCTGAAGTATGAGGTTTATCAATTGTCAAATGATGGCCTTCTAACTTACAAAGGTAGGTTGTATATTCGAAATTGTGATGACTTGAAGAGATTCATAATGGATGAACTACACAAAAGACCATATACTGCTCATCTCGATTATTAGAAGATGATCACAACCACTAGGAAACTATTTTACTGGATAGGAATGAAAAATGACATAGATGATTACTTAACCAAATGTCTAGAATGTCAGTAGGTTAAGGCAGAGCACTGACATCCAACAGGGTTGATGCAACCCCTACCAATCCAAAAATGGAAATGGGAAACCATCTCCATGGATTTCATCACAGGGTTACCAAAATCGACGAAACAAAATGACGCCATCATGGTAGTGGTGGACAAACTGAGTAAGGTGGCTCACTTCATTCCCGTCAAGTGGGATGCCTACCAGAGTAGTCAGTTGGGGGTGATAGTGATTTCAAGAGGTATTGAGGAAATTTATTGGGCCCGACTTACATTATTCTTCATATTTCATGATTAGGATCCATTCCACACAACTTGTCTTTGGTTTCGTTGCATTCCGACGATTTCCATAATTTTGAGTTATTATTGAGCATATTTTAATTAAATTCAATAAGAATGTCATTTTGGGAATAATATGTGAGGAAACACCTTAGTGTAATAGATCATCATAATTGGGAGGAATATCATTATAGGATAAGATGATGAAAAGTGACTTCAAGTGGTCGAAGAAGCCATAAGGACAAATTAATCACTTTTTAGAGGAAAAAAGGTTAATTAATTAATAAAGTGATTTTATGAAGGGATATTAAAAGTAAAGTAAAAATCACTTGGAGAGAAAATGTGAACATGGGTATAAGAGAGAGATAGGGGCTTCAATTATCTCATTATGTTGATTGATATTTTGATGTCTGGATTCTTAGCTAGAGAGCCATGGTACTTGGGGGTTTTGAGGGTTTTCACTGAATAAACCCTAGAGATCAACAAGTGAGTGAAATATTCTCATGTTCTTGATCCAAGCTTGGCCAAGGAAGTGAAATATTCCTCCCTCACCATTCTACATCAGTTCAGAACAACTTCAACCATCAATTTTGACAAGGGGGCACACCAGTGAGGGTTTTCAGTGGGTTGGGTGCACCAGTTGAGGAGAACATGTTTGATTTTCCTTTGGGAGGCTAGATATTCAGTAGAGTTCACTACAGGAGTGGTTGTTACCACCCTAGCGCCATTTTTTCATTAGATTCAGATGTTTTCTTCAGCTACATCGCCAGAGGATGTTGGTGGTTTTGTAGAGGAGCGCCAGATGATGGAGGCATGTGAGGGATACCTAGGATCATTGATGATTATGGAGAGATATGACCAAGAGATGTTGGAGGATGTCTAGGTGTCACAGGGACCACCATTCATGGGGATTTTTGAGACAGTTGGTCATGCCCATACACATGGGGATTCCAAATCCAGGGAAAATTATGAGGACACTTCCATTTAGGTTCCAGGATTGGTTGACATCCATGTAGAGGTTGACCTAGTAGTACACCCATGATACATGATAATGCAAGAGGATACATGAGCTTTCATGAGCATGCAAGGGAATACAATGATGAGTGGTAGTTCACGTGGTCATGCATAGGTGTACAGTGGGATCCAGAGGGATCCACTGGAGTGCAGGGAGGAGACATACTAAGTGGAGCATGTATATTTCTCTCCCTTGCATCAGTACATGGATTTGGGAGATCACCTTCTCAGTAGCAACAATTATATGAGTGATGATGGAGGGAGTATGATTGACCATCAATTTGTGGAGTTACCTACTGTTGTACTTGATGGTTTGAGATTAGTGATGAGTACAGACCATTATTCACCATGGGTTCAAGTGAATGAGTTCTTGGTAAAGCCTTTGGGATTGACCAATGCATATGACGCTCCCCAGTCCTACATACAATTGTAGTTATTTCTGTTATCTTTCCCCGGTACTTCCATTGTATAAAACAACACAGGGGGAGATATTCATCTGCATGGGACATGGAGAGTTTTTAGGCAGAGACCTCCTGACAGGGGATACTTCATTATATACAGCAGGATAGGGGAGGTTCCTCTGAGACAATCAGATGAGGCCTTGGGCATGATGGAGAACATCCTTCGACACGGGACATAGTATATTCCAGAGGTGGATATAGGTTTAGAGTCTTAGCGGGATGAGGACAAGCAGTAGAGTAAGACAGATTCCTCTGATGAGGACTATGAGGTCATTTGGTAGGATGTATGTTTGCAACAGGCAGCGTTAGAGATATTGAGGACCATACATGTTGTACCTATGGTTGGACAACTTGGTCATTTCATGACTCATCAACATATCAGAGAGAGATTCTCTTGGTAGGATCTTGAGGATGATGTCATAAGTCACATGGGGGCATCTTTGGTATGTCAGCATCATGAGTCAGGGCATGATTATGTGGCCACCCTTATTTCGGTGCTGATTTGGGAGAGTATGATAGCTTCTCTCGACCCTGGGGCACTAGAGATATATAGTAGGGCTGACATCATAGGGATATTGTTGGAGCGTGGGGCACTGCAGGAAGTAGAGTGGGTTGGAAGAGAGGTCGAGTTCAGTGATTATGGACAGTACATCATGGCTATCAATATACTTTGACCAGAGGTTTACAGTTTTGTAGGCACCAAGATACTTGGTATGGCACCCTCAGAGTTATTTGCTGTAGGATTTTGTGCTCGTATAGAGCGCATTGGAGTTTCAAGGACTTGCATGATTTATTCCTTCCATTGTTGGGGGAATTTGAGAGCAGGTCGAGATGAGGATGCTATGTGGTAGGATGGATCTCCTTCGTTGAGGATCAGGTATATCATTAGATCATCTTCTTGGTTAGCAGGGGATCTAGATTCTATTGGAGGTGGTAGTTTGGAAATTGGTTTAGGTGAGAGACCACTTGATGGACGGTTATGGTATTTACTTGTTCCATTGTTTGGGGGTCTTTAGGAGACTCATGGTGTTGATGTCTTATAGGAATATAATTTACATGGAACTACAGTTCACATATTGATTTTGGATCCAGGGATTGGATTTCTTGGTAGTTCATAGTTTGATGGAGTTGAGATTCAAGTGGAGTAGTTTCTTGAGGAGTTGACCGAGGATCTACTTCACATGATCATTCTACTGATCGGGATCATTTGGTGGCATGCATGATGAGCACTTGGAGGGACCATGTTTTGAGGGGATAGTACTTCATGTCACACAGGTGGATATGGGACACGAGGATCATACACATTATGATTTAGTTATTTCTTGAGGACAAGCAATATTCGAGTAGGGAGTACTGTAATGTCCGCATTTTTGAACTCTTTTATATTACAAGTGGGATGCCTGCCAAAGTAGCCAGTTCGGGATGATAGTGAGTTCATGAGGTATTGAGGAGATTTATGGGGCCCGACTTACATTATTCTTCATATTTCATCATCGGGATCCATTCCACACAACTTGTCTTTGGTTATGTTGCATTTCGATGATTTCTATAATTTTGAGTTATTATTGAGCATATTTTAAATAAATTCACTAAGGATGTCATTTTGGGCATAATATGTGAAGAAACACCTTATTGTAATATCTCATCAGAATCGGGAGGAACAGAACTACAGGATAAGATGATGAAAAGTGACTTTTAGTGGTCGGAGAAGCCATAAGGACAAATTAATCACTTTTTAGAGGAAAAAAGGTTAATTAATTAATAAAGTGATTTTATGAAGGAATATTAAAAGTAAAGTAAAATTCACTTGGAGAGAAAAGGTGAACAAAGGTATAAAAGAGATATAGGGGCTTCTATTCTCTCATTATGTTGATTGATATTTTCATATCTGGCTTCTTAGCTAGAGAGCCCATGGTACTTGGGGCTTTTGAGGGTTTTGACTAAAGAAACCCTAGAGATCAACAAGGGAGTGAAATATTCTCATGTTCTCGATCCAATCTTGGACAAGGAGGTGAAATATTTCTCCCTCACCATTCTACATTAGTTCATAATTACTTCAACCATCATTTTTGTCAAGGGGGCGCACCAGTGAGGGTTTCCGGCAGGTTGGGCCCACTAGTTGAGGAGAACAGGTTTGATTTTCCTTGAGGAGGTTATATCTTCAGTAGATATTATTCCAGGAGTGGTTTCTACCACGTTATCTCCTTTTTTCATAAGTATATGAGGTTATTCTTCATCCTATCCATTCTATCATCTAGGAGAGCATGTTTCTCTTCAGGAGGGTGCATTGTTCATAGGGTATCTAGTGTTTTGGAGTGTGAGATCACTCCCAATAGCTAGGATATTATTCATAGGAGTTTCCTATCACTCGATATACATTTTTACAGTTGGTTTCAGTGGTTTTGTGTTCATCTTCAAGGAGGTCGAATTATTATCTTGCTACGGCCAGAGAGGGCACATTTCTGCAAGAGAAAACATCACCTCCAACAAGGGAAAGGGTTGAATCTCATAGATATTTGGTATTAATCTTGGGAAGGCTCTTGGAAGCTCATGTATTCTTCTTTATATTGTACTTTGGAGGCATTCTCATCCACACTCATTATTCTTCTATCTATGATCCATATTTGCTCTACTATTGTATGGAGGTTAGCTATCTATGATAAATAAAATCATATCTGAGGTATTTGTGGCTATTTCTTGTGTTACATGTATTGGATCTTGTTGAGTATATGTCATTGATATGTCTCTATCATTTACTTGTTGCAAACACAACAAAAATCATCATCATCATAAACCCCAACGCAACACAAGAATACTAAATCAACAAACTATTTGAAAAAAGACCACAACCAGAAAACATAAAAACTTAATATGTTCCAAGAAAAACCACTTGGGAACATTACATTTGCAGCCTTCCCGAAAAAAAACGTTGATTTTAAATCAGAAATATCTCCACTTCCCCAACTCCATTTTGGATGCTTTCTATTTTGACATTGGCTATTGTTTTAGGCAAATTCAAATCTAGGGATGGATTCTCCAAATTCTGCATAGAAAGTTTCAGAAATCGACTTGAATGTTGTTGTCCATTTTTCCGTAAAAAATCAGCAAATGGAAAAAAAATCTCCCACTTTGTGCCCCAAAATTCTCCCACTTTGTTCCCAAGAAAGAGTTATGATACCACTTGTAGTGTACTTAACCCCAAAATTTGGAGAAATCACATAAACGTAGTGCAAAAACCAAGAACACAAGATAAAAGAGAGATAAACCCTAATAAAAATCTCTTTGATAATAAAAATTAAAGAGCTATGTTCACTTGCCTCTTCCCTTAGGGTGAAACCTCTAAGAGAAATGCTCCAAATACAATAATAATTTTTGAAAAAACATTAAATAACCTTCTACTCATTATATAGCTATCCATAGATAATCCTAACTACCTTTGGGCCCCTTGTAATGGGGGTCGACTAGCTAATTTGGGCCTTATTAATAAAAATGTCATTTCAAAACCAGGCACGCAGTGTTTATCCATAAATATTCTCAACATTATGTCTAATTGTGAAAACTTACATTCTCGAATGACCATTTTTACAATGAGTGACTATTAACTAACTATTTAAGGAGACTTATTCAAGGAAGGTGGCCTTATACATTAATTAAGTATCTAATTAAGGGGGTTAGGGTAGGCCCTAACAGGTTTTGGTTGACCACTAACCATGATTTCAAAGATACTCCTCCTACTTTCATACACATTTATATTCGATATTTATGTTACATCTTTGTCATCTTATTTGGTCTTATCTTGGAATTTCATTTTCCACCAATTGCTTGTTAAAGTACCTAATTTTAACATAACATTAGACTACCATATTGAGTTAACTAAACTCAATAGGAGTGAGTGCACTCCTATATTGAGTTAGCTAAGATAAATGTAAATGTTAATTATGCCAAAGGAATTTTTAAGGGGAGGTTCCTCGCCCAGTTTTCATTGTCTTTCAAGGGCCTTTGAAAGCATACCACATGTCAGTGTAATTAGAGTAACATGGCAGATATTTTCCTGATTTCGTTTTGCACTTACCTCCCTCGATTTCCATGCTGCATCGTTACCCTTATCCTTCCCTAGACAACCCTATTGCACCTCCTTTGCACTGTCGCCCTTATCCTTCCCCTGCAATGAATTCATGTAGAGATGTGAGCAAATTTTGATCGGTGTACCTGTTTTATTCTACCTCGCAGGGCATCGTATTAACTACACTTTGAAATTTCTAAATCCAAAATGTAAATGGGAGGAGATCCCTCCCATGAGCTGTTGGAGTCATTAACATCCCATGGTTTGCTACCTTGAAGGTCCCACCTATAATCATATCTTCGTTGTTGGAGGGGTCTCTAATTTTGAAGGAGAAGAAGTCGATCCATTATGTGTAGAGATGCTCTATTTGAATTCAGGTGTGTGTGAGTCGTTGGATCTGATGCCATACCAATTCAAAGTGAGTGCCTCTTCCACATGGATTTCCTCTACTGTTTTCGATGACATAATTTACCTACTGGAAAGATATAGCGGAGATTGTTTTTTATTTTGATTTGCAAAGGAAGTGTTGGGGATGTGTGGGGAAGCTCATGCCTCTTCATCCATCTTCTTCTATGGCTCATCTTCATGATGAGCAGGGGGGATTGATCCTAGTGTCACACAACTTAGTTGCGGTGATAATTTGGGAAATTCAGATAATATTTTGAGGCGGGAGTTGTTGTTCCTGAGTTTATACTTTAAGGCTGTAAAGTATACCATCAAGGCATCTGTAAAGGTAAGGTAATTAAAGGGTAAGAATAAAAAATAAGGGTAAATCAGGGTTGGTTTCTCAATTGCCTCTTTCTAGATTCTCTTTTTTCTTGGATGCTGATGTCTCTCTCAATAGCTGCACATGAAGGTTCTAATTCAACCCGGTTGGTCGTTGTTTACAGAATAGTATTAAAAAGGTTCAAAGCGATGCTAGTTTGATCTTGGAGACCAGGTTCTACGTTAAGCCATCTGTTATTAGGGATACTCATGGAAAATAAAGTTTTATTTAAATAGGAAAGGTTTGAAGATTTGTTGCTTTAATTTTTAAGGGATGAAAAGAGAAAAAGAGTTTTAGAACTCAAAATAATAGCATAATAACAATTGAGGTTGTTTCCTATGCTTGAAACAATTTTGAGAATAATAAAACAACAAAGTAATACTACTGAGAAAATATGAGGCTTTAATCACGAAAGAATCTCATATTGTAACAGGAGACAAAGAGAAAAAGAGATTTCTAATGAAGTATATAATATAATTATTCAAATGACTTACACGTCTTGAAATTGCTGATAGCAATCACAAAGGAAAAATTGTAAATGATTTAATAACCAAATCAATTCAAACTAAAATAGATGTGTGAAATAAACTTATAGTTGATCATTCATTAGAAAGACATAAGAAGGAAAATATTGAAAAATATGGGAAACAGGGTAAAAGAACACATAGCTTCAAGTTGACGGAATTCATAATCTTGTCTGTATTATTTATATCATAATGGATTGGAAAACTTTTTATACAATCGGCTCTCTCAAAAACCAAAAGCCATGTCTTAGTCTTGTGAAATTCTATTTATACATGATCACCAAAACTTTTTCCTGTTGGTGATTTACCAACTTCCTAAGACTAATGGTTACATGAATGTGCAATGTTGAACCGTTTACATTTCTATTTTAACTACTTTGTTATTTCAATAATGAAAATATACAAAACAATATTTCATGTCTGCGTTGACGAACTTCCTTCTTCTGTCTTAAGACAACGAATACATTTTCCCAAAAACTTCACCAAAACACTGGGAGCTTCTGGTATATCTTTTTCCTCAAATATGAAGAACTTTCTCTGCAGTTCGGGCAGACGATCTTCAATTATCTTCCTTGTGAACTTAATAGTTTGCAACTTTAAGTTGGACACCACTATCCATTTGTTGATTTCAGCGACAATGATTACATTTATTTTTGGGATCTCCACCTATATTTCCTCTAGGTCTTCCTTGAATCTCAGCTAGTGCTTGACAATATTAATTTCTCCTAATAATCCCAAACAGTCGTTTGTTCCAATGTTCAATGAAACATTTTCTAAAAGATCAAAGATTCCTTGACAATCATCATTAACTTCTCTGGTTATTCTTTTATTTTCTGCAAGGTCTGCCTCCCATACCTTGAGTATTACATCTCCTTTAACCTGCTCTAAAACAGATAGTTTTTGAATCTTTCTGACCTCTTCCTTTGATGAAAAGGCCACTGCTTTTTGGAAAGTCTCCCTGGCTACTTTCACTTCTTTTTCTTTCAGGAGAATGTTCTCCAAAGCTTTACTTGTTTCCTGAAAGTAGTTCTGAATAAATTCCAGATTTAAAAACACTCCTTGTTGTTCCTCTTCTATTTTCATATGTATTCCCAATACCTGGGCCTGGAAAATTTCAAGCTCTACCACTTGATTTGAAATGGAATTAATCTTATCTTGTAATTGTTTATTTGTTTCCTCTTGCTTTAGGACATGTGCCTGAGTGACCTATATTTTCTGATTTGCTTCTTCTAAGCTTGCTTTTAGTTTTTGAATCTCTTGAATATCATTCAATCTAGCTAGTTCTAGACCCTTTTTTATTCCCCAACTGATATTATTTTCAATCTCCTTTAATTTATCCTGTAGCTGAGCTATCATTTGTTCCTTCTACTCCAACATAGTTGTCAAACTACCCACAGAGTACAAATTCACCGATGCTAAGGCTCCCATTGTGCCTTCTATCTCTGTTGCAAATTCTCCCTCTTTAAGTTTTTGTCCATCTATAATGATTTTGTGTTTTTTAATCATCATATCTCCTCTTGGATGTATTTCATGCTTTAGGATAGCCTTTCTTTTTTTACTGAAAAAATAATTGGAAGGATGAATCTCATCTCTAGAAATGGGCTCAAGATCACTTACGTATAGAGCTCCCTCTTGGGGGTTTCCATAAGTAGACTGCAATGGAGTCAAAGAGGTAATGGGACTTCCAAGCTCCATCTACACTGTTCCTCCTATTTTTTTGGGAATATTTTTAGAGATTTCAGAGGGAATTTCCAACTCTTTTCCTTTCCTTTCCTCTGACTTTTCTGTGTGGGGAACTTCTGTTTCTGATGGGGGCAATTCAATTTCCTTTATTTTTTCACTTGTATTTTCTTTATCCTGTACGTCTGTTTCAAAACCTAGAGGAGGCCCTTCCTTATCTAGAGGAGGGGTTGTGGACTCACCCTGCAAGATCTTTGGAAAACAACTTCGACTATGACTTTGGAAAGCCATGAAACCCATCTGTAAATCGAGTGATAAGGACTGTACCCTATTCAGTACCTCCTCATAAGTTTTAAATTCCTTGAAAATATCATCATAAAAGGATTTTTCATGTTCATAAGCTTTCAAATTACAGTGCATCAAATGTCTTCTTACTAATTGATAAGGGTCATGCTTTCTATGTTCAATATTTACCAATTTTACCTCCTCTAATGCCTCTGCTTCCACTTTGGAATGGCCATGGTTTAGTAATGAAAATTTCCCCACATACACAGGGAAAATTGGCCAGGATTTCTTTTGAGCTACCTTTAGTTCTATTCCAAAACCACCTTTCACTATTTGATGTGCCACCTCCCTCAGTACCAGTCTATCTAGGAGGAACTTCGAAAGTGCATGAGGGGGGATTGAGCATCCATAAACCCTAAGTTAAGAGAAGTTTTCATCAACAAACCAATCGGCTATTGCTTTGAGATTTCCTGAGACTGACTCAGAAATGTGAGGGGGTTCACAACTATAAAACATTTTATGCACTGGAATTATAATAAAATGACAAATTTCGTAAAATGCATATTTAGCATTTTCTTCCCATAGCGTAGAATGATATTCATGAATGGGCTCGGGACAGGTTATATTCCAACTCCAATTCATCAGGGGAAAAGGAGTCACAAAGAAAACTTCGTCCATAATGTACGCTGACATGTAAAAGGCCACTGGTTGACCCTTAGATTTTGCAACTCTGTAATTTGAAACTTCTTGAACTAGGTTATCGGACAAAATCTTACTCCAGTTGAAAGTATATCCTTCTGAAGCTTCTTCTGAAAAGGGCACCCATTCTGCACGAAAATGCTAGGGATCCTTTTTCCCGAAAAGCCTACATAGCATAATGGCTACATAGACCATGTATTCATTCAAAGATGTCGTGGCATAAACCCCATGGGTATTGGCCCTAAACTTTGATTGAAATCTCCACCAATCTCTAATCATATCGGGATAGGTTCTGTCTGCTTCAGTACACTCCTTGCTTTGAAATTCAGCTAAAAACTTGGCATTATAAGTGTACTTAGGATTCGGTGAGAGTTTATACATTACTTGTATATGTTTTGGCCTGAATGAGCCGACGACGACCCCTTGATCATTTAAAATGCTTCTTGTCGGGATATCAACCTTTTCCAAGGCCCAACTGATCATGTCATTGTACGCCATAAGCCGAGGGCGTGCCACAATCTTATGAATCTCTGATTCTGCTATATCCCGAAAGTGGTTCTCGGAATCAGTAGAAGAATTCTTGATTTCATATTCCAGGAATTCAGAGATTTGTGTCCAAGATTTAATTGAGTCAATAGCGTGCGACGTAGTATCGGATATGATATCTCCTATCTCTGTATCTTCACTCTTCTTCTGTGCTTTCGTTGGTGCCATAACTGTAAGTTAAATGGAAAACCTGTCACAGAAAAGGAGTGTATGAGCTCGGCTGAATGCATCTTACTCTTTGATAGTATGAAACAAAATATGTTACGAAACTCAGACCTTCAAACTCTCTTTTAATTCATTTAGCGATGATGGGACTGACGCGGCTGACAGGAATTCAATACATTTAATGCAGTAGATATTTACTAAGATATGCATTAGTGTCACACATCACCAGTTATTCTTTATTAAAATGGCCGCATTTTGGCGCTTTTGAATTCAAAAATCAGAAAAATTCTTTCAATCGGAAACCGGAATATGAGCAAACATAAAGAAATTTGATTGTCATTAATTATGCTTTCAAAACTGAATTAACTTAGACTAATCACAGATTAAGAGTTGAGATTTCGTGTTTCGGGATTTCAGGGATCGTGTTGACAAGAGGTATGTTATCACTGAATCCCGATTTCCGAAATTGTGAAATTATGACAAGATTAAATTAGGACTTAAAATTTTTTTTTACGAAATAATCAATCAATATTAAACTTTTCGGGATTTCGGGGATCGTGTTGACAAGAAGTATGTCATCGATGAATTCCGATTTTCGAAATTGCGAAATCATTAAGTTAATTCGTAAACTTTTGTATTAGTGAATTAATTAATCAGGATTAAAATAGACTAAACAGATTATGAGTTGGGATTTCGCGTTTCGGGATTTCGGGGATCATGTTGACAAGAGGCGTGTTATCGCTGCACCCCGATTTCCGAAATTGCGAAAGAATTACTTTATTTTTTTTAAAATATTTATTTCAACTCTTCGGGAAATCGTGGATCGGGATTTTGCGATTTGATATGTATTAAAACTTATGTTCTTAATAAACCCCGAATCCCGCAAACCCCTTTTTTGTTATTTCATTTTTATTAGCCTTAACTCCCTTAGGTTTTAAACCTATCCTGATAAAAAAACGACTTTAGAAAGTGCGTTCGTGCTTTTAAAATATTTCTAATTTTTGTCTTTAATTATTATTAGAGGACGGTTTGTCAGAACTTCAGTACTGGCCCTTTGGAAAGGAAAGTGAGGGTTATGCTTCTTGAAAAGACGAAACCCGAAAAAGGAAGGCTTTAGTCTTCAGATTAAAAAAAATTAAAATATGTTTCAACATAGGCTCCAATTGGGGACCTCGTCTCCCTGTGGGACGAGGAGAACGTGTAGACTTAGTGCCTTTATTGGGTTAATGGAGTCAATGGCTTAACTCTGCAGGAAATGGTAAGGAAGAGGATACAGAGGAAAAGGAGATTTCATCCTTACTTCTGAAAAATCTTTTCAAAACTCTCATTTGTTGTAAACTCAGCCGCAATCCCATTCATGATCTTCTCCTTCTCGCTATTGAAATTAAGTTAGCGTTAAGATGATCAAAACAACCCTAGGAAACCAACAGATTTTGTGACTTTCGGCTTGCATCAAATGAAGCAAAATTCATATTTTTAATTGGGGAGCCCCGTCTGGACTGGGATGCAGATCTGGTTTCGAAAAAAATGGTCACTAGAGTAGAGTTGAAATTAAGTATGACAACCTTACAGATACCTCAAATATTGCTTCACTGCCAACAAGCCTGTTCAATACCCCGGTGAAGTTATCTGTCCCTTTTTACTGAATTTCCTTTCACCACTTCGAATCATAATTATGCATTTAATCTTAGATATTGCTTCACTGCCAACAAGCCTGTTTAGTACCCCGGTGAAGTTATCTGTAACTATCTTTTTACTAAGACGAGGGAAATCATTTAAATGAATTTCCTTTCATCGTATTTTTTATATATTACTTTTAGAACACGAAGTGGGGGCAATCAGTGGTACTTAATATACCATGGATGGTATCTGTGTAAAAAATTGCAGTGGAGGTTTGTCAGCTTGTTTTGATTACTCTAGACCAACCTTCTCTTAACTTTCAAAACACCTTAGTCCGCAGAGAAAAAGGGGAAGATTAATTCCAGGGGTCTTCCTTCAAGCAAGCTTAAAACCTTAGAAAAATGTTAAGAAACCTAGGAGAGTCAGGATCGGCCTAAGCATAACTTGGTTTAGTCGAAGAGTGAGGAGTTATGAGGACTAGTCTACATTTTAAGGACTGTTTTTTCAGCTTCAAAGTTAAGACGTAATCTCTTCTCCCTCTGTGGGAAAACTGGAAAAAGGTTTTGGTCTTTAAAGAAGGCAAAAACTGAGGATTGAAAAGGGGCGACGGAGAAAGACTTGGAAACTGAAAAAATAGGGGTCATGAATTAGACCCAACTCTTAAAACTCTTTGTCAGAGACGCTTTCCTTTCTTTGTTCATTTTAATTACCTCTTATCTTATTCTAGGTGAAACTCTTAGGGCCTAGACTTGGAAATCATTCTTTTAGTGACATATCATATTTATGAGACAATCACCACACTTTTAAAAAAAAAACCTTTGTTTGGAAAAATAGACTTTCCTGAAATTCATACCTTTGCCTTACCATTATCATTCTTTTTTGAAATAACCGAAATCTTATATCACCTTTTTTCAGCGAATTTATCTTCTGAAATATGGATATTTGTTTGCTCCTTTAGCTTTGTTTGGGATGTAAGCCGAGATCCTTTAAAAGAACATAACGAAGAGTATCATGGCTATTAAAGGAATTAAATACATTGAAAATTTTATATCCCTACTTCTAGAAAAACATTAACCTATTTTATTTATTTATTTATTTTTTATTATAAAGAAGACTTACCAAAGAAAATTATGAAATAAAAGGAAAAATCAAACGGTATATACAGTGGGAATTTTGAAAATCAATTATTCCATATAATGTTTTAAATAACGCCCATTAACAGGGGCGTTGAGGGTTTTACCGTCCAAATTCTCTAACAGAAATGAATTTTTTCCCTCAGGAGTTGTTACCTTGAACGATCCATACCAGATGTGATCTAATTTTCCATGTTTTTCTGAGTCTTCCTTCCTTGCATCCCATTTTAGAACCAAATCTCCCGGCAGAAAATCTTTGTCTTTGGCTTTACGGTCGGATAGCGCTTTCATGTCGTCCTGGTATTTCTGCAACCTTTCATCCACTTCGGCTCTGTTCTGTTGGACTTCAATCAACTGATTAATCCTTCTCGTGAAAGGATTCGGTTCTTCCTTCTCATCTTGCCAAATTTTCATTACAAGAAGCACTAGATTTATAGGTAACACTACATCGGTCCCGTACACCATCTGAAAAGGAAAAGTGCAGATAGAATTTTCCGTGCCTATCTGATTTGCCCACAGAGCGTATTTCAAATGCACATGCCAGGATTTCTTGTTTTCGCTCAACACTTTCTTAATTATATTAATTAATATTTTGTTTGAAGACTCAGCCAACCCATTTCCCTGAGGGTAATACGTAGTAGAATGACCAAGCACGATATTGTATTTTTGGCAGAAACTGACCATAGCCATAGATTTAAAGGCTTGAGCATTATCTGTAACTATCTTTCGAGGGAAACCGAATCTAGATAAAATATTCTCTTCTATAAAATCTATCACCACCGAATCTGTATCCCTTCTAGTTGGAATAGCCTCCACCCATTTGGTGAAATAATCTATTACAGTCAGGATCCATCTATGTTGAGCGCTAGAATGAGGATGAATTTTGCCTATGAAATCTAATCCCCATTGCTGAAAAGGAGCTTCCGTTTTGACTGGAACCAACGGCATGGATGGGAGTTTATGCTTACCTGCAAACAGTTGACAAGGGTTACAGGCTCGGACCTTGGCATTAACATCTGAAAAAAGTTTGGGCCAATAATATCCTGCTCTCAGAATCTTATAGGCCATTTCCCTCCAAGCGTGGTGTCCTCCACACACTCCTTCATGAAAATGGCTTATGACCTTCTCTGTTTCTGATTCGACCAGACAAACCAATAGGAAGCCAAGTGGATCTTTCCAATACAATTGTCTTTCAGATATACAGTACTTGACTGCATGTAGCTCAATGTTCTAGCTTTAGACGGGGATAAATCCGCCTCGAGAGTCAACCATCACAAATATCTTGTCTCAATACCTGTGTCAGTCCATGTTCATTTGATCTACCAATTAAAAATTTCTATCCATTTTGTGTCGTTGATGGGGGATACATCAAGGCCCTCCTTCGACGAGTATATTCCTGTCGAGTTCAACACATTATCCAGGGACTAGACTTAGAAACCAATTAGTACTTTGGGACCCGCATGCCTCAATGGCAGGCCTCCTCACGTTTGACAACGGGTTTACATTATTGACCTCTGATTGGATGATTCCATGGATGTTTGACTTCAGTTCATCCATTCACATTCGTTGGAATGTACTAGGGTACCTTGGGAATCATTGACATTAATGATGATTTCCCTCGCGCTTGTTAACGGTTTACATCATTGACTGGTAATCAAGTGGTTTCTACTATGTTAGACATCAGTACATCTATTCACATGGTTAGAGTCGTACTGCATCGGGATCAGTAAGAAAACCTTGGGTTGAGTCATCACTCTTATATGTACTTAGCCCAAGTTGCGAAGGGGTTTCTTTTGAACAATGACACATATACTGTTACATAGATCCACTTTGTATTGGTCGTGGCTATGTTTTTTCATCTCGTAGATCCATTGTGTATTCTTCATGGCTACAGGTTCAGGTCATAGGAGTATAGATCCACACTGTATCCTCGGTGGCTATACCTTTTATCAATACAATTATGGATCCGCGGTGTATTTTATGGCAGCCATATCTTGCAAGTCTTTATCACCCAAGCATAGGTATGCCTACCTTGGGTTTGAAACATGTCATAATATTTGTTGGATGTTTGTGTGCAGCTTCTGTCAGGTTCTCTACGTCCATACCCTTGCTTGAAAGTCTGCAAAGCATTGCAGTTATTAGTTCTCGTCTTCTAACTTCATACTTTGGTGAGCAATCTATGACACATCAAAATTACTCACTTCGATAGTGTCGCAAGTGTCGTCATTACAAGTGTCACAAGTGTCACATTTTGGTCGCAAGTGTCGTAAATGTCAGAAAAAGCATACTGCCATAATTCCTATGTCATGCTTATAACGACATCGGAAGGACACTTGAAACACCTCAAACATTTGATTTGGAAGAAGAGGAATAGGTTAACAGGGTTATGAACCTCTTGCCATTTGAAAGAACCACTAAAAATTGAGTTTCAAAGGAGAACGCTCCCTTATACCACTGTTAGGAGTGCTGGCGCTCCCCTATACACTCTTAGGAAGCGTTATAACGCTTTGTCTGCCCTTTTTGAGGAGCGTTTCTACTGTTGGGAGTGTTGGCGCCCCCCTATGCATTGTTAGGGAGTGTTATAGTGCTCCGATTCCCCTTTTGGGGGAGCGCTACCTATTCTAGGCAAAAATTGGTTTGTTGAGAAGAATGAGGAAAATATCTCTTCAATCTCTTAAGGCAGTTGGATTTGAATCCTTGGTCAAGCCATGATCTTAGGGAATATCCCTAACTGAAGGAGGGAAATCCTCAACTTACTCCAAAGATGTCTCAAGTGGTTGGGCCTCTCTAAACCTATATAAGTAGGCCCTCTCATGGTGAAAAGGGGGAAGAATTGGAGGCATGAAACCTATGATCTCACAGGAAACACATAGTGAAATGGAGGAGAATAATCAATGAAGTTATTGTCATTCTGATTGTGGGTTTTTTGAGCAAGGGTTAGACAAGGAGGACTTGATGAAGTTGTTGCTCTCGCATCTATGGTTGTAAGTTTCCTTCGTTGTTGTTCTCATCAATATAATATGCTTGGCCTGTTTCTTTCTAGTTTGTTCTTAATCTCACATGAACTTATCTCTAATAGATAGATCTGTTTCAAACTAATCTCAGTAGAGTAGGAAGTGTTTGTACTTTTGTTTGTCTACAAGGCTTATCGAGGAGCGAAAGATTGGAGCTAAACTCAGACCGTGCAAGGACAAAATCCGGTAAAAAGGTACTTCTTTTCTCCTTCCTCCTCATACATTAGTTTATCTAGATCTAAAAGGAAGTCAGTGTCCATGATAAGCATCTTCTGTCTTAAGAGTTAAAAGTCTATCTCTCAAGAGGAGATCTACCTGTCCATAGGGATATTTTCCTTCAACATGGTGCATAGCTGTTTGGACAACTCTCCAGGAGTGTTGAGGTTGGTCTCACTCTGCAATGCCATTTATATTTTTGACAGTCTTGTCATCTAATTTATGGGTTTATTTAATATGCATTCTATTGATGGAAATGAGCAATTGATACATTGGTTCATTGTCTTTTATTATCTAATAACAACCCTATACATTTCCCAACCAAATTGGCTTGCAAAGAGATAGTTGATATCATAATACATGAAGTACCAATGTTGAAATATCATAACACATGAAGTACCAATGAATTTATCTTTAAGTTTTTTTAGTTCCTTCTCTTTTTTTCACTGAAAAATATGAGTCTGAACTCGTGGATTAAGTGATTGAGCAAGTAGAAATCACTTATAATCCTCACTTTCACCCAGTGCTTGTATTTTCTTGTATTGCACAACAATTGTCTGGTGCACCTAGTACCAAGATTCACAGTATGCCAAAGGTTTAATTGCAAAGCCAACTCTTCTACACGTATTGTATGATTTGATTATTCACTTTTTTGTGCATTTGCATTATCACTTTTTTTTTACATATGAAACAAAACTGAGGTAGCTATCAAATATTTACTAACCAATCTATACTATCCAAATTGTTTCTTTAAAATTAATTTGCCACAACAACAAATAATACCTTTACACTATCCAAATTTTATGTAGTGACTAGGTTCCGTGACATCAAAATGAGTTATAGTATTTATAAACATGTGAGGAGGACTTTTAAATGTTTCAACTTTCAATCCATGAATGTGAAGTAGTGTGGTATAATGGAATTCATCATGCAATACCAACAACAATTCTGTAAGAGTATTTAGAAGTTGGCATCATGTTCCATCCAGATTCCTTATAACCTTTTGGGGACCAACATCATCTATGAATTGTCATATGAATGGCCACCATAGTAACCATAACATGTTGTCAATAAGATATTAAACGATTCTAATAAGTAGTTGAAGATTATAAATTAAGAAACAGAAAAAGAAGAACCGAAAGAAGACTTTTGGTTAAGGTGGTTTATTACATGTATTAAGTTTACAATCTATACTTTCTGAAATCTGAAGATTGTGTTAAAAATATTTATCATAATTAATCGATGATTTTTTAGACTGGTGGTAAGTAGTAAACTCCATTGTTTTGAATAGTTCTACTTGTGGAATGAAAGCATTTATTTGATGTTTTTTTGAAATAGGAATTTGTGAAATACATAGTGTAATAGGAATGAATAGGAATTTGTGAAATACATAGTGTAATTATCTATGCTATCGATCTCTCTTGCAATTGCAGTCTCCTCTATTGATTTTCCCATTACATCAACAAACACCAGTTTCTGAAATATATATGAATGAATTTATTTTATATTATCATGTGTAAGGATCTTTTCTAAGTTCCCATTGCCTTCTTATTTGGAAGGGAGTACATAAAATTTCATTGTTTAAGCCATGATAAAGCAATGTATAGTGTTACATAGAGAGTAGTCAAATGTATTTACGTTTACGGACAATAAGATGGGTCATATACTTATATTAATGATAAAAAAAAGAAGATGAATCAATTCTAATATTAGATTAAATTAAAAACTTATTTCTAAGAAAACAAAAAAAATATTATCAAAATGCAATATAAATATTCGCAAAACCAAATCAATGTGGATGTTCATTAAATCTTTGGAGAACCAAATTAATGTGGATAACATTTTTTTAATTTAATGTGGATGCCAATTTTTTAGATTTATGTGAACCCTTATTAAGATAAGGTTCGAATAAATCTTGTAATAATATTGATAAATTGGTAACATAGTGTAAGTACAATTTCATTCATTTAAGTAAGGTGAGTAATAACAGTGCAACACATTGTAGTTCGTTTCCAACATATATACCCATTATGTTCGACGTTCCCTTCCCCTAATTCGGGGGTATGCTAATTAATTTTGAAACATGACTCTCACTACAAAGACATACTTTGAATCATTAATTTAAACAAGAATGTTAGTTAACACCCCTCATGCACCCCAATTTAATAAGAAAATTAAACCAATTTACAATTCCTTAAATTTGATCTTTGGAGGATTAGGTAGAAATGAATAAATTAATCACTAAATTTTTACAACAAGATTTTTATTTGACTTTAATGAAATCCTATGGCACATTTAACCATGCAAACCAATTTTTTAAGGCGTTGTCTAATTGTTTTACGTTTTTCCCTCTTTGTCAAAATTCCGCAACATAAATCCACACAAAATCACAACTTTATGTTGTTTAAATTGCATTTTTGAATGCACAAATGGATTTAGCATGTTGAAAAACTCCTAAAACACTTAGATTATACAGATTTAACCACTCAAATATGTAGATCCAACAATACATGACACATTTTAACTTCACTCACTTTAACATGACACTATTTAACTTCACACACTTCCTTATATAGACAAACACCATACCGTGTGAATTGGACCCCACAATAATAAATAATAATTATCATGTTTAACATGACACTTTTTAAAATCACTCACTTCCTTATATAGACAAATTCTCACCATACCATGTGAATTGGATCCCACAATAATAATTATCACGTATTGACAAACAACTTACCCCTTGTGACCATTACCTCCTCCACAAATTATGAGGTTGCCTTCTTGTCAACGTACCATATAATTGTCCATGATTGACAAACATGGTGCCCACAATAATAATTCTCGTTGGATAATTAATTTCAATAATACATGTACTTCACTCATGGAATTTTTTTCTTGGAGTTTTGCAATAATACATATACTTTGCCTATGGTCTCTTGCAATTTTGCAATAATACATGTACTTTGCCTATGAATTTTGTTATAAGTTCTGGTCAAGTTTATGGAAAAAATAATTGGAAGATATAAAATTTTAACTCATCGGAAAACTCCTAAAATATTTAGAATATATAGATTTAACCATTTAAATATACAAATCCATCAATATCTCAAATATCTTGTCAGATTTTGGATAAATATCTCCAAAAAAAATATACAAAAAATAACAAAAACATAACACATTTAAACTACGACATATTTTTAACATGACAACTTCACTCACTTCCCTTCCCTTATATAGAAAAATTCTCACCATACCATGTGAATTGGACCCCACTATAATAAGTGTCACGTATTGACAAACATCTTATCCCCTTATGGTCTCTTGGAGTTTTGCAATAATACATGTACTTTGCCTATCGAATTTTGTTGTGGGGCCAAATATTTGGAAAAAACAACCAGAAGACATAAAACTTTAACTCTCTGGAAATATGCCCACTTTTTTTTCCACGAGAAAGTTTCTCGTTTATATTCATCAGTATATAAACTGTTTACAGAGCAACATCATTACAAAATCCATCCCGGAGACTCAGCAGGGTTCGACCACAAAACCTCCTCCCATCTCTTGGAGAAAGGTACCGTCTTACCGTCTGAGTTGTCTCCGGAAATATGCCCACTTATACTCATCGATTCCAAGAAACGAAATCTTTGTATTAAAAAAATTGTATTCAATGTAACATGTGGTGTTTCAATACAATGCCAACAAAGATATCCATGGGATCTTCCATAGTGTTACGCTTTTTTCAACAATATATAAAATTCTAAATTAACATCGATTAGTATACAAATGTTTAGTTAAATTATGATGATGTTTAGTTAAATTATGATGAATGTTTTTTTGGTTTATAAAAGGGCACAAATATAATATTGCATCTAAATTAGTATTATAGATTAAAAAATTGCATTAAAATATTTAGTGCCAATAAAAACATATAACGAAAAACAAACATAAATGCTTATGCATTTTATGTCTATGCTTGCATTGTTAAAAGGAACGTCTTTTAATGTAAACTTTAATGTAAGTGTCGGAACATTTGTATCATACATATTGCATTTGCATAGATGTAGTAAGAATATAATGTATAGTTGTATCAAGAATAATGTAGAGTTGTAATAAGAATATATTGTAAAGTTGTAGTAAGAATAATGTATATCTATAACATGAATATATGAAAAATAGTGGAAAAAAATAATGTAGAGTTATAGTAGGAATTTTGCAAAGTTGTAGCAAGAAAATTGGAGAGTTATAACATGAATATTGTAGAGTTATAGCAAGAATAATGCAGAGTTGTAACAGGAATACTTGCAAAGCATAGAAAAGGAATAACCTATTGGCTATTTTTAGTATGAATAAATTATCTTACAACTAAACACTCTTGTTGAAAGAACAAAGACTATATTGTTATGTTTTAGTTATTGAATAATGCATTGAGTGTGTTTCAGAGTTTGGGATTTTTCTCCCATAAGGATTTTCCGTGAGATATTGTGATATTAATGGTTTGCTCATTTCATGTGTTTCCAATGGTTATTTTTTAGGTTTATGCACATTCTTCTCTCATAGATTAGTTTAGGAAGCATATTCCATAACTCTTCTTCCTTTCATTTGGTATAAGAGCCTGATCACCTAGAATCGAAGGTGTTGGGGACAAGGTTTTTTTTATTTAATTTTTGTTTGAGTGGGAGATTGCACAAAAAAAAAAATTATTGTAGAGAAATAGTGAGCACATCCAAATTAGAAATAGAGAGTTTTAATGGCACTAACTTTGAGTTGTGGAATATCAAGATGGAAGATCTTCTCATAGATCAAGATCTATGGGTTACAATACGTGGAACCAAACCCATTGGTATGATAAATGAAGAGTGGGTGGTGTTGGAGAGAAAGGCAAGAAGCCCTTTCAGGCTCTATTTGGGAGATTTGGTATTAGTGAACGTTTTTGAAGAAAAAATCGCAACATCTCTTTGGAAGAAGTTGGGGTATTTGTATCATGCTAAGTCCTTGGTTAATAAAAATTTTCTGTGGAAAAATTGTTTTCCTTGAGAATGGGTGATTGTGATTCTGTAGTCGAGCATCTAAATGCATTTAATACTATCGTGACCTAGTTGATCTTAGTTGGAGTGAAGATGTATGAGGAGGATCATTGTATGACCCTTTTGTGTTCTTTTCCAAATTCATGGGACAACCTAGTAATGGCCATTGGAAGAATTGGAAAGACATTGGTGCTCCATGAGGTCGTGGCTTCTTTATTCTCAGAGGAGATGAGGAAGAAATCTTCTGAAACCACTAGTAAGGCCTTGTCTTTTCATGAAATATCAAAGAAGAAAAGAAAGAAGAGAGAAAATGATAGATCCAAATCCTGTGGGAGACATAAGTCTCCTGCAATGTCCAAGGAAAAATGTTGGAACTGCAGTAAGGTCGAGCATTTCATAAGGGATCGAAAGGAAGAGAAGAAGAAGAATGATTCTAATCATGATTCTAAAAACTATTCTCAAGAAGATGGTGGATATGCCTTTGTTGTTTCTTTGGAAACCTGTGCGGGCTAGAGTGCATGATTGATAGACTCTGGAGCTTCCTTCCATAAGAATTCCCATCGATATTGGTTTTCATTATATGAGAAATATGATAGTGGGATGGTATACCTTGGTGATGACTCTCCTCTCAACATAGTTGGTCATGGAAAAGTCCTAATCAAATTATCTGATGGGAGAGTAAATGGGACCAGTGGAGTTTTGTACATTCTAGGTCTGACACTAAACCTACTATTAGTAAGAACACTTAATGATGCAGGTGTGTAGGTTGTTTTCTCTGATAGAGGATGTAACATGGTATGAGGAGCTATGGTACTCACTAAGGGTATTTGTGTGAGAACTTTGTTCCATCTTGATGTGTGCACTATTGAGTGTAATAATTATTTGATTTTTGTAGCAAAGAGTTATATAGGATCTACAACTTCACAACCAAAACCTTCTAATCAAGTTACTCCTTCAAAAAGAAAGTTATCTGCAGAGAAGACAATGTTATGGCACCGAATATTGGGCCATATAGGTAAAAAGCGCATGTTGGGACTTCGTTTTGTCATGTTTTATTGCAATTTCTAATCATTTAATTTGATTAACTGGCCTTGTTACATACTTGGTTTTCCTGTACTTGGTGTAAAAGTGTAACCTAAGAAGAGCCCATGAGGTAGTTCAATACTTATGCGTATTTTGTACGTTCTTATTAGTGAAAATGTGTTAATTTATTAAAAAGAGATCTTCTAATGGTGTGATTTGAATGAACAGGTTGGGTGACTAGGTAGCCTTGATCATTGGCATTTCCAGTCATCCGGTACTAGAGTAAAAGTCGAATTTTGAAGTCTTCCAGAAGAAAATCGGGGACATGGATTTTATGGGGAACGTCGTTGACATGCGGAAATGTGAGTCAGAATTTTCCCAACTAGCACGTGTGGACCTCAATCTCAGGGGGAATATTTCAGGAAATAGAAAAATCTCAAACTGCCAACTTGCACCTCGATTTTCGTGCACATGGAAGCGAATCTGAAGATTATAAAACATGGTTTTTTCTCCCAGAATGAAAAATTAGGTCTCCATTAAGTCATTTTCAAAAATTCACTATGGTTACAGAGTTATGGAAGGCCTTTGGAGTGGATTAATAAAAATAACACAGTTTTCCTATTATAGTCTGGTACCAACGTGATTGTCTAATTCCGGTACCAACGAATGTCCGAGTCCAGTACCACCATTTGCGCACTGTTGTGATACAGTACCATCTACCTGTCATGATTCGGTACCAATATAGAGAGCCGAATGTACCAAGTTTAGCTCTAGATCGCCCAAGATAATTGGTGGATGTTTATTTGTTAGAATAGTTTGTTGATTTCCTCATCCTCATTCACTTTGTGTCATGAGGATGAAGCTAAATGATCCAGGTGGATATCGGTGGCCACCCACCTTTTCCAAATGGCTCAAAACAGTTTTCTGGCCATTTTGGCAATTTACTATTTTTAGCAGGTTTTAACTTCCAGGGCCATTTTGAGGGTCCAAATGAAGGTTTTTCGAGA
>ML778949.1:1346993-1360615 GCA_009831015.1 Picea engelmannii
CACTCCTTAAGGCTCTCCCCCATGTCAAACATTGGTGGGAAACTTACTGGGAGCAGAGTTCCACAGAGGATTCTGGAATATATGGGGCCGAGCCCACTTGGGAATTTTTTGTGGATGCGGTAAAGGAACAATACTACCCTATTAGCAACTATGAGGACCAGTACATGAGATGGACCACACTACGGCAAGAGAAGGGCCAATCAGTTCTGGAGTTCACCAATAGCTTCCATACCTTGTGCACCAAGTTGGGTATCAAAGACTCTAAATGACATTTGGTTCTGAAATACCGTGGGGCTCTACATAGATACATCCAAACTGAAATGGATTTTTTGGACATCTCATCACTCGGTGTTGCCTATCGATATGCTATTAAAATCAAGCAGAAATTTAAGCACCAAAACAAATGGGAGTTCGGGTCTGCAAATCCACAACAACCAAAGTATGACAAAGAAAACCCTAACAAACAGTCTCCCGAAAACCAGTCCAAGCCACAGGAAAAGAAGGATCACGGGAAGACAAAGAAGGACACCGAAAAATGGTGCGATTTCCACAAAATCCCCTGGCACAACACCGATGAATGTCGCTCAAAACAGTCATTGGCGGTTGAGATCAAAGACAAGGAGCCGAACCCTAATTCAGAATCTGATTATGAAAATACTGGTAAAAGACAGATCATCGACGCAGACCCCACTGTTATTTTCGTGACCATAGCGATTCACCCAGAAGAACCAACAGATCCAGAAGAGGGGGAGCGCCTTTTTCATTCACAGATGTGGGTGAAGGGGACCCCGCTGCATTTTATTGTTGATAGTGGAAGACAGAGGAACCTCATCTCAGCAGAGGTCGTCAAACAGTTGGGATTGTCGACAACACCACACCTGCAACCATACAACATTGGGTGGCTTCGCCAAGGACGAGATCTTCTTGTCAGCCAACAGTGTTGATTGTCATACAACATCCAACCCTTCAAGGATGAGGTATTATGTGATGTTTCCCCACTGGATGTCTGTGATGTTCTCTTGGGCCAACCATATATGTGGAAACGCCATGCTATCTATGAGTCTCGACCCCGTAGTGTCATTATTACTCTAGGGGGTCATCTCTACAGGATACCAGAGGTAGTTCCAACTACTACCCCACCTAAACAGTGCCGCAAGGTAGTATCTCATACTACAAAATTCATCTTCTCCACAATCTGTTCAAAGGGTGAACAAAAGGATACTGTAGCCACCACAGCTTCGGCCAAAGCACCTTCTATCCAACAGAAGCAGGTCGACAAGGTTGCAACAAAGAATGAATATTCCTTCTGCACACAGTCGTCTAAAATAGCCAGAATGGTTAAAAAGGTCCAAACCTTCCATCCATAGGTTCGTGACAGATTTCCACAAACTAAGCAGAGTGACTTCTCCAGCAAGACAAGCAGCTCACCAAGATGCAGATTCAACAAATGCTTTTCCCTTTCCCCCGGGAACTCAACGCAATGGAGACCATTTCTTCCTAAGGAGGGAGGATTGATCTAGGTGGATATCGGTGGCCACCCACCTTTTCCAAATGGCTCAAAACAGTTTTCTAGCCATTTTGGCAATTTACTATTTTTAGCAGGTTTTAACTTCCGAGGCCATTTTGAGGGTCCAAATGAAGGTTTTTCAAGATCGAGGTTCTCAATGATAACTGAAGGCATTATTGAGCCCCCAAAATGAATCTCCTCAACAATACCTTTCCAATGAGCTATCACACGCCAAAAACGGAGATCGTATGCAAAAGTTACGACCCCAGGAAGTTGATGCACCAACTTACCCAAACGGGGCCCACATGACTTTTGGCGCTTCATCTCCCAGGGTTAGGTTTTTGGATGTCTAGGACTTTTGGCATTCCCATTTATTGTAAAAGGGCCTTCAAAGCCTCATTGTAATCATCTTCTTGCGAATGCGAGTAGCCGTCACATCTCTTCTTAGAGATAAGCTGCCACCATTCTAGCGAGTCTTTCACTTTGTATTTTTACAGTCTCTGTACATTTCTTTCATTAATAGAAATCATGTATTACTGTATATCTGTGTTTATGGTTGCATATCTTATATATTTATGTTATATTACTGGATATACGCGATATCTCTGTGCATTTCTTTATTATATCTCCGCTCTCATTTCGTGCCGAAAATAATCCGGATCACTAAAAGATGTAACCGAATAATTAAATTTAAACATTTGACTGATTTGCAAATCATTTCACCTCCTCGTGTTTCACGACTAAGACTGTTTAAATAGTCATGGAAAGGATGGTAGAAGAGAGGTAGGAGAGTTAACATATTACCAACATGTGAAGCAACGTGTGATGTTGCAGAACATATTCTAAGTGAAGCCTAATAGAAGAACATCATTTATCTCCATGTCTTGATTGTCTATGATTGAATATGAGTTGAGTTGTTAATAAAAGTTTGATGTTATGTTTTGAGATTTGAGTGAGAGTAATGTGTGGGTTGTAGAAACGCCTCCTGTAGAATTCAGTAGCTGACTTGTTGAAGCGTCAAGGGCCCACCACCCAACAAAGGTCAGCATCTTCATAGATTAGCATTAGTATTTTTTTTCAGCAGTGTAAACATTAAGTTAACTGAAGCTTTAACTCTGTTAGATGATAGTAGTATAGCTTAAACTAGGATTTCCATTATATAATTGTTTAGAGATCTTTACTTGCTCTTTTTTTGCATATGCTCTATTTTTATGAATTTGGATTTTAGACATGAATGTTGGCAGTAGTGGTCAGACATATTTGAAGAAGAACTAGTGAAGTCCACAACAACACATTGTGAACCACAACATATTCAGAATATTGACTATTGAACTACCCATGCTATGTCTTGATGATTGATGTGTGATTTCTCTTTCAGAAGTGTGGATTGCATAGTTAGTTTTCTGGGTCAGATAACAGAGTTGATCTATCAAACCAACTCCATCTCATACTTGCATGTGATCATAATGGAGTAGATAGCCTCTTTGTGAAAGACAACCAAGTGCATTTTAGTTTGCTATTTTGTTTTGTTTCTAGCATACATAATTTAGAATAGCTCTATACTCATGACATTAGAATTATCTTTCTTACTGGTGTCTTGTAACTCTATTGATTATGAATCCCAGATTGATAATTAAATGTGTGCATTATACTAATCATATAATTTCCACAACAGGGCATACGGGCCTTGAAAAAAAAAATGTGTTGATGGATCAAATGAGTGTACTCTTGAATTTGGTTTATGTGAGCATGAATCTGTGGAAAATAGAACAGTGTGTTGTTTTATTCTATTTCTCATAAATCTTTTGGGTTGTTGGACTTAATTCATTATGATGTATTTGGTCCGATTAAATTTCCTTCTATTTATGAGGCTTTGTATTATGTGTCATTCATTGATGATTATTCTAAAAGGACATGGGTATATTTTTTTAGAACTAAATCTGAGGTGTTTGTCGGTTTAGGAAGCTTAAAGATTTCTTGGAAAATCATACTAGTAGGAAGATTAAGGTGTTGAGGATTGATAAATTACAATGAGTTTGGTATTACAAATTTTGATAAGTTTTGTAAGGATAATGACATTGAAAAACATAAGACAACTCCATATACCCCTTAGCAGAATGGTTGAATAAAAAGTTGATGGATATAGCTAGGAGTTTTCTTAATGGAGTTGGCTTAAAGAAGAAGTTCTAGGAAGAAGTAGTTGCTACTGCATGTCACTTGATTAATAGGTCTCCCACATTATCTCTTATAAACAAAACCCCTATCGAAGTCTGAACATACAATAATCCTTCACTTTAACATCTTCATGTTTTTGGTTGTGAGGAATATGCTCATGTGGCTAAGGAGAAGTGGTCTAAGTTGGATAAAAAGGTAGTGAAATGTATCTTCATTGGCTATGGTGTTGGTGTGAAAGGGTACAAGATTTAGGATCATATGGCTAGAATTATTTTTTTTGTAGAAATGTTATTTTCACAGAATTTAATCCTTCTCCCAAAGTGGTGCAGCTAAAAGATAATGAGAAGAAGCCAGTGGTTCAACTACCACCCAAGATTGAGAAAAATAAACCAAAAAGTGAACGATAATTGAAGGACCTGACGAGGAGGAGGGTTCAAAGAGTTTGCAAGAAGAGGAAGAAACTCCACCTCAAAATTTAAGGAGGCCCACCCAACAAAGAAGGAAACCAAACATATATAATTACAGTCCTTCTGATTTCGAATGTATATTTTCTTTATATGTTAACACTAATGAGCCTAGAAATGTGAAACAAACAATGGAGATGAAAGATAAGGAGTCCTAGAGACTGGCCATGGATGAAGAAATTGCTAGACTTAGGAATAATGATAAATGGGACTTGGTCCCATGTAACATGCTTGATGGGAGAAAACCCATTGGATGTAAATGGGTGTTCAAAAAGAAGATTAGTTTAAATGGAAGTGTTGAAAAGCACAAGGCAAGGTTGGTTGCAAAAGGATATTCCTAGGTTGAGTGGATTGACTTTGGTTATATTTTTTTCGCATTTGCTAAGTTGACATCTATTAGGTTCCTATTATCTAACAGTGCCCTTTCATTTAGAGATAGAAAATATGGATGTGAAATTTGCATTCCTAAATGGAGATCATGAGAGATAAATTGAATAAAAGGCTTTGGTTGAGCCAGAGTAAGTGTGTAAATTTTTTGCTGCAATATTTTTTTATGGCAGATTGCAAACCATCGAGTGTTCCACTTTCTGTGGGAACTAAGCTTTCAGTTGAACAATGTCCTACAACACCCACGGAGATGGAGCATATGGATTTTTTTCCTTATGCTAGTGAAACTGGTATTTTGATGTATGTTATGATTTGTACTAGACTAGGCATTTCCCAAGTAGTGGGAATCTTGAGTTGATTCATGGCTAATCCTGGACATGAACATTGGGATGCAATGAAGAGGGTGTTCAAATATTTGCAAGGTACTTCTAAATATTCCATTTTCTATCATAATGATGTTTCAGGGGGCTCACACTCAGTGGATATACATGGTTATGTTGATTTTGATTGGGCAGGGGATGTAGATAGAAAGAGATCTACAAAAAATTATGTGTTTCGATGGTTTGCTGGAGAAATGAGTTGGATGAGAAAGAGACAACAAATGATTTATTTGTCCAATGAAAAGGTAGAGTATATGGTATGTACTCATGCATGTACGGAGGCCATTTGGATAGTGAAACTTTGTTCAAAAGTAGGGCTAAGTTAGAGAGCTATTACCGTTCAATGTGATAGTAACAATTCCATTTGCATAGATAAGAACCCAACCTTTCATGCAAAGACAAAGCATATAGATATTCAATACCATTTCATTAGGGACATGGTAGAGGATGGAAATGTGATACTAAATAAATTTGACAACTTGCATAATGTTGCAGATGCATTGACGAAACCAGTGAGCACAAGTAAATTCAAGTGGTGATGTGAGTCTATGGGACTTATGGGCCCGAACAATTAGCTCATAGTTTGATGCATTCTTACTTGTACCCTTGGAAGGTATATGAAAAGTGGGAGAATGTTGGGACAAGTGTGTCATACACCTTATAGAGCTATAACAAGAATATATTACAGAGTTGTAGCAAGAATAATGCAGATCTACAACAAGAATATATTGCATAGATGTAGCGAGAATAACACATAGGTATAGCACAAATATATGTAGCGCAGTGGCAAGGAATAATAGAGAGCTATAACAGGAATATCACAGAGTTGTAGCAAAAATAATGCAAAGCTACAGCAGGAACATTGCAGAGTTGTAGCAAGAATAATGAGGAGTTGTAGTAGGAATAATTGTAGAGCAGAAGCAAAGACCAGTAATAGGGAATAATCTGATGGTTGTTTCTAGTATGCTGAAATGGTAAACCATAAATGGTTTATGGTTCTACTATGCTTATTTATTAAGTGCTAGGACTAGAGAAAATGACAAAGAGTAAGTTTTAGCTTACTATTATGCTGCCAAATTTTCTCTACAATTATGCTACAACTGAACACTCTTGTTGAGAGCATAAAGATTTTTTACTGTAACCTTTTAGTTGTTGAATAACACATTGAGTGTGCTTTAGAGTGTGGGGGTTTTCTCCCAGAAGGGTTTCCCCCAAGATACCATGTTGTTAATGGTTTGTTCATTTCATGTATTTGCAACTCTTATGATTTTTGTTTTCTTCACATTCTTCTCTCATAGATTAGTTTAGGAAGACAGAATAATTTAAGACAATACTATTAGTAAGAACAATAATACTCATTAAATCTCCTATGTTTTGATTTTTTTTTTACAATAATAAATTTTAAATTAAAATTATTTTAGAGTATATATTATTAATGTCTATTTTTTTAATGTAAAATAATAAAAAAAATATTATAATAAAATTAATGTCATCCTATAGAAATAAAAGTTTATTATATCATTAAAAAAACATAAATTAAAGATAAATAATTAGCTCAAATGACATCATTTTTAAATCACATTTAACTTAAAATTTAACATAACATAAGCCGGTCTAGGTTGAAAAGTTTTTTCTACTTAATGTGCCCATCCTAATTTCTATCACTTTATGGGAAATAATATCACCATGCTAAGCCATTCATGTCAAGGTTTTGAGTAAAAACTTCACATGATGCTTATAATTGTCCACTTTGATTATTTTACAAAATTAATTTTTTTTAACTCTTTGTGAAAACACTAGGAAGGTGTTTAATACTCTTTAATTTATTGGGAAAACATTATTATGGTGTTTTGAAAAACCAATAGATTGTGACTAACACCTTGGATGTTTGGATGTGGCAGTTAGGTTGACATAAGATTTCATAAATAACATGAATTTATTAATCACATATTTTTTTAATTCAAAATTCAATCTAAGGTTAAACAAAATTATTAAATTAATTTTCAATTATAAATTTATATTAAATTAAATTAAAAATAATTAAAATATTAAATTTAAATTTTGATTAAACAATATTATTAAATTAATTTTCAATTATACAATCATATTAAATGAAATTAAAAATAATTAAAACATTAAATTTAAATTTAATAGAAAGAAATTAATTTTTAATTACATAATTATACTAAATCAAAAATATTAAATTTAAATTCAATATGAAAACATCATTTTAAATAAAACATTCTCAACTTCAATGTCTAATATTTGCTTAAAACCTAAATTAACAAATCAATATCATAGTTTCCATTACCTAAATGAACCATTATAATTTATCATAAATATGAACCAAATCAATATCATTATTTCCATTATCTAAATGAACCATTATAATTTTCTTTTACTTGCTTCATAAATATGAAATATAGTTGTTTTCTTCCATGTTTTTTTCCACTAAGAAAAACTCTTATATTAAGTAAATATAACACTGTCTTTTTTTCAGAAACTACAAAATGTAATCATGCAGCAAACAAGAAGCCTATCGGCTTTTGTCTCTAATACATCTTATGATCCTATAATCATCGCTCTATATATGTATGTGTCCACAATACAAAAAAATTATTTCCTCTTTATATCTGAAATATACAAAATACCAGTGTAAAATAGTCCATTGATGATTTTTTTAAGCACTGATTTCAATTCTTTCAAAAATTTCTTGTTGTCCATCTACTTCCTGTGACCCATATATGCAACCTTCTTCCATAGAAAGTGCTTCCTTTGATAATTGATCAGCTACCCGATTATATGTTCTATATATATGTTGGGCTTTGATTTGTTGGAATTGTCTGCTCACTGCTATAATCTTGTTCATCCAGGACTGCAATGATATCACCTGAAGATTACTGTTATTAGTATACGAATCAATAATAATCTTAGAGTCACTCATCAAAAGTAACCTTGGTACCTGTTTAAGATATGAAAAATATAATATTAACTGAAGTGCCAACATCTATCCTTTTGTATTTGTTCCTTTCCCACAATAATAATCTTAGAGTCACCCATCAAAAATAACCTTGGTACCTGTTTAAGATATGAAAAATATAATATTAACCAAAGTGCCAACATCTCTCCTTTTGTATTTGTTCCTTTCCCACAATTCATTTTTACTTTATAGGTGCCCAATAAAGGACATTTCAGTATGGTCCCAGCCCCACATTTCATTCCTCTTTCCTGTGATGCCCCATCAAAAAAACCTACTACCACATCCCACTAAAAAACTGGTGGTCTATCAATCCTTTTGTGAGAAATGTGCAGTGTTAATTTCTGTTCCCCCAGATCCTGTAGTATGTAATTGCACACTCTAATAAGGTTTAGTGCCTTATCTTCAAAAATCAACAAATTCCTATGCTTCCAAACCTCCCAGCTGATGAAACATGGAATTTCATTCCAGTGTTCCTTTCTTTTTGTCCAATTATGTAAACTGTTTTCAAATTGTCCTTCTTGCCATTTATTAACTAGCATAAATTCCTTAGATAAAATAAACCAAATATTTTTTATGAACCTACATTCTCCAAATAAATGTAGCAAAGTTTCTTCACTTTCCCCCAAATAAATATAGCAAAGTTTCTTCACTTTCCTTGCAGAAAACTCATAAACTAAACTTATAAAAAAAAAAAAAAAGAGTTGTTTTCTTCAATCTAATAGATAAGACGTGAACTTTTACAAAGTATATACTAATTAAAGTTGATTGTGCCTAATGTCCCTTAAAGGGTATGAAGCAAATTGATATAAGTAGGAGTAATAGAATGATTTATTATCTTAAAATTAATCTAAACTTTTTATCTGTATTATCAAAGTGTTGAAGGATTTTTTTCAGCATACTGAATTTATTATTCAGAAACTCAATTTAAACAAATGTCAACTGTCTATTGAGTTTGTAATAATACATATTGAATGCACAGCAACATGTCAATTTCATCATTTAATTAAATTTTTAATAATACAACTTTATCCTACCATGAAGCAGTGGGCAGTACGTACTATGTAAATAAAATTAGTTTTAAAAATGTTATTTTATTTTAAATTTTAATATTTTTTTTTTAGATTTTAATGAATATTAAAATTTTATTTGTTGACTTGTCATTTTATTTTTAACCTGTATTTAAAACACATAAATTTATCTCTTTTATTTTGGAGACAATTTTGTATTTTACAAAAATAATATCTAGAAAACATTTACACTAGAGTGTCAGGTTTACACTATGACGATTTTCAGTATCCCCAAAATCGATGGCTGCCTAGTGCATAATTTATGGAGACATCAGGAGAGGAGATGAATCAATAGCATTACAGACGGGATTTAAGTATGTGAAAAAATTAAAAAGCCCACCGTCAGCTCTCCAATCATTGGTTTATGTTATGAACGAATAAGAACAAAGAAAAATAATTTAAATATTTTTAAAAAATATAAAAATTCTATACCTTAAAGTTATATTTTAGAAAATCGCTAAAAATTTATGCTCAAAGTTTACACTAATAGGTATTCAAGGGACATATAGGTATTCAAGGGACATAGTTATTGCTATATACACTGCTGCTAGATTTTGTCCAAATTTATATAGCTAGATCTCATAAAAAATACCAAAACATAAAACATGTTCTACATAGTCATTGATGTCATGATGGATATGGAGTGAGAGACTATATTGCTAGAAGAGCAGTGAGAGACTATATTGCTAGAAGAGCAGTGAGAGACAACACAACAAGAGGATTTGCTGCTCATGTGTTTATTGCCAAAGCTGAGGCCAGATGTAATGACGATCACACCAATGTTTACCAACTGTTGTCATTCAGAGGTAATCTTTTGGAACCCGAGAGCCTTATCTTTGGAACCCGAGAGCCAAGGTTGGTAGAAATATACAGCGTTAGAAGAATACAGCGTTATTTCCTTAATCGTGCCAAGGTTGGTAGAAATATTAATCAATCTTGGAGTAACATTCTGGTTCAAAGTGGATGGATTCTCTAGCGGTGTGGTAGCTAGAAGAGCAGTGAGAGACCATATTGTGGACACCACAACAAGAGGGTTTGCTGCTCATGTGTTTATAGCCAAAGCTGAGGCCCAATCTAATGACAATCACAGCAATGTTTACCAACTGTTGTCATTCAGAGGTAATCATTGGAACCCGAGAGCCTTATCTGTTATAGTAGGTTTTGTCAACTTGGCATGCTCTATTACATGGGCGGTGCTTGTAGCATTGGAAGGAGACAGTAACAAATGGTATCATACGCATTCCAGGCCACCCTCTAAAGCTAGACTTCTTGTGATATTTGTAGCTATTGTTATTGTTTTGGGCATGGACTGCGTTGATTTGTGCGTTGATTTGTGTTTATATTTGCCTTATGCAAGATCCAACTTCAAAGGATGGCTTGATTTTAGTTTATATTTACTAAATGTGAGATCGAACTTCAAAGGATCGCTCAATTGTAGAAGAAAGACTTGGATACTTTGCACAAGTCTTTCTTTGGATAGAAGAAAGACTTGGATACTTTTGGTAGATGGGTATACGGTGCCGTGCAAGGTCTTGTTTGGGTGAAGTGGGCAACTGGCAGTTATCTTCTTGGTCAATACATTCCACGTCAACGAAGCCCAACAGCACGACCCGGGAGGTACATGTACTCTTCTTCATTTTTTCTGAATGCTATCTTAGCTGGAGCCAGGGCTAAGTGGGATTTCTCATAAAAAATCCCATAATTTAATCTTTAAATAAATGTTTATTTTTATTATACACTATCTGGAGCCCCGGCTGAGTGAGAGTTCTCATTAAAAAAAATTCCATTATCAAATCTTAATAATAATTGTTCATGTTTCGTCCTCGAGGTGTAGGACACTGGGTGATGGAGTGTGTTGTTAAGGCACTCTGTGATATTAAAGTCATCGGTTCTAAATTTACGGGGACAAAAATTCCATCCATGTTAAGGGTTGGTGTGGCTCAGGCCAGGTACGATCCCCGAATGATTTTGATGGCTTAGATGGCCCTGAGTCAGGGTTTCTTAGCCACATGCTAGTCCAGCAGATCAGGAACAAACTACTCTTGTTCAAATTTTAATAATAATCTTCTCCCCTGCTAACTGGAGATATTGCAGTAAACGAATGACCAACTTTCAACAACTTTTGTCTATTGTAATTGTTTTTTAGTTACATTATTATTTTTTATTTTCAGAATCCAGCTAAATAAATTTTTACAAAATCTCAAATTTGACATGTATTGCTCTTAAACCTTCAATGCAAATGGCAAGAAAAATTACAATTTACACTCAAATACATGAAGCTTGCATGAACATGGACAGAAAGAAAATATTTTTACATCGAGCAAAAATTACACACTATTTTGTAAGAAAAATCTTTCAAGATGTGAATATCTATGAAACAGAGAACAAATATAGAACAAACAAAATTTCTCATAACAAAGGAAATCCTTTTAAGTAAAATTGATCTTTGGCATCGGTTAAAAAATGTTCCAAAAATCTTTTACAAAAAAAAGTTTGATCAAGAATTGACATCATTTGATCCATACATAAACTTGGATTGACTGTATGCTACAATTCCTTTTTACTTGAAATGAATATTGCATCATGAAACTTCATCAAATACAAAAGAATAACGGCTAACAAGGGAAGAAAATGAAATAATACAATCCATATGTGAGATGGTAAGTTTGTGATCTTCCACAAAATCAATGAACTATAGAGCTCATTAAAGATAAATCACAGAAGTCATGATTTCCTGGTCAATATCATTACTTTGCAGTACAAAATCTCTAAGGTAACACAGAGTACATAAATAAATGTCTATATTTATTATACACTATCTGGAGCCCCGGCTGAGTGAGAGTTCTCATTAAAAAAAAATTCCATTATCAAATCTTAATAATAATTGTTCATGTTTCGTCCTCGAGGTGTAGGACACTGGGTGATGGAGTGTGTTGTTAAGGCACTCTGTGATATTAAAGTCATCGGTTCTAAATCTACGGGGACAAAAATTCCAGCCATGTTAAGGGTTGGTGTGGCTCAGGCCAGGTGCGATCCCCGGATGATTTTGATGGCTTAGATGGCCCTGAGTCACGATTTCTTAGCCACATGCTAGTCCAGCAGATCAGGAACAAACTAGTCCTGTTCAAATTTTAATAATAATCTTCTCCCCTGCTAAGTGGAGATATTGCAGTAAACGAATGAGCAACTTTCAGCAGCTTTTGTCTATTGTAATTGTTTTTTAGTTACATTATTATTTTTTATTTCCAGAATCCAGCGAAATAATTTTTTACAAAATCTCAAATTTGACATGTATTGCTTTTAAACCTTCAATGCAAATGGCAAGAAAAATTACAATTTACACTCAAATACATGAAGCTTGCATGAACATGGACAGAAAGAAAATATTTTTACATCGAGCAAAAATTACACACTATTTTGTAAGAAGAATCTTTCAAGATGTGAATATCTATGAAACAGAGAACAAATATAGAACAAACAAAATTTCTCATAACAAAGGAAATCCTTTTAAGTAAAATTGATCTTTGGCATCGGTTAAAAAATGTTCCAAAAATCTTTTACAAAAACAAGTTTGATCAAGAATTGACATCATTTGATCCATACATAAACTTGGATTGACTGTATGGTACAATTCCTTTTTACTTGAAATGAATATTGCATCATGAAACTTCATCAAATACAAAAGAATAACTGCTAACAAGGGAAGAAAATGAAATAATACAATCCATATGTGAGATGGTAAGTTTGTGATCTTCCACAAAATCAATGAACTATAGAGCTAATTAAAGATAAATCACAGAAGTCATGATTTCCTGGTCAATATCATTACTTTGCAATACAAAATCTCTAAGGTAACACAGAGTACATGATAGAAAGATCTAAGATGTTTGAAATTTAACTCAAATGAAAAGTCATATTAGATTGGTAAAAATCTGGGAACATAAGGAATTGATCAATGCTTTGGATCCATAATTATAGTGTTTTAAGTAGCCAACCGGTACTCTCAAATCTCCTTTGAAAATGACTAATAATTTTTTAAACAATGACGATATCTCGGTGCTTACTTAACTTGACTAAATTCTGGCATAATATTTAGATATATAGCTTATTTAAATTCTAATGTTAACCTCAAGTACATCAATGCAGAATGTGGACTATAATACCACAATTTAGAATTAAAATTGTAGAAGGGAAACTTACTGATATATGAAACTAGTTTTAGTGGAAAAATAATATGATTTTTATATTTTTTTATAATAAAGGGTATTTTCATGTCCCCACACTGTAACTTGTGATCATGCACCTCTTGAGGGTGTGCAACACTGCGACATTTCTCACTTGGTTACCTCGCAACACCAATGATACTTTGTCTAGACTATGCCTTTTCACCTAGTGCATACCCATACTCCGTTCTAGGCTACCAATGAGTCACACTCCTATTCTAGTGAAACTCTTGTATACTTAGACATTTGTTAACAAGTTTAACACTTAGTCATATATAAGCATACATGCATGAATATGAAAAAACAAGAGAACAATTGTGGAACAAATGAAATACATACATAGAAATAGTGCAGGCAACATAAATCATTCCTAACACCTGATTAAGTCTTTGTTATTGCTAAACAATTACAATAAGAGCACTACCAGCTCGATTTACAA
>ML778949.1:1362003-1385398 GCA_009831015.1 Picea engelmannii
AGGTGTCATAGCACCAAATCCCCCGAAATGTTGGAGTTGTGAATTAATACGATCCATGGATCTGGGAAGTCTGTTGAGAACCCCTCTTAATTTTCCAATCAACTAGTGGAGGGACTCGCGTACAACACTTCGGCGAAGTCCTATTTCGGTAGAAAGGAGCTATAATAATTCCAAAATGCTTGAACATTGGAGCTGCGAGTTAACGAGAACCATAGATCTAGGGATGCTGTAGGATCCTTCCTTGTCGTTGGATCCATGATGTGGTCAGTCCGACATTGACCACTCCGGGAGAAAGGGGGTGGTAAGCAAGAGAAACCTCTGAATGTCAAATTTGCGAAGTGATAAGAGTCATAGATCCGAGGACGTTTCGGGATCTCCCATGATCGTAATATCTATACCATGCTCAGCTCGACGCTGACCACTCTGGGATCAAGGAGGAAGTCACATAGTGGATCCCCCGAACGTCGAAGTTACGAAGTAACGGAGGTCGTGGATCAATGGTTCTACGTGGACACATATTGACCCTGAGATCTAAGGGAGTTGGAAGGATATCAAATTGGAGTGGCATGGAACACTAACGTCACCCAGGTTGACGTGGCCCACGATTGATGTGACACGTGTCACCTTGATTTGTACGTTTTATAGACCCTATGTTCCCATTAGAACGTGACATGTGTCACCCGCTGACGAGGCCACATGTCATCTCTACTTTGCAGCGTGTCACCCCCTAGCACATATTTTCTTGGTCCATTTGGTAGGTGGAGTACTCGGGACCCACCTGTCCTTACCTCTGTGTTTAATACGCCACCACGTGTAAGGGTGGACCCTTCAGGAGTCCGGGACTTCATAACTCCAGAGGTTTGGAGTGTAGTGTCATAGATAAGACAAAAGGACCGAAGGTCTGAGCCACGTGGTGAGATATCCAGCTCCTTCGGGATTTCAAGAATTCTAGACTCCAAAGGACATGTGTGTAGAAAGGAAAAAGGGGCATTCAACACCGAAGTGCTAAACGTCAAATGCCGAACTCCCCTCTAGCCTATGTGTTAAACAAGGATCAAGTCCCATCGTTGGATTGAACGGTGGATGGATTTCCACTGTGGATGTAAGAACTTGGGGATGGTACGAATGATATGGACCCATGTGGGTGCCACGTGGCCTTTGACTAATAACGCCCGAAGAGCTTCGGGAGGCCATAACTTGAAATTTAGAGCTCAGATTTGAGTCTGGTAGCAGTCATTAGAAATATATGGTTGAGTAAAAGAGTATGGAGGCCTCGAAAAGAGGATTCAAGATGATTACAGTAAGCAAAAATTTGATTCCCCATCCCTAACAAGGGTACTTAAGGGCCGGGTGCGTTACAAATTGGTATCAGAGCAGGCAACAAAGCTTGGCCTTCTTGAGCTCATGAATGATTCGCATAAAAATATTATTAGAGACCATTTAAGGGTAACCCCCTATCTTACCCCATTCCTAAGAGGCTTATTTAAACCTCTACTGAATAGAGGAATGAAACTGTCTGTTGTTGTTGTCTATTTTGAAAAATCTAAACTATGTATTGTTCATAAACTAGTAGATCATTAACTAACAAAAAATGTTTTATCAGCACTCAAGTAGTTAGTGGACCACAGGAAAAATACAACATAAAGGATGGTGACACATCATGAATTGGGGGAAATCTCCCACAATAGAGAGGAGGAATCTGATGAAAGGAGGGCAGTGGAAACCCCTCCATATTTGGATGAAGTTGTAAGAAGCCTCATGGAAGAAATACAAAGTTGTAAGACTGACAATAAAAGGATGATAAAAGAGTAGGAAAAGCAAATTGAAATTAACACAGTCTTACTGCAAAGTTTATCAGATATACAAAGGTAGCGGCAACATGGACCAACAGTTAGTCATGTGGACAAACATCACATTAAGAAAACTCAAATCTCACCTAAGATATGAAAGAATGGTCCTAAAAGTGGCGACACAAGGAGAAGCACCTCAAAGAAGGCGCAACATGGAGTCAAGAGACACTCATCAGAAGAATCCTCTAGTGAGGAAACTAACAACTCCAAGGGATCTTCTAGTAGCAAAACTATTTCACATTCCCAAAGGAGAAGAAAGAAGAGGAAACATTCCAAGACCCATGACCCTGAAGAGTTCAAGAAAGCCAAACCACCCACTTTCGATGGAGAAATTAAGAAGGGGGAAGAAGCAGAAGTTTGGTTGCTTGGCTTGAAGAAGTACTTCAGAGTCCATGACTACTCTAAAAACTTAAAGGCTCGAATAACCATTTTCAACCTGAATGGAAAGGCCTCCATTTGGTGGCAGGACCTTAGGAATGTGAAAGGAATCAATTATGACTTGTCATGGAAACAATTCAAGAAATACTTCAAGAAGAAGTATCTGTCATAGAAATACTTTGATGGGAAGACCAAGGAGTTCTATGAACTCAAGTTAGGGAAAATCACAATACATGAATATATCAACAAATTTATTGATCTGATAAGGTATGTGCCCTACATAAAGGATGAAAAGGTAAAGATGCACCGATTTATTAGTGTATTACCTTAGTCCTTCTAGGACAAAATTGAGCTTGATGAGCCAAATAATTTAGAAGACATCATATCGAAGGCAAGGCATTTCTATGAGCAATTCAAGAATAAGACAGAACCTCACGAGGACTAAAAAAATAAAAGTAGTTCAAAATTCAAGAAGAAGGGATTTAAAACCTCAAGATTTAAGAACCATAGAAAAGGTTCTAAGATGAGCCTTCCTACTAAAAGTGTATATCAACAAAATTTTCCATCTAAGAGTGGAAATAAACCCTTTGGAGCAGCCTAAGGTAAGACTGATAACAAAAATAGAGAACCCTTGAAATTTTGGGGTTGTGGAGAAGAAAATTTGTCGAGGGATTTCTCACATAGGAAACATAACAATAGGAGGGTCTACAACGTCCAAGAGGCTACCACAGTTAATGATGTGGCTAGGAGCATGCCACAAATATATGCATCCTTGGATAATAGACAAGCTGGCCACCAAGATTCAGTGGTGGAGATGGAAGGTATGATTACCAACCATCTAATTTCCATTTCAATTGACCCTGGTTCTAATTTGAGTTATGTTTCCCCTCAAACTGTTGATAAATGTAGATTTCAACAAGTTAAACATGTTAAATCATGCCTGATACAACTAATCATTAGAACCAAAAGAAAAGTAACAGAGGTCATACCAGCATGCCAATTCATTATGAATGGATTACCCACCCACGCTACCCTAAACATACTACCTTTAGGATCTTATGACCCCATGATTGACATGGACTGGTTGGCTTCCCATAAAACCAAGTTGGATTGTTACAATAAAAATTTGGAGTGTGAAGATGAAAAGGGGAGAAAGGTAACATTACAAGGGATTCAAAAGCATATCTCAGTGAGACAAATATCATCCCTTCAAGTGAAGAAGTATTGCAGAAAAGGGTGTCCTTTGTATGCAATACAAGTGTTGATATTTGTTGAGAACAATAAATCAGGCCTAGAGGATCATCCCATAATAAGATAGTATAAATATGTGTTTGTAGAAGAGGTACTAGGTCTACCGCCAAGAAGGGATATTGAATTTTCAATAGGAATTGCACCAGGAGTGGTGCCAGTGTCTAGAACACCCTATAGAATGAGTACACCAGAGCTAGTTGAGCTCAAACTACAGCTAAAGGAGATGATGGACAAAGGGTAGATTCAGCCTAGTGTGTCTCCATGGGGAGCGCCAACCTTGTTTATGAAAAATAAGGATGGAACACTTAGGTTTTGCATAGACTGTAGACAACTTAATAAGATGACCATTAAGAATAAGTATCCCTTGCCAAGGATCTATGACTTGTTTGACGAATTAAGGGGTGCTACAATTTTCTTCGAGATTGACTTGAGGTCTGGATACCATCAGATATGAATTGAGTATGAAGACATCCAAAAAATAACCTTTAGGACAATATATGGTCACAATGAATTTGTGGTGGTGCCATTCGGGCTAACCAATGCACCAACCACTTTTATGTGCTTAATGAATAATGTACTCAATAAGTTATTAGACAGATTTGTATTGGTTTTCATTGATGATATTCTAATCTACTCTAAAAATAGGGAAGAGAATGAAGAACATCTCAAGCTAGTGCTTCAAATGATAAGAGAACTTCAGCTCTATTCTAAGTTTAGTAAGTGTGAATTTTTCCAAAAACAAGTCCATTACTTAGGCCATGTTATTTCTAAAGAAGGAGTGACATATGATCCCTACAAGATCAAATCCATTATGGATTGGCCTTCCCCAAAGGATGTATCTGATATCGGATCATTTATGGGCCTAGCAGGATACTATAGGATGTCCATAAAGGGATTTTCCAAGATTGGTTGTCCAATCACCTTCCTTCAGAAAAAGGGAGTTAAATTCATTTGTACATCAGAATGTGAAGAGATATTCCAAGAGCTGAAATACCTTCTAACCAATGCACCTATGTTGAATATTGCATACCCAAACAAGGACTTCCTTGTGTGTATAGATCCCTACAAGGGAGGGCTCGGAGGATTCCTTAGGACATGCAATTTGCTATGAATCTAGAAAATTGAATGAGCATGAAATCAATTATGTGACCCATGATCTATAATTGGATGTCATAGTACATGATTTAAAAATGTGGAGGCATTACCTCCTAGGTAGGAGATTTGTGCTTATGACAGACCATAGTGGGTTGAGATATATGTTTGATCAACCAAAACTCAATGCTATACAAGCTAGATGGATGGCTCTCCTTAGTGAGTTTGATTTTAAAATCAAACATATCAAAGGAAAAGAAAATAGGGTGGTTCATGCCCTTAGCAGAAGTATAAAAGTGATTCACTTGGCAGATGCAAGCGCCCATGAAACATATGTCTGGGAGAGAGTCAAAAGTGCACAAGAAACAAATTCATTTTTCAATACTGTGAAATCATACTTAGAGAAAGATCCCACAGGGCTGAAGTATGAGGGTTATCAATTGTCGAATCATGGCCTGCTAACTTACAAAGGTAGGTTGTATATTCAAAATTGTGACGACTTGAAGAGATTCATAATGGATGAACTACACAAAATACAATATACTACTCATCTCAGTTATTAGAAGATGATCACAACCACTAGGAAACTATTTTATTGGATAGGAATGAAAAATGACATAGATGATTACTTAACCAAATGTCTAGAATGTCAGCAGGTTAAGGAAGAGCACCGACATCTAGCAGGGTTGATGCAGCCCCTACCAATCCAAAAATGGAAATGGGAAGCCATCTCCATGGATTTCATCACAGGGTTACCAAAATCGACCAAACAGAATGACGCCATCATGGTAGTGGTGGAAAAACTGAGTAAGGTTGCTCACTTCATTCCCGTCAAGTGGGATGCTTGCCAGAGTAGTCAGTTGGGGGTGGTAGTGATTTCAAGAGGTATTGAGGAGATTTATGGGGTCTGAATTACATTATTCTTCATATTTCATCATTAGGATCCATTCTGCACAACTTGTCTTTGGTTTTGTTGCATTCCGATGATTTCCGTAATTTTGAGTTATTATTGAGCATATTTTAATTAAATTCACTAAGGATGTCATTTTGGGAATAATATGTGAGGAAACACCTTAGTGTAATAGATCATCAGAATCAGGAGGAAGATCATTATAGGATAAGATGATGAAAAGTGACTTCAAGTGGTCGGAGAAGCCATCAGGACAAATTAATCACTTTTTAGAGGAAAAAAGGTTAATTAATTAATAAAGTGATTTTATGAAGGAATATTAAAAGTAAAGTAAAAATCACTTGGAGAGAAAAGGTGAACTTGGTTATAAGAGAGAGATAGGGGCTTCAATTATCTCATTATGTTGATTGATATTTTGATGTCTGGATTCTTAGCTAGAGAGCCATGGTACTTGGGGGTTTTGAGGGTTTTGACTGAATAAACCCTAGAGATCAACAAGGGAGTGAAATATTCTCCTGTTCTTGATCCAAGCTTGGCCAAGGAAGTGAAATATTCCTCCCTCACCATTCTACATCAATTCAGAACAAATTCAACCATCAATTTTGACAAGGGGGCACACTAGTGAGGGTTTTCAACAGGTTGGGTGCACTAGTTGAGGAGAACATGTTTGATTTTCCTTTGGGAGGCTAGATATTCAGTAGAGTTCACTACAAAAGTGGTTGTTACCACCCTAGCACCATTTTTTCATCAGATTCATATATTTTCTTCAGCTACATCACCAGAGGATGTTGGTGGTTTTGTAGAGGAGTGCCAGATGATGGAGGTGTCTAAGGGATACCTAGGATCGTTGATGATTATGGAGAGATATGACCAAGAGGTGTTGGAGGATGTCCAGGTGTTACAGGGATCACCATTCATGGGGATTTTTGAGACACTTGGTCATACCCATACACATGGGGATTCCAGAGCCAGGGGAAATTATGAGGACACTTCCATTTAGGTTCCAGGATTGGTTGACATCCATGTAGAGGTTGACCTAGTAGTACACCCAGGATACATGATAATGAAAGAGGATACAGGAGCTTTCATGAGCATACAGGGGCATACAATGATGAGTGGTAGTTCACGTGGTCATGCATAGGTGTACAGTGGGATCCATAGGGATGCACTGGAGTGCAAGGAGGAGACATACTAAGTGGAGCATGGATATTCCTATCCCTTGCATCAATACATGGATTTTGGAGATCACCTTCATCACCTTCTCAGTAGCAACAAATATATGAGTGATGATGGAGGGAGTATGATTGACCATCAGTTTGTGGATTTACCTACTTTTGTACTTGATGGTTTGAGATTAGTGATGAGTACATGCCATTATTCACCATGGGTTCAAGTGAATCAGTTCTTGGTAAAGCCTTTGGGATTGACCAATACATATGATGCTCCCTAGTCTTACATACAATTGCAGTTATTTCTGTTATCTTTCCCTGATACTTCCATTGTATAAAAAAACATAGGGGGATATATTCATCTGCATGGGACATGGAGATTTTTTAGGCAGAGACCTCCTGACATGGGATACTTCATTATATACAGTAGGATAGGGGAGGTTCATCCGAGATAGTCAGATGAGGCCTTGGGCATGATGGAGAGCATCCTTAGGCATAGGACATAGTATATTCCAGAGGTCGAGTTTAGTGATTATGGACAGGACATCATGGCTATCAATATACTTCGACCAGAGGTTTAAAGTTTTGTAGGCACCGAGATACTTGGTGTGGCACCCTCAGAGTTATTTGATGTAGGATTTGGTGCTCATATAGAGTGCATCGAAGTTTTACTGACTTGCATGGTTTATTCCTTCCATTGTTGGGGGAATTTGAGAGAAGGTCGAGATGAGGATGCTATGTGGTAGGATGGATCTCCTTCGTTGAGGATCAGGTATATCAGTAGATCGTCTTCTTGGTTAGCAGGGGAAATAGATTCTATTGGAGGTGGTAGTTTGGATATTGGTTTAGGTGAGAGACGATTTGATGGATGGTTACAGTATTTACTTGTTCCAATTATTGGGGGTCTTCAGGAGACTCATGGTGTTGATGTCTTACAGGAATATACTTTACATGGAACTGTAGTTCACATCTTGATTTTGGATCTAGGGATTGGAGTTCTTGGTAGTTCATAGTTTGATGGAGTTGAGATCAGAGTGGAGTGGTTGCTTGAGGAGTTGACCGAGGATCTACTTCACATGATCATTCTACTGATCGGGAGCATTTGGTGACATGCGTGATGAGCACTTGGAGGGACCATTTTTTGAGGGGATAGTACTTCATGTCACACAGGTGGATATGGGACCTGAGGATCATACACAATATGATTCAGTTATTGCTTGAGGACAAACAATATTCGAGTAGGGAGTATTGTAATGTCCTCATTTTTGAACTCTTTTATATTACAAAGTGGGATGCCTGCCAAAGTAGCCAGTTCGGGATGATAGTGAGTTCATGAGGTATTGAGGAGATTTATGGGGCCCAACTTACATTATTCTTCATATTTCATCATCGGGATCCATTCCGCACAACTTGTCTTTGGTTATGTTGCATTCCAATGATTTCTGTAATTTTGAGTTATTATTGAGCATATTTTAAATAAATTCACTAAGGGTGTCATTTTGGGCACAATATGTGAACAAACACCTTAGTGTAATATCTCATCAGAATTGGGAGGAAGAGCACTACAGGATAAGATGATGAAAAGTGACTTTCAGTGGTCGGAGAAGCCATGAGGACACATTAATCACTTTTTAGAGGAAAAAAAGGTTAATTAATTAATAAAGTGATTTTATGAAGGAATATTAAAAGTAAAGTAAAATTCACTTGGAGAGAAAAGGTGAACAGAGGTATAAAAGAGATATAGGGGATTCTATTCTCTCATTATGTTGATTGATATTTTGATATATGGCTTTTTAGTTAGAGAGCCCATGGTACTTGGGGCTTTTGAGGGTTTTGATTGAAGAAACCCTAGAGATCAACAAGGTAGTGAAATATTCTCATGTTCTTAATCCAAGCTTGGCCAAGGAGGTGAAATATTCCTCCCTCACAATTCTACATTAGTTCATAATTACTTCAACCATCATTTATGTCAAGGGGGGCACCAGTGAGGGTTTTTAGTAGGTTGGGCCCACCAGTTGAGGAGAATAGGTTTGATTTTCCTCGAGGAGGTTATATCTTCAGTAGATCTTATTCCAGGAGTGGTTTCTACCACCCTATCTCCTTTTGCATCAGTATATGAGTTTATTCTTCATCCTATCCATTCTATCATCTAGGAGGGTGTGTTTCTCTTCAGGAGGGTGCATTGTTCATAGGGTATCTAGTGTTTTGGAGTGTGAGATCACTCCCAATAGCTAGGATATTCTTCATAGGAGTGTCCTATCACCCGATATACATTTTTATAGTTGGTTTCAATGGTTTTGTGTTCATATTCAAGGAGGTCGAATTATTATCTTTCTACAGCCAGAGAGGGCACATTTATGCAAGAGAAGACATCACCTCCAGCAAGGGAAAGGATTGGATCTCGTAGATATTTGGTATTAAGCTTGGGAAGGCTCTTGGAAGCTCATGTATTCTTGTTTATATTGTAATTTGGAGGCATTATCATCCACACTCATTATTCTTCTATCTATGATCCATATTTTCTCTACTATTGTATGGAGGTTAGCTATCTATGATAAATAAAATCATATCTAAGGTATTTGTGGCTATTTCTTGTGTTACTTGTATTGCATCTTGTTGAGTATATGTCATTGATATATCTCTATCATTTACTTGTTGCAAACACAACAAAAATCATCATCATAAACCCCAATGCAACACAAGAATACTAAATCAACAAACTATTTGAAAAAAGACCACAACCAGAAAACATAAAAACTTAATATGTTCCAAGAAAAGCCACTTGGGAACATTACATTTGTAGCCTTCCCGAAAAAAAAGGTTGATTTTAAATCAACAATATCTCCACTTCCCCAACTCCATTTTGGATGCTTTGTTTTTTGACATTGGCTATTTTTTTAGGTGAATTCAAATCTAGGGATGGATTCTCCAAATTTTGCATAGGAAGTTTCAGAAATCGACTTGAATGTTGTTGTCCATTTTTCCGTAAAAAATCAGAAAAAAAAAGAAAAAAAATCTCCCACTTTGTGCCCCAAAATTCTCCCACTTTGTTCCCAAGAAAGAGTTATGATACCACTTGTAGTGTACTTAACCCCAAAATTTTGAGAAATCACATAAACGTAGTGCAAAAAACAAGAACACAAGATAAAAGAGAGATAAACCCTAATAAAAATCTCTTTGATAATAAAAATTAAAGAGCTATGTTCACTTGCCTCTTCCCTTAGGGGGAAACCTCTAAGAGAAATGCTCCAAATACAATAACAATTTTTGAAAAAACATTAAATAACCTTCTACTCATTATATAGCTATCCATAGATAATCCTAACTACCTTTTGGCCCCTTATAATGGGGGTCGACTAGCTAATTTGGGCCTTATTAATAAAAATGACGTTTCAAAACCAGGCACGTAGTGTTTATCCAAAAATATTCTCAATATTATGTCTAATTGTGAAAACTTACATTCTCAAATGACCATTTTTACAATGAGTGACTATTAACTAACTATTTAAGGAGCCTTATTCAAGGAAGGTGGGCTTATACATTAATTAAGTATCTAAGTAAGGGGGTTAGGGTAGGCCCTAACAGGTTTTGGTTGACCACTAACCATGATTTCAAAGATACTCCTCCTTCTTTCATACACATTTATATTCAATATTTATGTTGCATCTTTGTCATCTTATTTGATCTTTATATTGGAATTTCATTTTCCACCAATTGCTTGTTAAAGTACCTAATTTTAACATAACATTAGACTATCATATTGACTTAACTAAACTCAATAGGAGTGAGTGCACTCCTATATTGAGTTAGCTAAGCTAAATATAAATGCTAATTATGCCAAAGGCATTTTTAAAGGGAGGTTCCTCGCCCAGTTTTTGTTGTCTATCAAGGGCCTTTGAAAGCATACCACGTGTCAGTGTAATTAGAGTAACATGGTAGATATTTTCATGATTCCGTTTTACACTTACCTCCCTTGATGGATTTGCTACATCATTACCCTCATCCTTCCCTAGACAGCCCTGTTGCACCTCCTTTGCACTGTTTCCCTTATCCTTCCCCTGCAATGAATTCATGTAGAGATGTGAGCAAATTCTAATCAGTGTACCTGTTTTATTCTACCTCGCAGGGCGTCATATTAACTACACTTTGAAATTTCTAAATCCAAAATGTAAATGGGAGGAGAGCCCTCCCATGAGCTGTTGGAGGCATTAACATCCCGTGGTTTTCTACCTTGAAGGTCCCACCTATAATCATATCTTCATTGTTGGAGTGGTCTCTGATTTTGAAGGAGAAGAAGTCGATCCATTATGTGCAGAGATGCTTGATTTGAATTCAAGTGTGTGTGAGTCGTTGGATCCATTGCCATACCAATTCAAAGTGAGTGCCTCTTCCACATGGATTTCCTCTACTGTTTTCGATGACATAATTTACCTACTGGAAAGATATAGCAGAGATTGTTTTTATTTTGATTTGCAAAGGAAGCGTTGGGGATGTGTGGGGAAGCTCATGCCTCTTCATCCATCTTATTCTATGGCTCATCTTCATGATGAGCAGGGGGGATTGATCCTAGTGTCATGTAGCTTAGTTGCGGTGATAATTTGGGCAATTCAGTTAATATTCTGAAGTGGGAGCTCCAGACCGCCCTTGGCACTGCCAAATGGTAGGTAAATATTTCCTTCAATTCATCACTTTTCCTATATTTTAGGATAAATTAACTTCACATCTCTACCTCGGAGAGTGTTACACATCAAAATTACTCACTTCGATGATGACCTATTATCGTCATTACAAGTGTCGCAAGTGTCACATCTTGGCTGCAAGTGTCACAAACATCATACTGTCATCTTGCCTATGTCGTGTCTCTAACGACATCACAAGGACACTTAAGACACCTTCAAAGACTGGTTTAAGAAGGAGAAATCATTTGAAAAAGAGTACAAATATTTTACCATGAAGAAAACCACTCAAAAATCATTTTTAGGAGGCAACGCTCCCCTATACACTGTCAGGGAGAATCGACGCTCCCTAGCCTTCTTTGGGGTAGCGTTGCAGCGCTCTGTGCACCCTTTTGTGGGAGCACTAGCCTTTTTGAGTGAATTTTGGGTTGTTCAGGAAAATCAGGGAAAATTTCCCTTCATCTCTAGAGTTGGTTTGATTCGAATCTGAGGTCAAGGTTGGATTTTAGGGAGGATCCACAACTGAAGGAGAAAGATCCTCAACCTATCCCAAGAATATCTAAGGTGGTTGGGTCTCTCCAAGCTTATATAATGAGGCCTTCTCATGGTGAAAATCATATGGAGAAATAGAGAAGCACCTAACTTATGATCTCATAAGGAAGGGGAGACATTGAAGGCATCAAACTTATGATCTCATAAGGGAGATATCATTGAAGCATAATCAACTTGTGTGTGGATTACTTGAGCAAAGGGTTGGACAAGGAGAGGTGGGAGAGGTTGTTGCACCTTCATCAAAGGTCTATAAGTATTCTCTGTTGTTCTCATTAATATACATATGTGCTTGGCCTGTTTCTTTCAAGGTTGTGTTTTTTCTACATGAGCTTGTCTATATTAGATAGATTTGGTTTTAAGCTAATCTTAGTAGAATAGGAAGCTTGTTCTGTCTTTGTTTGATTTGCAAGACTTATCGAGGAGCTTGAGCATCAAAGCTCAACTTTGACTGTGCGAGGACGAACATCATTAAAAAGGTACACCTTTCTTCCTCTTCTCTATATATTGGTTTAATTAGATTTAAAAGGATGTGAGTGACCAAAGTTAGCACCCTTTTTGTCTTGGCCTTAGGAGTCTAGAGTCCAAGAGAGAATCCACTTGTCCGCGCGGGGATTTCTCTATAACAGAAATTGGCGACCATACTAGGGAAGGACTCCTATTTTTTTTTCCTTGGTTTGTCCCTGCCCTTTTACCACCTTTCAGATCACTTTTTCTGTGTGTTTATGATCCATTATCCTTCTCCTATCTTCATTACCATTTTCACCATTTTTTTATGCATTTTGGGTGAATTTTTTGCAATTTTTTGGCTCTTTTTCTGAGTTTATGGGAGGACCAAAGCCCCCCTATAGGCCATACCAGAGAGCCAAATATCCCCTATAGTTTATTAGGGAGCGTTGCAACACTCTGTGCACCCTTCTGGGGGAGCGCTAGTCTCTTTTTTGAAAGTTTTTGCCTTCTTTTGCTCAGTCTTTTGAAGCCTATTTTGTAGAGCTCTTTACCCAGAGTATGTGGTTGGTTTGTGAAGTTGTTTGGATTGGTTTTTGATGGGTTTTTATGCTTATCACTCCCTCTTGTCTTCATTGGAGCTTGAAACCTTTTTCAGAAATGTGAAATTGCCTTTTCTAGCTGCGTGTTTGTGAGGACAATTTTGAGTGATTTCTCTTTCTCCCTATCTTTTCTTGGATTCGTTTCTACATTTTATTTGTGTTCCTTGAATGCTTGATTGGTTGTAGAATCCTTGATGGTGTTATTGCTTGTTAGAACAAGTTTCTACTTGTTTTCTTTCATGCCTCACTGCCTTGAGTGCATGCTTTGTTTGTATCCTTTTTGCTTCGTATCTTTTGCATCTGCATAGGACTCTTTCTCCTGTTTGAAAGTAGTGGAGCATTGAAGGGTTTGTATTTACTTTTTGTATACATTAAAATCAAACAAAGAAGATAGATGCATTCTTTCTTTTGGGTAGTGAAGCTAGCTCACATTTGAAGTAGCAAAATTACATGGTTTTTGGCTTTTTTGGGACATTGTACATCTGTAATGATGAATGTTTTCTCCTTCTCGTAGTATAGTTTTCATTGAAGTGAAAAAATTGCATCTTCATCTTTTTGCATAATTTTTGATTTGGTCAAAACACCATATTGTCCATGCCATTTTCCTTTTGAGTAACAATAGAATTAAAAATCAAGCGCTAAACTAAAAATTGATTAGACATTTTTATATTTTCTGGTAGCATACCTACATTAGATTAGTTGTAGGGATTTGGAATAGGTGTGAATAGGTGTGAGTCCCCTGATTACTCATCAATATTCTTGGACATCCAAATCTTGTCAGTACATTCTCAAATAAAAAGTGTGTTGTAGTCTTTGCACTGCATTCCTTTTCTCGTGTTACCTCTTCCCATCTAGTTAAGTATTGTGTTTCTATAATAATGTATCTATGATGCAGGAGCATAGCCAGCATCAAGCGAGCGTGGGACAAACACCAACACATTTTGGCACATGATAAAATTGTTTGAAATCTTTTTGAAGTTGGATGTGCCAAACTTAAATTAAAAAATTAAGGAAAAGGTGTACTTCTTGATTGTAAATAGACCTTGAGCGTCCCGCTCTCATCTGTAGTAGGTGAAGGCATTTATGTTAGTTATTGTAAGTAGATAGCTTTAATTTCCTAGATTTGACAGTTTTAGGAGCAAGGAGGGAAATGTGATATAGACACCCTCATTGTATAGTTGTAAGATTATTATGAGAATAAAGCATAGAGAAGAGAGCAAAGAGTTGTAGTTGAAAACACCCATGTACAGAGATTTGAATTAATAGAAAGAGCTTCGATTCAAATTCATGGTGTCGTATTTGTTCTCTTTGTATGCATTGTGAATGTTATGCTCATGGATGTTTACTTTCTGTTATACATTTGATTTATATGTTGTGTATATGATTTCATGATTTATGTTTGAAGTCTGAGAGAGAGCAAGGAATGAGTTTCAATTGTTTCTCTATCTAAGCAAGAGTTCCTGCAAGGAGTGCAGTGAAGTTGTACGCAAGGAGTGCGTTGACAAGAGTTCGGAGTTTTATCTATGAAAAATCAGGGGGTTAATGTTATTCTCATTCTCGTAGAAGTGCAAGTTGAGCACATGAGCCGTGCAAGGTGTGCGCAGGCTGAGTAAAGTCTCAGAGTTTGTGAACCTGAGAAATTGTTGAAGGACTACTGCTGCAGGGAGTGCGCAGAGTCGAAGGACTTCAATTATTTGAAGTAATTGAAGGATTCACCGCAAGGATTGCGTGTGGGAGTCTTCTTTAAGAATCAGAGTTGGAGAAATCTCAGGAGGGATAGGGTCTTCGCAGTTGTTGAAGAAAAGCATAGAAGAGCTAGTGCCTTGATATTGTCGCAAGGAGGCGCAGTGAAGTTGTTCTGCAGGTGGACCAGTTCCATAAGGGAACATTTTGTTCATTTCAAAGGAGTGTTAAGGAAGAATTGAATGGTTAGAATTCTTGGTGGGGAATTCATGAGGTTAGGGAAGCCGTCAGATCGTGTAGAGGAGCAGGGAAGTTACAGTAAGCATTTTTCGAAGTGAAAGATCAGGGGAGAAATGAGCTGTAGGATCTGAGCCAACATGGGCCGTGACATCACTCCCGAATTCGCATCTCGGAGTTTCGTGAAGTGAAGATTCGAAATCCTTCCCTCAAGACTCGCAAGGTCATGAAGGGTGAAGTCCTGTAATAGAGAAGGAATCCGAGCTATTTACTAGAAGGAAGACACATGTCGCGAGATCACCCGTATCGGGGACTCAGACATCAGAGGTCGGAAAGAGAAGTTTTTCACTTCACGAGTGGCGAAGAGGCGAGAGAATCCCAGTCATCCGTTAGGAGGAGGACAGGTGGTAGAGAATGAAAGGATCTCGCGAACTCAGAGGTTCACAGGGTGAAAGTCCAAAACTTGGGTGCTCCAAGTTGCGAGTGGTGAAATCGCGAGGGGCGAGGGACACGTAGCAGAATAGCAAGGTGGGCCCAGGAAGTAGACCGACAGACACACGTCACCCATTTGGAGGGGTAAAAACCCCATTGACCTCTCACGTCTCAGGGACTCAGGAGATAAGGGAACGAAAGTTTGAGCCTTCAACTCGCGAAGTCCCAAGTAGCGAGTACGAGAGGAGAAAAGTCAATATCGCCTCTCGGAGTTTTGAGAAAGAAAGGTGTCAAGGTTGGACCTTTGAACTCGTGAAGGCATGAGAGGAGAGAAGTGCTAATGCTTAGCCTAGCTGGTGGTCACGCAAGGAGGGCGCTGACGGAAGAAAGGGTTATAACCATTTTGCGATCTTGGGTATCGTGGATTTGGAGAGGAAGAGTCGGAAGCTAGGACTCGCAAACTCGCGAGATTGCGAGTTTCCAAAAAGGACCCGTGGATCGATAATTTTGCAGATTCCAGTGGTAATCAAAAGAGCAGATCCGGCTCAAAGGGAAAAGAAGAACGATCCTATAAGCAGATCCTCGACCTGAGGGCCGAGTGGGTCTACACCATCTGGTATCAGAGCCTGATTCTTGTTTTTATATTTCAGGCAGGAAAAGCGAGAAGGAATTTAATCCATGCCATCGAGGAGAAGGGATAGGCAAACACCTGATCCGCCAGAGGATAGGGAAATACCAAGAAGAAGGGGTAGGCAGATTCCTGATTCAACCATGGAGAGAGAGACGCGTGACCTATGCGCCAGACTTGAGGACATGGAGACAACACAGAAGTGCACATTTGATGCTGGGGATCTTAGTGATTTCAAAAGTGAAAATGAAGTCGAACATGAAGGAGAGGAGGTCACAGTATAATATGCAGCAAATGAATGCCTGATTAGGGCCATTGCAAGAATGGGTGCTAAGGCAAAAATGGACATTCCAGTATATGAAGGAAACCTGGATGCTGAAGAGCTTCTAGATTGGATTAGAGCTCTAGACACATATTTTGACTATGAAGATGTCAAGGAGGGAAAAAAGGTCAAACATGCTGTCACAAGATTGAAAGGACATGCAACATTGTGGTGGGATGAGCTACAAGCTGACATATGTTGCAAGGGCAAGCAAAAAATCAAGAGTTGGGATAGGATGATCGCAAAGATGAAGGAAAAATTTATTCCCAGGGATTACTAGATTACTCTGTTTCGGAGAAGGCAAAATTTGAGATAGAAGCTGATGACAGTGAAGGAGTACACTGAAGAATTCTACAGGCTAAACATCAGGGCAGGTCATCACGAAAGTGATGATGAAAAAGTTGCTAGATATATGAATGGTCTGAGATATGACATTCAAGATGAGATGAGCATGATGACCATCTGAATGGTGGAAGATGCTTATCAGATGGCTCTAAAAGCTGAAGAGAAGCTGAGCCGAAAACAAGGTCAAAGATGTCGAGGCAGAAGTCAAGCCAGGGGAAAATCAATCATCCAAGATAGAAATCAGAAACCCAAGGAAGACTGGAAGAAACCTCAGACTCAAACTGAGAGAGGTGGAAGCTCACAGAGAAGGCAGTATACTAATCAGAGAGGAGAGTATGCTGATAACAACATTTTTCCTCATACTAGAGGTAGAGGAAGAGGAAGAGGTGGAGTGATAAAATGCTTCATGTGCAGAAAGGTCGGACACAAGTCTTATGAATGTCCAAAAAATAAGAAATAGGAAGGAGAGACTCACATTGCCGAAGAACATAGGTGAAATGTTGAGGCAGAAGATGCCGAAGGCGGAAGATCACTGATGATGTGAAAGGTTCTCTTAACACTAGAGAAGGAGGTGGAGAGTTCAGTCCAAAGAAATAGACTTTTTCGGACTTCTTGCAAAACTAAGGACAAGGTATGCAAAGTCATTGTGGACAGTAGTAGCATAGATAATCTTGTTTCTACAAAGATGGTAGAAAAGCTATAGATGGAGACTATTGAACATCCAAGGCCATACATAGTTTCTTGGTTGCAAAAAGGACATCAGGTAAATGTCACTAAGCAATGTTTAGTTGATTTTAAAATAGGAGGGTATAAAGATGAATTACTCTGTGATGTTATTCCTATGGATGTTTGTCATCTATTGTTGGGTAGACTGTGGTAATATGACAGAAATGTGATTCATGATGGGAGGAAGAACACATACACCCTAAAGAAGAATGGGAGAACTCACATGTTGCTTCCAATCAAAGATAAGGAGGTGGAACCTGAAGTAAGAAACACTGTACTTCTCATGAGTTGGAAGGAACTTCTTACAGAGGTTAAGAAGAAGAGGAACTGAAATTCATTGTGGTCAGGAAGCCAAAGATTATTTTAACCAGCACAAGGGTAGATGATTTACCAGAAGAGGTTCAGGAACTGCTGGAAGAGTTCGCTGACATAGTAGTGGATGAACTACCTCGTTCGTTGCCACTGATTAGAAGTATAAGTCATCAAATTGATCTCATACCTGGAGCTAGTTTTCCAAACAAAGCAACGTACAGATTAACGCTGCAGGAGAATGAAGAGGTCAAAAGACAAGTCCAGGATTTGTTGGACAAAGGTTTGGTTAGAGAAAGCTTGAGTTTGTGTGCTATTCCGACAGTACTTAGTCCGAAGAAAGATGAAGGCTGGAGGATGTGTACTGACTCAAGGGAAATCAAAAAAATAACCATGAGGTACATATTTCCATTGCCAAGGATGGATGATCTGATGGATTGCTTGAGTGGGGCCAAATTTTTTTCAAATATTGTTTTGAAAAGTGGATATCACCAGATTCGTATGAGAGAAGGTGATGAATGGAAGACAACATTCAATACAAATGAAGGGTTATACGAGTGGCTTGTCATGCCATTTGGCTTAACAAACGCATCGAGTACTTTCATGAGATTGATGAATGAAGTCCTGAAGGATTTCATCGGAAAATTTGTTATTGTGTATCTGGATGACATACTGATTTTCAGTAAAACAAAGGCAGAGCATTTGAAACATTTGGCTACAGTGATGAAGAGGTTACAGCAAGAGAAGCTGCTGATAAACATGAAGACATAGCTCATTTATTTTGGGTTTGTTATTTCTGCAGATAAGTTGAGCATGGATCCAGATAAGGTAGAGGTGGTTAAGAATTGGCCATCACCAAAGAGTATATTTGAGGTGAGAAGTTTTCACGGATTGGCTAGTTTCTACCGGAAGTTCATCAATAATTTTAGTGGAATTAGTGCACTGATGATGGACACAGTGAAGAAGAGACACAAATCTTTTCACTAGATGGAAGAGGCTGAGAAAAGCTTCAATTTGCTGAAAAGGAAAATCACGGAACAACCAATTCTGGTGTTGCCTGATTTCCAAAAGACATTTCAAGTAAAATGTGATGTAAGTGGATTTGCAATAGGGGCAGTCTTGAGTCAAGAAGACAGGCCGATAGCATATTTCAGCGCGGAGATGAATGAAGCTAAGATAAAATACTCCATGTATGATAAGGAATTTTATGATATTATTCAGGCATTGAAAAAATGGAGACATTACTTAATTCCTAAGGAGTTTGTCTTGTACAGTGATAATCACGCATTGCAATTTGTCACTCAAAAGGAGAATTTGAATCAAAAACATGTTAAATGGGTTGAATATATGCAAAATTTCACTTTTGTGATTAAACATATTTTTGGAACTGCTAACAAAGTTGTTGATGCTTTGAGCAGGAAATGTTTGCTATTGCAGGAGTTCATAGTTAAAACATTGGGTTTTGATGATATCAGGGATATGTACAGAGATGATCTAGTTTTTAGAGAGGCATATGAAGCAGCTAAGAATCCAATTCTCAGGGATAGAAGCCAATGGGCAGAATACATGATCCAGGAAGGATTACTGTTTAAAGGTAATCAACTTTGTATTCCAAAATGCTTCATGAGGGAGAATTTGCTGAAGGAGAAACATAGTGGAGGATTGGCCAGACATTTTGGTCATGACAAGATGTTCGCAAAGTTGAATGAGTCATATTTTTGGCCAAGAATGCGAGCAGATGTCAAAAGATTCATGGACAGATGTAGAATTTGTCAACACTCAAAAGGAAAGAGGCAGAATGCAGGTTTTTATCAACCATTACCCATACCTGACAGGCCGTGGGATGCAGTCAACATGGACTTCATATTGGGGTTGCCAAGAAAACAAAGAGGGTTTGACTCAATCTTTGTGGTAGTGGATAGATTTTCCAAAATGGCACATTTCATTCCATGTCAAAAAACCAGTGATGCAACTCACATTGCGAACCTGTTTTTCAAAGAAGTCATTCGACTTCACGGCTTACCAAGGAGCATAGTTTCGGATCGAGACACTAAGTTCCTAGGACACTTCTAGAGAACCTTATGGAAGAATATAGGAATGAACTTGTCGTTCAGTTCAGATTATCATCCTCAGATAGATGGACAGACAGAAGTCGTGAACAGGAGTTTGGGAGACTTGCTGAGGAGCTTGGTGACATAACACCACAGTCAGTGGGACAACATATTACCACAGACTAAATTTGTTTATAATGACTCGCTTAATAGGAGCACATGATAGATTCCATTTCAAATTGTTTATGGCATGCAACCGAGAGGAATTTCTGAGCTGAGGGATTCAGAACAGATTGTGACAAGGAGCGCTAGTGCAAAAGATTTTGCAGAGGCGATGAAGGAACTTCATAGCCAGGTGAAGGAATGATTACAGAATTCAAACCAAGAATATAAGCGGAGAGCAGATCAACACAGGAGACAACTTCAGTTCGAAGTTGGTGATTTGATCCTTGCACATTTGAGAAAGGAAAGGTTCTGAAAGGGGACATATAACAAACTAAATATGAAGAAGATCAGACCATGTAAGGTCTTGAAGAAATTTGAGGCAAATGCTTATGAGATTGAATTACCTGATGGGATCGGAATTTCTCCAATATTCAATGTCTCAGATTTGTACCCATAGAAAGATGAAGTAGGAACAAGTGATGAACAACTAGAGGTTCAGTGGACTAAACAGATGCCAGTTGCAGAAAAGCCACAGATGGAAAGCATACTGGACAAAAGATTTAGCAAGAAGACTAGAAGAAAGGAATACTTTGAATACTTAGTCAAGTGGAAGGGACATCCAGTTGAAGATGCCAGCTGGGAGAATGAAGCATAAATTCAGAAGCATGGATAGACCATGCGAGAGCTCATGGATAGGAGCCCATGAAAATTTTCAAGTGAGGGAGTATGATGCAGGAGCATCGCCAGCATCAAGCGAGCGTGGGACAAGCACCAATGCATTTTGGCACATGATAAAATTGTTTGAAATATTTTTGAAGTTGGATGTGCCAAACTTAAATGAAACAATTAAGGAAAGGGTGTACTTCTTGATTGTAAAGAGACCTTGAGCATCCCTCTCTCGTCTGTAGTAGGTGAAGGCATTTATGTTAGTTATTGTAAGTAGATAACTTTAATTTCCTAGATTTGACAGTTTTAGGAGCAAGGAGGGAAATGGGATATAGACACCCTCATTGTATAGTTGTAAGATTATTATGAGCATAGAGAATAGAGAAGAGAGTAGAGAGTTGTAGTTAAAAACACCCATGCACAAATATTTGAATTAATAGAAAGAGCTTCGATTCAAATTCATGGTGTCGTATTTGTTCTCTTTGTATTCATTGTGAATGTTATGCTCATGGATGTTTACTTTATGTTATACATTTGCTTTATATGTTGTGTATATGATTTCATGCTTTATGTTTGAAGTCTGAGAGAGAGTAAGAAATGAGTTTCAATTGTTTCTCTATCTGAGAAAGAGTTCCTGCAAGGAGTGTAGTGAAGTTGTCCGCAAGGAGTGCGTTGACAAGAGTTCAGAGTTTTATCTCTAAAATATCAGGAGGGTAATGTTGTTCTCATTCTCGCAGAAGTGAAAGTTGAGCACAGGAGACGTGCAAGGTGTGTGTAGGCTGAGTAAAGTCTCAAAGTTTGTGAACCTGAGAAATTGTTGAAGGACTACTGCTGTAGGGAGTGCGCAGAGTCGAAGGACTTCAATTATTTGAAGTAATTGAAGGATTCACCGCAAGGAGTGCGTGTGGGAGTCTTCTTTAAGAATCAGAGTTGGATAAATCTCAGGAGGGATAGGGTCTTCGCAGTTGTTGAAGAAAAGCATAGAAGAGCTAGTGCCTTGAATTTGTCGCAAGGAGGCGCAGTGAAGTTGTTCTCCAGGTGGACCGGTTCCGTAAGGGAACATTTTGTTCATTTCACAGGATTGTTAAGGAAGAATTGAATGTTCAGAATTATCCGTGGAGAATTCACGAGGTTACAGAAGTCGTCGGATCGTGTAGAGGAGCAGGGAAGTTACAGTAATCATTTTTTGAAGTGCAAGATCAGGGGAGAAATGAGCCGTAGGATCTGAGCCAACAGGGGCTGTCAGATCACTCCCGAATTTGCATCTCGGAGTTTCGTGAAGTGAAGAGTCGAAAGCCTTCCCTCAAGACTCGCGAGGTCGCGAAGGGTGAAGTCCCGAAATAGCAAAGGAATCTGAGCCGTTTACTAGAAGAAGGACACGTGTCGCGAGATTACTCGTATCGGGGACTCGGACAGCGGAGGTCAGAAAGAGAAGTTTTTCACTTCATGAGTGGCGAAGCGACGAGAGAATCACAGTCGTCCGTTAGGAGGAGGACAGGTGGTAGAGATTGAAAGGATCTCACGAACTCGGAGGTTCGCAGGGTGAAAGTCCAGAACTTGGGTGCTCCAAGTTGGAAGTGGTGAAATCGCAAGGGGTGAGGGACACGTAGCAGAACAACAAGGTGGGCCTGGGAAGTAGACTGACAGACACACGTCACCTATTTGGAGGGGTCAACACCCTGTTGACCTCTCGCGTCTCGGGGACTCAGGAGATAAGGGAACGAAAGTTTGAGATTTCGACTCGCGAAGTCGCGAGTAGCCAGTACGAGAGGAGAAACGTCAATATCGCCTCTCGGGGTTTCAGGAAAGAAGGGTGTCAAGGTTGGACCTTTGAACTCGTGAAGGCACGAGAGGTGAGAAGTGATAGTGCTTAGCCTAACCGACGGTCGCGCAAGGAGGGCGCTGACAGAAGAAAGGGCTACAACCATTTCATGATCTCGGGTATCATGGATTTGGAGAGGAAGAGTCGGAAGCCACGACTCACGAACTTGCGAGATTGCGAGTTGCCGAAAATGACCTGTGGATCGATAATTTTTCAAATTCCAGTGGGAATCAAAAGAGCCGATCCTGCTCAAAGGGAAAAGAAGAACAATCCTATAAGTGGATCCTCGACCTGAGGGTTGAGTGGGTCTACACCAATATAGCTCCTAATCTTCTTGCTGGTGGATTAATTGGACTTACAAAATCTATTTCCCATTTATCGAATACTTGTAAAGTAACATGTGGTCTCAGTGGCATCTCATGCCTCCTAGATGGCTTCCCAAATCTTTGACAAACATCACACTTATGACAATATTATTTTGAATCCTTATGAACTGTTGGCCACCATAATCCTGTGTGCAATACCTTTTGTGCGGTAGCTTTTCCTGCGTAGTGTCCTACTGCAATCCCTTCATGCGCTTTTGCTAGAATAATGGGTCTTTCATGCTCCATCACACATCTCCTAAAGATGTTATCTACTCCAAGTTTGTATAAATGACCTGCAATCAACTAATAATATGCAACTATGACCACCAAAATTTTCTTCTGCGCAGTTGTAAATTCTCTTGGCGCAAATCCTGTACTCAAAAACTCAATAATGTCAGCAAAATATTCATCTGCAATTTGTAATGAAAACAATTGTGCATCTAGAAATTTTTCTTCCAAGTTACTGGGTTCTTTGTTGGAAGATTGGTTGTTATCATTGATGTCAACCCTAGTCATGGGTTTTGGACCACAAGATTGATGAAGTTATTTGGACATGAAGGAAAATGCACATGCAGTAACAACACCCATGGATGGATAGTATACATCATGTTGTTTCCGGTGGTATGTGGCACGTCACGTGGATCCTCATGGTTGAGGAGAAATGAATTTTTGAAGATGACAAAGTGAATTGTACATGTAGGCCCTGAAGATAATTAAAGA
>ML778949.1:1389548-1478820 GCA_009831015.1 Picea engelmannii
TGCATGGTGTATTGTGGTGTATTGGTGTAACTCTTATACTATTGTTCATTGCTCATTGGATATAATTGAATGGTTTAAGTATAAGTTGAAAAAGTTTTTTAAATTGTACTTGATACTGATTCACCCCCCTCTTAGTATCAACATTCTTCTCTATTTGTTATCCCAGACAAGTGATCTGGTCCTGCGTTCAATCTTCCAGGCTTCACCACAACTTCAAAGTCAAATTCCTAAAATAAGAGTAGCCATCTGCATATCCTTCCCCCCAACACTGGCTTATTAACTAAGTATCTCAGAGATGAATGATCTGTAAACATATTAAAGTGTTGTACCAACAAGTAATGTCTTTATTTATGCAAAGAATAGACCATTGCTAGACCTTCTCTTTCTGTAGTGTTATGGTTCTATTCTGAATCTGATAATTTTTTGCTTGAAAATGAAATAGGGTGATCTATATCACCTTCTCCTGGTTGGGTTAATACTACTCCTAAAGCAATTGCAAATGCATCTACATGCACATGAAATTCTTTATCCCAATATGGAAATACTAAAATTGGTGCAGTAACCATCTTCTCCTTCAAAATATCCAAACTCTTTTGGAATCCATCATTCCATTCGTACTTAGTATCCATCTTCAACAACTTCTCCATTAGCGTGGTGATCTGTGCATATTCCCTGATGAATTTTTTGTAATACCTTGTATGGTCCAATGTACTCTTCAACTGGCACACTGACTTTGGTGGTGGTAAGTTAACAATGACAACAATTTTAGCAGGATCAACTAGTAGACCATGTTTACACAACACGTGCCCTAATAAAATTCCAAAAGGTGCACTGAAAATACACTTCTTAATATTTAAGGAGATATGAAATTGTCTCCATCTATCCAATATCAACCTTAATACTTCAACATGATCTTTAAGAAAACTAAACATTGTCCAGTCATCCAGGTAAACCTCCAAAATTTTATGAATAAAGTGCTTGAAAGATGCTACTACTACTCTTGAGAAAATGGCTGGTGCATTCTTCAATCCAAATGGAATAACAATATACTGAAATGATCCCCACTCTGTAGAAAAAGTTTTCTTGTGTCTATCTTATGGTGCTATCCTGATCTGATGATAACATGAAAATCCATCTGTAAACAAATAAGCTTCTTGACCCCCTACATTTTCCAAAATTTCATCTGTAAAATGGGTAGGAAAAGGATCATGTAGGAAAGAATCATTCAATTTTCTCAAATATACATAAATCATGATCCCTCCTTTCTTCATTTCTTACACCACCATAGGATTGATCCATTCTGACTCTTCTACAGGTTCTATAACACCAACTTCTAGCATCTTGTCAATTTGTGTCTTCACCTTCTCTTTGTATATTAGATTCAATATGTATGGCCTATGTCTGATCGGTCTTTCTTCTGGTTTCAATGGGATATTCATCTCTCCTATCTCTCCTTCTAGCCCTTTCATCTCTGAGAATGTTGTTGGGAACAAGTCATTGTAATCGCACAAAAATTATGTGATCCTTTCTACTCTCTGGTGATCCCAATAATCTCCAATACTAGCCATCTTTGGGCTATTTGCAGTTCCAATGTTGACCTTCTTAATGTTTAATGGTGTAGCATAATATTTTGAGTCCAATATAGGGCCTTATACTTCTCTTTCACATTATACTTCTGGGATCTATATATTGCATGGTTTATCTTCTCCAGGTTTTTCTGCTTCTGCTTCGTGATAACAATGTAGCAATTGTTTGACTATATGAATAGCTTGCCCCTGATATGTTGCAATTATTTCAAATTTTGGTTCTTCAAATATCCTATCTCTTACCACTTTCAATGCTGTATCAATCTCTGGATTGTCATGCTCAAAGGAAAATGTAATTACAAATCTCTATTGTATTTCTTCCCAGTTAGCAGTTTCTCTATGTTGCTCCTGTTCTTTGTACCATTTCTTTGGAATGCCTGATAATGTGTGAATAAAATGGTGTGGACATTCTTCTGGTGGTACTACTCTCCATTGGACCATGAACCTCTCGACATGTTCTTGGGATTGTCCAAATCCTTCATATTTCTCCTCATATTTATGCTCCTGTTCTACGCCAAATATGATGCACAGTAACCTTTTTCATTGGAACCAATTGTTGATCTTTACCTTGTGTGTACCCCACCATATTGTAGGTGTAGCTTTTAAAGAAATATATAATGTTGGTAATCTTTGATTTTCCATAACTTCTAGCTCATATTTCATAAAAATATATTCTAAATAATTTAATCCATACAAATTGGGAGGTTCTCTTACCTCTGTACCAACCCATCTCAGCACACACGTCATGCTGGCACATCTTCTGGTAGATAATTCATGTAATTGTTGTTGCCAGTTTTCCGGTTTTGTGTTAGAGTATGAATCACAAGAACTAACACTCCTCCAACTGAGCATGCCATCTATAATTGGGTTTATATAATCTTCTTCCCGCACGGTAGTCATGTATAGCTAATTCACATATTCTGTAAGAATATTATCCATCACAGGTTCCACATACATGCCTCCTTCTGAGGGATCCAATGGTGAAATAAATTTGTATTCTAGAGAATCAAATACCATCTTCCTTGTTTTCAAATTAGTAATAGCTTGGTTATCAAAGGCCCAATTCATCCCCAACAATGCTAGATATGGCGAAGTATTGTCCACTATGTCAATGACTTCAAAGTCATCCATGGTGCACACACCATGTAGATTTACTGGAATCCCCTTCAACCTTCCTATTGACACCACTATGTGATTATTTACCAATTTCAACTGAATAGGTGAATACCCCAGTTGTGGTTCTCCCAGATCTTCCCAGGTTTTCCTTGGAAGAAAATTGACCTCAGATCCTAGGTCTAGTATAATATCCCCCATATTGAAATCTCCTATGTTGAAATTCAATCTGAATTCCCTATTGATTCTTCTCTTCTTTCACACCCAATTTACTCTTTTTATCCCCTCTTCCCCAGGATTACACTTTTCTAATAAATTCTGTAGTATTTTTAAGGAATTTTTATCACTCAACAATTTGACACAAGCTCCCAAAAATTTTCGTAAGTTACTTGTTTCGAAGACTGCTCTTGATTGGTTTTATCAAATAATGAGGGAATTTCATTGACTGGTACCTCATCTACTGGCTTCGTTCCTGAAGTGGACACAATATTTTCCTTCGAGATATCTTGTCTAGATTCTTTGAATATCTCTTTCTCTTTATGCACATCAAACTTCTTCTTTGGCGTTGTATTATTCCTAACCCATTGGCATTGGTCTTGATCCTTCTTGGTTGCATCTTCTCCTATCTTGGATCCACCTCAAGTTTTACTATGTTAATCTTCTTCTCATATTCTTCTTTGTGTTCCACCCCGATCCATTACACGTTCTCATTAGTCTGGTTCCTCTTGTTCTGTATTTTTATCAATAGTGTTGGACATTCCTCTATTTCATGGCCTGTTGCAAGACAATACATACATGTCGCAAGTGATTGTGGGAAGTCTCTTGCATAGTTCCCTTATTTCTGATAGTAATGGAACACTATTGGTTCTCGACCTCCTCCTCTAAATCCTCCTTTGTTTCCTTGATTATCTCCACGCAGTGTGTTATACTGAGGTCCTTGATTATACTACGATTGCGGGTTATTAAATTGTTGTGGTGTTACACACTGTTGTGCAGGATTATACTGTTGTTTCCCATGAAACTGTTGCACATTATATTGTGGTTTTGCTGCAAACTGCTATGTGGGATTGTATTGTAGCTATTGCGCAGTGTTATACTATGGTTGTTGTGAAAATTGTCCTATTTCATGTTCAACCTGCACCTTGTATGTATCTGCAATCCTTTATTTCATCCTCTCCAAGGTTCTACAGTCCTTGTCTTCATGTCCAACTAACTTACAAACGTTACAATATGTACTCTTCAGAATTGTCTGTTATTTTTGCATCGGGGGGAAATGATAGGGATCATTCCCATGTGTTTTTCAAATCTCACACCATGGTCATCTTGAATCCAAATAGTTTGTCATACCCACTCCAATATATTGTGAAAATGATGGAAACTCATTCTTGTGATGACATCATATTCTCTTTTCTCCTTTCATTTGTTTTGATTTAACTGGAATGTTAAGTTCTTCAGATCTTGCTTCATCTCTTCCAAAGTTGGATCTGTATGCTTGTATTGGTTTTCTTCTAGCTGTAAGGATGCTTGGAGGGCCTCACCCTAACTTTGGAATTTTTTCTATCTCAAAGGATACTTCAAGTGTGGCAACAAATAATGAACAAACAAATGCCTATGTTGTGTATCAATGATAGTGTACTTTAACTTACCTTTTAACGTCTTGAATTTCTAGTCCACTTCCCAGATTGATTCTCCTTGTTTCTACTTGATCTCCATCATTTCATTCATAAAATGGTCTTCTGAGCTTGGTTTCTGAAATTCATTTATTAACTACCTCTTCACATATGGTACAGTTGTAGGTGTTCCCGTTGCATTGTTTGTTGAGAGACCCATGTACCAATCTAATGCGCGGTCTCGAAAAGTGATTTCCAATTGTGCAACCTTTGTATCCTCGTATTTAATTTTCTTTTCTTCCCATATGTTCTCACATATGAATTTTTTTTTTTATGGGTCATCTTACGTGTCCCCTCAAAACTATGGTAACCTGATGGTTGGATCTTGTCCTGCCATTGTGAAATTTGCTGAGCTACCACCTCCGCGTGGGGTAGAAATTTGACTACTACTTATTGAACTTGTACATCTGCTACTGGACCCACATCCTGAAAAAATTCTTCTACCACTAATCACTTGCTTTTTAACTTCTTTATCTTATTCAGTTATGTTAGTCACACATGGGGTTGTGGGTTCCACACTAATTCATATCTAGAATGGAGAACCTTCTTCTGCACCGAATCCATGACCTTTGTTTTTCCTCTCATATGTGGCGCACAAGATATCCTCAATATTCACTATGGAACAAAGATCCTCTACCTCTTTCTCATCGTTGTCCAATCCCTCTCGATCCGCTACATCCCTCTTCTTATTATTCATCCTATACTAGTAGGGTCGTCCGATGCACGTCACACCTACACTCCTTATGATTTCCCTGATCTTTTCATCATCCATCATGATGGGGTCCATTTCCTCCTTCTTCTGGCTCCTCTCTAGAGCCTTCTCCATTTCTTAGATATTCCTTAGTACTTCCCCCAACTACCCCATGCACACAAAGTGATCTAGTTGTCTGATTCCATGGTCATCATGCCTTTATCATGTAATAATATCTTGATCGACGTGTAAAGAGATCTAATATACCTCCCTTTGGGTCCCCTCAAGAAATCCTACTCTGCAGCAGTGCATGACTTCACTGCAAACTCAGTGATAAACCCCACATTAATGTTGTCTAACCAAAAATCCACTACATGCGTGAATTTATTATTAACTCTTTCCAATCATGCGATATTTTCAACATTCCACACTATTGCCCTAATACGGTTAGTCGGATTGGTATCCTTCAACCTTATCAACCATTCTTGTAATAACTTTGAAAAGAAACAAAAATATGCTTCATGAAGATCAATAAACACATACATCTGCAGGCACTGGCGTGGTGTATACCTGGAACCCTTATTGTCTTTCTGCGCGAACTCCAACTGCTTTGTCTCTAACCATGCTTCAATTTCTTCTTTCATAGGATTCCATGGCCTGAACATCCCTTTCTACCACTGCATCTTCTTCACCAAACCCCTTCCTGTCTCTCCTTTTGAGTTCTAGCTGGAAACAAAACCATTTGTTGGACTTATGGGTTGACTCAGGTTCTACCTTAGTTCTCCAATGAAGCCCTTATCACCATTGACCATTCTAGTAAACCAGAAGGATACACTATGCACATAGTGAACAACATAGTCTTACCCGAGATGGTTTATGGGGGACTTCGAGACACAAATGTCTGCAGTCATGGAAGGGATTGGGGGATTTTCTTTCTTACTTCTTATTTCCACTTAACCATGCATTCTATTATACTCTTCATCAGATCCATTCATTCATTTTCATACTTAATCTAGTACATGTTGTAAATAAACCATATATTCATCTATCTAACCATTCAATCGTAACTGTAGAAATATTAAAACACATTGCACACATGGTTTTACTGTGGTTCACCCCCCTAGGGCTATGTCCACAAAGATCTTCTGCTTCTTTTCTTATTCATAAAAGGGGCGCTGCGCGCATTACATCATAGTAAATATTAGTGAGGTGGACTAGTATCTCATCAAGCTCCATAGCTTGCGACCTAACCCTCAGCTACTTCGACCTCATCCAAGATCTACAACTCCCAAACCAGACTTCGACTCATAAAGACTCCAAAAAAAGGTTCTCCAAAACATATGACAAGATACTTCTATGGATCAAATAGATGCCTATGATGATCCTATAATCTACCTAATATCTTTTATTTATATTACAAATTTGGATTAAAACCCTTACAATACATCCCAAAACCCCAACCCTAACATGGCTAGGTATTGTCCACATTTGCATCAGATTTCCATAAATCTTGTCGTGCATGTTGGTTTTCCTCAAATCTTCCTTGCTTGCTACGTTATTCTCCAAACATGCTCGCTCCAACAGTCTATGACTAGGAAAAAGCCTCTTTATGGGTGCACAAGTTCAATCCATTGTGGCATGGCCCTTACATTGTGAGATGTTCCCTATGGAAAGGAGCCTACGAGTTGGAGGATTTTGAAGGGAATGTGATTTCAAAGCCCAGAAATGGGCACTAACTTAAGAAGTATTACGCTTGAACTTTTAATCTTAGGCGTTCCCCTTGTAATTATTGTATATTGTTGTATTTAGTGGTAGGATATACTTATTTTTGCATTAGTGGTGATTATGGTGCTTTTGCTTGATTGGAATATGTCACAAGATTCTTTGGTCTTTGTAGGGTTCACTAATGGTGCTAGCCATCACACTCAAAAAAATTCTTCTGCCGCTTGGGTAATATATTCACTTCTAAGCCAATTGGTTGTTTTCGGAGGTGCCTGTCTTGTCCCATCTACTAATAATGTGGCTAAATATAGCGTTGTTATTGAACTACTTTGTGATTCCATTACACATGGTATTCAGTCCTTAGAAGTTCGTTTGGATGATCAGTTGGTAGTTCCTTAGCTAAATGGTGAATTTCATATTCATGACCCTATTTTACATTGTCGTTTCCTTCAGATACATTTTTTTGAGTGTGATTTTGACTATATCACTTATGTTCATGTCCCAAGAATTTGTAATTCATTATCTGATGCATTTGCTAACTATGTGTTACATTGACACTTATATCATTCACATTAATCAGAAGTACAAAACATCATACATGTACATAATAGAATCATAGGCACATTGTCGTTAAGGAAAAAATATCATATGTATATATATATTGCCATCAATGTTCATTAAGTGAAAAATGTGAATCTTCATACAAAACAGTCTTTTAGCCTTGATTGTCCATCTCTAAGGACCAATAATACAAAAAATATACAATATCTCATCATCATTATCCCGAGGGACCATCTATTCCCTATTCATGTCTCCCATAACACACCACGACATTGGATATACATTGAAAGAGTCTCACCCATGCCCTTGGTACCCTAACTACATGCCGCTGCTTTTTCTCTGAAAAATATTCAATCTATATCATTGGCACTAGGTGTATCATTCTATCCATATTCCTCTGGAAATTATCTAATACTCAATCCACATCTCTCCATGGCTAGTCATCTCGACCACATCGACCATGCCAAGGAAACCCCTTCAGCCATCTCGGTCTAACATATGCATGATTAAGCAATCACATTATTATCTTGATTCATGACAAGAATATTTACTTCTTAAATCATTTATTGATATAAAATATAAAAATCAAATAATTCAAAAAATATTTTATACCAATATCTTTGTAGGAACAGTTAGGAGGAATGGGCATCTCCCGATTGTTGTGATAATCTATCCCTGTATAAGGATAATCCTCTATTGCAACTACTTGGTCTGACCACCAAGAAAAAAATGTGTTGTCCCAGGGATCACCCAACTTTCCTCCTCCTTGCCTCAAGAGTACCTCGGTCCATCTCAAACATAATGGGGATGCATATCTATCTTGGGACTCAACATTGGCACTCTCTCAAAGAAAACAATGCACAGGAGGCTTCCAAAGCCAAAATTATTCATATTTTCTTTCTTTCATCCTATCAATTGAGCCTTCATACACATTAGTAGTGAGGTGATCCAATCATATATTACAAGCCTCAATCATTCAAAAACATAGAACATCATTATTATTGAAGCGTGATGTAATGATGTAGAGCCTGCAATCCGAGCAATCGTCAAGACAATAATTTTGATGTTGAGGCTCTCTAATTTTTTTATATGGAGTTGGATCCCAAATTTGTTTTTCTCATCATGTAATGTACCATATATATATAATAGCTGAAAACTGAAATATTACAGAGAATAACAATGGAACAACACAATAGATGAAACCACAACACCAAAATAATACCTTTATTGATAGGAAACAATGTTCACTTGCCTCTTCGAGGGGGAAACCTTCAACAGAGAAACACTCTATTACAATAATTCTAAAGACAAGACTTCTCATACCCTCAACTCCTATTTATACTAAATCTATCTACCAAAAGAACAATCTAGAGCAAGATCTTTTAGAAGCGGAAGCTTCTACTAGGTCTTCTTACATTTTACTTATTCTTCCTTATTACTAGGCCTTATTAATATTGGACTTTATTACATGGAAAATATTTTATTCTACCTACATGAGGGGTAAGGTCCCTAACATGCCCGCCCCTTTAAAAAACAATCTTTTACTCAAGGATTGAGATGAGGAAATTGTTGCAGAATGGTAGTTGGATCCCAAGTGGCATCTATTGGAGTTGTATCTTTCCACTGTATTAACACTTCCTTGATGGTGCGCTAACAGAGATGATGCTCACGTAGGTCCAAGAATACTTGTGGCTACAACCAGATGGAGCCTTCTTCATCCAACTTGGGAAGACTGGTTTGCGTTTGGCACTTAGTTCCAATCACCTTTTTTAAGCATGAGACATGAAAAATAGGATGGAGATTAGAATGACTGGGCAAAGCTAAATGATAGGCCACCTGTCCCACATGATTAAGAACTGTATAAGGACCATAAAATTTGGGTGCCAGTTTCTGAAAATGGCCAGCCTTGAGGAAAGTCTACTTATAAGGTTGCAGTCGAAGAAACACATGGTCCCCTTCAACAAATTGACGTTCTAAGTGACCTTAATATGTTTGTTGCTTCATGTGATTTTCAGCCTTGACCAAATTCTCTTTGAGGGTACAAAGAATAGCCTCTTGAACTGTAATAGTTTGGTCAACTGCTTGGATCTTCGAGACATCGGGAATGTATGAGAGAACTGAAGGTGGATTTTTTTCCATATACTGCTTCAAAAGGAGTCATGTGAGTAGTTGTGTGGTAAGAAGTGTTCTACCACCATTCAACTAGGGGTAGCCATTGATCCCATTGATGTTTCCTTTCAGATGAAAAACACCTCAAATATGTTTCCAAACACTTTTTGACAACTTCAGTTTGACCATTAGTATAGGGATGATAGGCGGTGCTGAGATGTAATTGGGTGCCCTATAGCCTAAACAATTATTTCCAAAATTTCTGGTGAAAGTGAGATCTCTGTCAGAAACAATAAACTAAGGTATGCCATGAAGCTTGAATATATGATCCATGAAAACTTGAGCCACAATGGAGTAGGTAAATGGGTGTTGAAGAAAACATAAATGAGTATACTTGGAAAGACAATCAACTACCACCATGATGACTGACTTATTTCCCAATTTAGGTAAGCCAACAATGAAATCCATAGAGACATCCCTCTAAATAGTTTGTGGAATCGGAAGCAGTTCCAGTGTGCCAGGGGATTTGACTGTTTCTCCCTTTTTTTGTTTTCATACATCACATTTATCCATAAAAGTGCGAATGAATTGTTTCATACCATCCCAGAAAAAAGACTGTTTGACCCTATCATAGGTTTTGGTAAACCCTGAGTGCCCAACAATGGGTGTGGCATGAAGCTAAAAAAGCACCATCAATTTAATTTATGACTATTTAATTAAATGCAGATGGACTTTGTAGAGAAGTTCATCATTGTTCCAAGAGTACCCTAGGGAAACTGGAGAATTGGCTTGCAATTTTTGGATCATGTGAAATTTTGGGATCTTGCAGCCATTCCCTACAAACAGCTTGGAGACATTTTGGTACAATGAAGGAGAGGGAAAAAAGGGACCCTTCATCTTCACATTTTCTTGAAAGAGCATCAACAACTACATTGTATTTTTCTTTCTTGTAAATTATCTCATAATCATATCCAAATATCTTAGTCACCCATTTTTGTTGCTCCAATGATGAAAGATGTTGCTCCAGAAAATACTTGAGGCTCTAATGATCTTTCTTAATTTGGAAGCGTTGCCCCAATAGATAAGGGTGTCATAGATCCACCACATGCAAAATAACCGACATTTCCTTTTCATATATTGATTGGCCCAAATGTTGCTCTGACATTTTTTTGTTAGTAAAGGCCAAAGGATGACCATATTGCATAAGGACTATTCCAAATCCTCTCCCGAAAGCATCACATTCTAGGACTGATCTGGATTATTTTAGGCATGAAATGAGAGAGGAGATATAATAAAGAAATGTACAGAGATATATCATAAATCCAATAATATAATAGATATGTATCAGAGATATAACCATAAACACAGAGATACAATAATACATAATTTCTATTAATGAGCGAAAAGTACAAAACTATAGAAATATAGATTGAAAGACTCTCTAGAATGGTGGTAGCTTATCTCTGAGAAGATATTTGATGGATACACTCATTCACAAGTAGATGATTGTTACAATGAGGCTCCAAAGGCATTTTTAACATAAATAAAATCCAAAACCCTTACCCCAGAAGATGAAAATCCAACAGTTTTGTGGACCATGTTTTGGGTAGTTTGGTGTATCAACTTCTCCGGGGCATAACTTTGGCATACGATTTTCATTTGGGGTGCACGATAGATCGTTGGAAAGGTATCAACAATGAGATTCAGTTTGGGGGCTCAATCAAAGTCTTTAGAAGTTGTTGAGGTGACGGATCATGAAAAAACGTCGTTTAGGCCCTCAAAATGGCCCCAGAAGTTTGGGACCTAAAAAACTGCTAAAAATAGTAAATTTCCAAAAAAATGTTTTGAGCCAGTTGGAATAGGTGGATGGCCACTGATATCCATATGGATCAAGGACAAAGGTATTTTTGAAGTTAGGAAGGGCCAGTACATGAGTGGTGCACATAGCCACCTTCAAGGCTTGAAAGGAATGATCAACTGCTGGAGTCCAAGTGAAAGAATTCTTTTTAAGGAGAGTAGTGAGAGGCGTCACAATATTTCCATAATTCTTAACAAAATTGTGATAAAATCATGTTAAAACTAGAAAACCATACAAGATTTTGAGAGTCTTAGGGCGAGGCCAATCCTGCATTGCTTCAATCTTCTTAGGATCCACCCTCACACTCGCCTTACCAATAATATGACTTAAGTACTCGACTTCTGAGGCTCCAAAATCACATTTATATTGTTTGAGAAAAATTTGGTGTTAATAGAGTAGATTAAGAAATCGATCCACATGGAAAGATGGGATATACAGGTTTTACTGTAGATGATAATATCATCAAAGAAAACTAAGAGAAAATGACAAAGTAAAGAACATAAGGCATGATTCAAGAGGCTTTGGAAAGTGGAGGGAGCATTACACAAGCCAAATGGCATGACCAAGAACTCATAGTGGCCCTCATGATTTCGAAATGAAGTCTTAGGAATGTTTGCCTCTTTCATATGTATCTGGTGGTAGCCAGAATGAAGATCAAGTTTAGTGAAGAACTGGGCACTACTTAATTCATCCAAGAGATCATCAATGACATGAATGGGAAATTTGTCTTTTATGGTGAGTTTGTTGAGGGTGTGAAAGTCAGGACACATGAAACAAGAGTCTTATTTCTTAAGTACCATGACCACAAGATAATAATATGGGTTAGTACTAGAACGGATAATGCTTGCAGTGAGCAATTCGTTTTTTTTGTTTGTTAATTTGTGTGGGACCTGTTGGCTACGTGATTAACCTATGGCTTGAGAAACCACGACTCAGGGGCATCTAGGCCGTCAAAATAACCCGGGGATCGCACCCGGCCTGAGCCACACCAACCCTTAACATGGTTGGATTTTTTGTCCCCGCAGGTTTCGAACCGGTGACTTTAACATCACAGAGTGGCTTAACAACACACTCCGTCACCGACTGTCCTACACCTCGGGGACTGCAGTGAGAAATTCTTGAACAATTTTCTCAATTTCATTTTTGTGGAAAGAGGGATGAAGATAGGGAGGAACATTGGGTGGAAGGATGTTGGGGATGAGGGGAATGGAATGATCATGAACACCATGGGAAGGAGGAAGTCCCTTGGGAGTGGAAAAAACAACTTGATGTTTGGAGAGGATGGATTGGATGTCAAGAGCTACAAAGGGTGTCTTAGTGGCATGAATGGAATGAAGTTGTGCAATAATTTCAGAATGACATTTTTTGAGGAGATTTTCCATGCAATGGGAACTGATGATCTGAGAGGAACCTGTTGTGATTCCTTGGAACTTATACTGTTGGCCCTCCTGGTTGAATTGCATGGTTGATTCCTTAAAATCCATGAGAATGGAGCCCAGAGTCCTTAACCATTCAACACCCAACACAATGTCACAACCACCCATGTCGAGAAAAAACATATCAGATTTCATGTGTGTTGAGGAAGAGATATGAATTTATCTTACTTGAGCATTTTCAAATATTGTTTGGCTAAGGAAATATAGTCGGGAATATTACTCTATGTTTATATCCTCAAAATGTATTTCCCAATCCATAAGTATTAATTACAAGGGCTTAGGCTGATTTTTTAAATAAAAAGATTGTTACAAAATATAACATTTTTATGTAATTTTCTGAATATAAACAGATTGCAGAAAATAAATGTGGAGATCAAAAGAAAAAATACCAATTCATAGATTAACATAGATGAGACAAAATAACAATCTCTTTATTTCATTCCAAGAAATCAAAAGAATTGTTCTCTTTACAAAAATCCCTGTGGGGGTATGGACCAATGTCAAACTTAGATATCCTTGATGAAAAACATACAAAAGGACTCTGACAAGAAGTAAAAAATGAACTTTAAAATATAGATCATCTTGCCACAGACTATTGCCCACATGACTCTACACAATATCCTTTATCAGTCATGAAACTCAATTCATAAACAAACAAGTCTACATAGACTATCAAAGATAGATCAACACCTATGAAACAAACATATGAATGATATGGTTCATCTTTGAACATTATTGTCTACAATAGGACCTGTTAGCACTAGAAGTCACTCTCTGATTGCATAGAGAGTAAGCCCAGTACCCATCAATTTGTATGTCACAAATGATTTTAAAGAGGTCAAATGGGAAGGAGACTCAAGATGATATCGCTTTAACTCAGAAAACTGGACGGGTATGCACATGCAAGTGAGGTATTGATCAACTTCAGTCAGTAAGTTGGATTAAAGGTGAATAGAAGGAAGACTTGGTGAGGAGAATGTAGAGGTCTGCTATGGACATCAGGTCTTCTAGCAACCTAAGGAGGAAAAACTCAAACACAAGATCCTCTTGGATTCAAAGTTTCAGACACTAAAGTATATTTAAGCAACACAATCATAACAACACAATGATCAAACATACATCATAATACAGCTACAACAACTCAATTGGATCATCCATGCCTGACCTCTTCAGTGTGAGATGGAAAAATATAACAAAACAAACTGATTAAAACTGGTCACAATACTGCTAAAATCAAACCTTCATAAGAACAACATAAGAACCTCGACTAGATTCTCAATGTCTGAGTGTTCTAACAAAATTTTTATAGAGAGATGGAAAGAATATGACTTATATTAAATAGGAAATATCAAATCCTACTACATAACAGATAACCAGAACTTTCATCAAAGATTTATAATGCAGGAGGTTAGCTCAACCATCGACCATTACAAAATATCAAAACTGAGTATATATACTCAAAACTGCTGCAACTACCAGGAATGTGATCAGATCACTGCCTTCAAAGCCTTCAGTTGGCACCCGCTCTGCCAGGTTGTGAAAACCTCATTATGTCAGATGAGAGCCAGACATAATTATGTGCTTTACAGGAAAAATTTCCCATAAGGAAGCTTCAGATCGTAAGTGTGCCTTCACGACCACTCTCAGCCTACTTTCCATTTATGGAGTGAGTTGAAGTTTCAACCACCATCTCTGTGTCCATTAACTGATATCTCCTTCAAATCGAGACCAGGACAGGTAACCAAGGGACGACTACTTGTTGCGATTAAATGAGATTCTAAATGAACATATGAACATGGGGCCATTGGTCTGATCGAGATGTGTGGCTGGGACGATTCTGCTATTTGAGGTGCAGTCGTTGAAGTTTACCCATTCATCAATTTTGGGATACATACAACCTTGCGTGTAGATGGTGCCAAGTTTGGCACTTTAAGATCCTTGGACGTGGAGCAGAGGATGAGTGCCCTGTGACTTTGGCATTTCTCCAATGTGACCTTGGGCTGTGAATCAACATCTTATCTCAAATGGTATCTCAGGATTTAACGATTAGGGAGTCTTCACCTCCCCTACTACATACTTCCCAATGCCTGAGTCGATGAAATCACCCTGCTCAGACCGACGGTCAGATATTTTTCGCAATCGATGGCTATGATTTCTTCTTTGGAAATCTGAATCGTTCATCTCCATTCGATGGGTGCCAACCTTTCCTTATGGAACCTCCTTCCATAGGACCTCCATTTGTGACCCTGGGCCCACTCTCTGAGTGCTTCATGAACTCGCACTGTGGGAAACTTGTGCATTTCTTCAAGTAAACCTCTGATTTGCGAAGCTGCGAATCTGTTGATCAATTTCCACATGCCCTTCTGGATCAGATGGTCCATATTTACTTCGCACTTCACGCTTCGTGACTCTGGCACCTCGACACTTCGATGGCTTCGACACTTCTCATTTCAACACTCCTAAAGATCATTCCCGCGAACCTTCGGATCAGCTGCCATTTGTCCCCTTACGATCAGACAACTCCCGCTTATTTCGAGTTTCAAGACTTCAGACCTTTGACGATTAAATTTAACATTATTTTGAACTCTCGATTCTCGTGATAATTTTCCACTGTTGATATCTCCCAATGAGATCTACAACCTAGATTTAATATTTTCTCGACCTTGATCTCGGGCTTTTGCTCCGGCGCTAATCTTTGAGCAACTTTGGGTTTTTGAATGCCCGCACGTCGTCGATATGATTTTCCTGATTGGATCTCCGTCATTGAAAGATAAACTTGTATGCTTTCTTGATTCGAGTCCAAAATAGACTTCTCTGAGTGTCGTGCTTTGAGCCCGCGAATGCGGCCTGTGTAAACAAAGACTTGGATGACTGGATAGGGGCAAGGAAAATAGGGAGACCGTGGCACTTTAAACACAGAGGGGGGAAAAATAAAATGGGTTTACAAGCCGAAGGGGAAAAAACCTAAGAATTGGTCTGCGAAAGGAGAGAGAGTAAGAAAAACACAGACTTAGGTAGAAATCAAAACCCCACAAGACTCTGACAAGTTTGTGTGATAATAGGACCCTTTTGTCATAAAAGAGAATTAGGCTTTTAATGAATTGAATAATGAATGAAAATTGAACTATCGCAATAAAACTCAAGAGAAAACCTTAGTATGCATTCTCCTTCTACTCTCCTCTTATTCTTCCTTCTCATTTGGATTTTATGCATTCCAAATTAGTTGAAGTAGTTCAACTACCTCATTTAGTTAAGTTAACTAAAACTCAACTAACTTTTAGTTTAGGGGAAGAATTAATAATATTAATAAATGGTCTTTTAATTAAATAATAACTAGTAGGTGGGACCCCTTGTGACTCCCTTTTATTTCTTAACAAAAATAAACATAATTAGACAATCAATCAAGCACATGTCTCCTTGTGGCTCCCATAATTATTTCCACAATTTGAAATTTAAATATCAGAGATATTTCAAATTATATCCAAACATATAAATATCCACAATATCCAAAAATAGTTTGTTGTCCAAAACTTTTAGCAGTCCATTGTCCTCAATAAATCATTTATAAAACATAATCAAAAACAATATTTGCCACTTTGAGAGGAATTTTTTCCTTTGTTGTTGTTGTCTCCTCTTGACTTCCCTGAATTAGCCTTAGGTTGGGTGGAACCTTGAGGCTTGATCTCACTAATGACATGGGAGCAGTCATCTCTCAAGTGCATACAGGATGATACTGACTTGGCTGAGTCACTTGAAGGATAGGAGGGAGAAGAAACAACTTTATCTTTGTCATGCACATGGTGGGCATCAGTTTTGAGTCTTTTGCCAAAGTCCATAACTTATCCACTCAACCCAAACGAAGTCCATAACTTATGAACTCAACCCTAGAGAAAGTACAAAAATTGAAAGGTAGATCAATAAATTGCTATAAGAGGGCCATATTTAGGGAAGCACCTTCAACTTATAATATATGTTTTGAAATTTGTTTTCACCCTAAATTCATTTCACTTGATGATTTGTTCTATCTGGGCGTTGAAATCAATATAGAGGATTAAATTCCTTGAGTCATTTTTCATAGTATTATCATTGAAAATCAATGCACCCTATTGTTTTATGCTATATCATTGTTAAAATGAATACAACTACTTAATTATGCTAAATCTTTTTCTTTATGTATCATCACTTAAATCAATGCATATTTTTTCATAGTATTATCACTTAAATCAATTCTCCCATTGCTCTAAAATAATAATAGTAATAGTAAATACTAAAAACTAAAGTAATAGTAAATTTAGTAAAGTAATAGTAATATATACTAAAGTAATAGAAGTAATAGTAATAGTAAATGCTAAAGTAATAGTAAATTTAATACAGTTATAGTAATGTACTAAAGTAATAGTAAATATGACATATATAATAGCTTGTGACTTTTTTAATTGAACCCACTTAAAATTTTTGAAATCTTTGAAAGCTAACACCACCCAAGTGACAACTTCTCCCCCATAGTGGGTTGTAGAGCGCCTCTCGACTCAATAAGATTTTGAGAATGTTCTCTGAGGCTCGATGCCCACAACCTTGGCCTCTCTGTTTTGTTATAGTGGCTACATAATTTTTCATCCAAATTAGTTGAATCTGTGCCCAGATCCAATGATTGTTTTCTGACATTTTTCTTCACTTGTTGGAGAACCTTTACTTGTGGATATGGATCCTTAACCAAGACACCAAATCAATGCATATTTTTTTGCATTAAATCAATGCAACTAATTACTCTAAATCATTTATCACTGTGTTAATTTACTTTGTATTATTTTTTAAATTAATTGAATCATTTTTCATAGTATAATGAATGAAATCAATGCTCTCATTGCTCTAAATAGTAAATAATAATAATAGTAATAGTAAATACGAAAGTAATAGAATAATAAATAGTAATAGTAATAGTAAATTTATTAAAATAATAGTAAATATACTAAAGTAAAGTAATAGAAGTAATAATAAATGTATTTGTTAAAGTAATAGTAAATTTAATACAATAATAATAATATATTGAAGTAATAGTAAATATGATATATATAATAGTGTGTGACTTTTTTAATTAAGTTGATTTTAAATTTTTGAATTTTTTGAAATTTAACATTAACTAACTAACAAATTCTCATATCCTGACAATTTCTCACATCATCCTAACAACTTCTCACATCTGACACAAAAATTTTGAATTAAACTGATAACTAAAAAATTCAAAAATCTTATTTCTAAACTACGCGTTTAGTAGATTGTTTCACCTCTTATGTCTAAACTAGGTGTTTAGTAGATTGTATCACCTTCAATAATAGGTAGATCGATCATTGTTGCCTAGAAATTGGAATGTTGCATTCTAGCTGGCATGATGTCTTTTTCTGTGTGGATCTTTTCACATGACTTGGCTAATATTTTTGCCAGTAGGACATGGTCAACATGAAGTATGATAGGAAAAAGATAGGTGGGGAACTGGGAAGGTGTGCGCTCACCTAAACAAAAGATGATTGTCACCGACAAACATACATGTAGTTGGATAAGTGGCAACGGGGTAAGCAGGAACACACACTCGTAGGAACGTGTTCACGTTTTTAGGAACATGCACGCATTCCTGATGTGACAGGTTTGGTGTAATACCCCTATTTCCCCCAAATTGTAAATATAACTATAATTTGCCAAAAGGCTGTGGAAGATTGAATATGTGTGAATGTTGGATTTGATGAACCTTTTTGTTATAAAAGTTAATGTATGTTGTTACACGTCAAAATTACTCAGCTGGATAAGTGTCGCATGTTCCTCTCAATTGTTGTAAGTGTCACATCTTCCTTACAACTTTCACAAGTGTCGCAATTTGGTCGCAAGTGTCGCAAACGATGTTCGAGCATACTGCCATGCCGACGACACTAAGGAGACACTTAGAACACCTCATGTGCTTGATTTTAAGAAGGAGAAGTGGTTTACTGAAGTCAAATAACTCATAACACCTGAAGAGATCTTTGAAACAAAGGTTTTGAGGGGGAGCGCTCCCCTATATCAGCCCTAGGAGTGCTGGTGCTCCCCTACAAGGCTTTAGGGAGCGTTATAATGCTACCCTTCCCCCTCTGAAGGAGCGCTACTCATCTTGAAGGCATTGGCACTTCCCAAAAGCTTACCAGGGAGCGCTACAATTCTCTAATGCCCCTTCTAAGGGAGCGCTGCCTAATCTGAGGCAGTAGTTGGCCCGTTGAGGAGAATAAGGGGAGGATCTTTCGAGATTAGGAGGCAGTTGTATTCGAATTCTTGGTTTCATCAAGAGATCCCTGATTTGAGGAGGAAGTTCCCAAATTGTTCTAAAGATAACTCAAGAGGTTAAGCTCCTCTTAACTTATATAAGAAGGCTCTATGATGGTGGAAAGGGAGAAGAACTGCTAGTATGAAACCTATGATCTTGGAGGAAACACATAGTCAGCCAGAAGAGAGTGATCAGTGAAGTTGTTGTCATCCAAGTTGTGGATATTTCAGGCAAGGGTTAGACGAAGAGGACTTGACGAAGCTGTCGCATTCACATCTACGATTGTAAGTACTGCTGTCATTATTCTCATTAATATGACACGCTTGGCATGTTTCCTTCTAGTTTGTGTCTAATGTTACATGAACTTATCTTTGATAGATAGATCTGTTTTCAAGCTAATATCAATAGAGTAGGAAGTGGTCGTATCTTGTTTGTCTACAGAACTCAGCGAGGAGCAAAATATTGGAGCGCAACTCGGAGCGTGCAGGGAAAAATGTCGATAAAGAGGTACTTCTGTTATCCTTCCTTCTCATGTGTTAGTTTAGATAGATTAGAAAGGAATTCAGTGTCCACGTTAAGCATTTTCTGTCTAGAGTTAGGTTCAATCTCTCAGAGGCGATCTACCTGTCCGCAAAGAGATTTTCCTACAACAGAAACTGGCGACTCCACTGGGGAGATAGCCTCAAATCGAAACTTCTTGTTTTGATTTCTCCTCATTGACCTAGTTTTACCCCTTGATTGTTTCAGACCTGGTTCAATCCTCTTTTGATTGGTTTCATGAGCTGATTGGCTCCCTACCCCATCATACTCAGCCTAATTGTCGAAATTGAATTGCAATTTTTTGATTTTTTGACATTTCTGGGAGTTTTTGAACCTGACGCCCCTGCCCTTGTGTTAACAGAGAGCCAACACTCCCCCATAGCTTTGCACAGAGCGCTATAATGCTCCTTTCCTTTGGCAACAGAGAACCAGCCCTCCTTTGGCCAGAAAACCTTCCAGAATTGTTGTTTCTGGGTTTTGCCTCTGTGTCTCTTCTGCTGGGTAACCTTGTGAGTCAATGCTTCTTCTCTTTCGGCCTTGACATCTATCTTTTTGAAGAATGAACATCTTACTATTTGGATTGTGTAGCCTTCTTCACTATTGTTGTTGAGTTTTTCTGTCATTTGGAGTTTGAGACCCATGCATTGTCTTTCTCTCTGTTTAACTGAGTAAAAACCCTAGTGAAGGTCATCAAAGGCCTACAGATCTCTTCATCTTGATTTTAGTAAAGATCATTGTTCTTCAACTTTTTCTTTTGGGTGTGAAGTTTGTTTTCTCTTTGATTGTTTGTTTTCTTTCGGTTTTCGTTTTGATTGCAACGAAAGGGTGTATTGTTTGTATGAATTTTGCTTGTGCTAGTTTGGTTTTCATTCATACAAGAAGATAATTAGCAAGATGAGTATTATGTTGAATTGATCATTATTCATATGCAAACAATAAAAAGCATCTTCATGATTGATTGTGTATATTAGAAGGCATCTAAAAAGTTTTAGTATCACATCAGGATTTGATTGAGAATTGTTTGAGGACACTCCGTATTCGTGCTTGTTAGTGAAAAGAACTTTCTCTCTCCCTTAGATAGATGTTCATCGAAAGGAAATGACTACTTATCATATTCAATGCATTATTTGGGCTTGAGTCATAATTCCATTCGTTTCACTTCCATGCACCCCTTTGCATAAAGAACAGCCATAAAATCAACGCTAATTAAAAATTATTTGGAACTTTTTCTTTTCTAGGATACTCCACCAACAGTAGACTAGCCTTACTACTTTGGATTAGGCTATGAGCATAACTCTCCAAAGTTTCCAAAAAAAACATTAGCATCCTGAGTTAGGGAGAGTCAAATCCAATTATCGTATAAGTCTGCCTGGGATCCCCCTCTCACACAGGGGTTACGCACGAGGTCGCATTCGGGTAAGCTACGGGGACTAACCCTCCATGGTTTAACTGATTGTGGTGGTTAGATCGTATTATGGGGGTCACTTTGAGGTAAATCCACAATTACTGCGTGGAATCCTTTTAGTTGATTTCGGGCTCAATACCCTGCCCGTACGTTCGGATCGGACTGTCGACTGTCCCCGCCCAGGGGCTAACTTCGAATTGGTAACCTCAGTGGCCATAGTCTTTAGGGTCTTACACAAGGTGACGGTGACGGGAAGTCTCACTGTACCTGGAGCAGACATTGGTCAAACTCACTCGGGCTCCTTGGAGGGTAAATCCACAATTACTGTGTGGAAGCTTGCACCAAGGCTTAAGTCTGTTAAGTAGGTCGCCATTGTAACTATTCCACCCTATCCCCGCCCCTTCTGGACTTGATCACGCGACGTTGGATTTCATAACCAACTAGTACGGTAATCAAAAGAAGGTCATGTTTGCTTGGTTGTGATTCTTATATTTTTTTAGCGTGTGCTGTTTCTTTTCGTTAGTTGGCCATAGATCTCTTTCACCGACTCTTCTTTGCCAACATAGACCCTCCACACCGCTCGCGGAGGCTACAAGGATTTCCTACAGAAAATATGGAAGGAAACACCCCTTTACCCGCTCATTCTACGGAGGAATCTCCTCAACAGAGCGAGGTTCAAAACACTACAACTTCCCAGGAAGAAATTCCCACTCCTTTGGAGAATTTTCGAATTGTTTCAGAATCTCTGGAAGCTTACCGCATTCCGGGGGGATATGAACGACGTATCCTCCACCTGAATTCCGCTAGAGAATTTGTTGTCGTCAATCCTTCTGACATTTCGGCTGGGTCTCCTCAAAACCCTTTAGCCGATGACCCCTTTTGGACCTCTGACATTGTTCGAAGTCCACCACGCTTGGTGCGAGACCTTTATGGAATAGGGGAAGGTGTCGATGCACCTTTTTCCTACACTGTACCCCCAAATCATTTCACCGGTACCACCACTTTTACAGCCACACCAACCGTTGGTATGAAAATACCGTCCGTTGGCCCAAGGTCTACTATTCCCCTCCGGACGACCCATTCTACAATGGTCTCGCATGTTCCGGCTATCCCCACCGGTAATGCGGTGGTCAATCAAGCTCTGATTGGCACACCTGTAACACCAAGACCTACACTCCCTTTTGGATTCAGGGCACTTAATGCTTCTACTACCACCACTGCCCAAACTACTACCCAAGTTATATTGGGAAGTTCCATACCTATCCAACAACCCGGAGGGACTGGTCTTGGTGGTCCTAATCCGCTCGGTGGTACCGATCCATCTTCTACGTATGGTTCTCAAATCCCAGGAACTCTACCTCAAGCATTAGGGTTCTCACCGGAGGACAAATTCCATCCGGGGGGCATCTCCCACCAGAGGACAAATTCCATTCGGGGGGCACCCTCATGCTGGGGGGCATCCTCCCACCGGAGGACAAATTCCATTCGGGGGGCACCCTCATGTTGGGGGGAAGCCTCAATCCGGAGTCTACCATCAACCACATGGAAAAAATTTGTCCGCCGCACCCAATCCGTGGATCATCCTTTTTCAAGGAAACCCACAGTTCTCGACAAGACAAAATGTTCAGACTCTGCAACAACCCCCTTATGGACAAATGCCAAACCCACCCTATAACCCACAAAACCCATCTGGTTATCCTTCGCTCACACATGCTTCTCAAAACATCTCAAATCCTATGTACCTTGGCCAAAACCAACCTCACATGCGAGGGTCCACTAGTTATAATTATCCACATAACCCAGTATTGGGCCCCACTGGTGTCTCTCTGCCACACCAACATTACCCACAGGTTAACCGACAACTACCTTTTCTAGCTTCCCTGGATCTTCCAGACTTGTCTCGGTTAATGAATGATCCTATTTATCATTCTCCGGTTTGGCCAGCTATTCCAGCAAAACTTCCTTCTGATATCCCAAAATTCGATGGAAAGTCCGAAGAAGACCCGAACAACCACATGATGAATTTCCATTTGTGGTGTTCATCCAACTCCCTCATGGACGATTCGATTCGTTTGTGTCTTTTCCAATGAACACTTACGGGTTCCATGGTGAAATGGTATATTGAATTACCATGCGCATCTTTTCACGATTTCAACTCCCTCGCCATGTCCTTTCTCACGCAATTCCAACTACCCATCTAGTACGAGACGGGTACTGAACTATTAACCTCCCTTCGTCAGACAACTTCCGTACACATCTCCGATCATATCCATGAATGGAGACGACGACAAAGGCTAATCAAAGCAGTCATTCCTGACCAATTGTTAGCGGAATGGTTCACGAAATCATGGTTACCCCAGATTTCTCGTGACGTCACCATGGGTGGTGTCGTCACCGAGGAAGAAGCCATTGCCCGAGCTCAGTACTTAGACTTAGTCTATTCACAATCTGGTACTCTATATGAGTTGATACCGAATGCTACCCATGCAACTAACTATCCATCCAAACCATCGACTGTTGCGCATGCGGATGGAGTTATTGGCTCCGTCAAAGCTCAATCTACTACCCAGTCTACTGGAACGATCCAGCAGACCGCTCCGACGGCTGCTCCCAGTTCGACTGCACCCTCTTCTACCCCCCCTCAAACTCAGGTCTCTGATGTGAATGCGGTCCAATCAAAGCCTTCACAACAACTTGGGGACAAGAAGAAAGCGAGAAACAAACCAAAGAAGAACAATAACAACGAACAACCCAAAACCCAACCACAAACCCCTGCTGTCGAAAAACAACCACAATGAAAACCGAAATTCCCATGTCTCATTTGTGGTGACAATCACTACACTCGAGACTGCCCACATCGCGATGAAGTGGCCAAACTTTTCAAGGGAAATTCACAACCCGCTGTGCTCACTCAACCTTTTCCGCAGCAGTAATCTTTGGTTGCACAAACCCCCACGCCGGGGGGCAGTTCCAACCAACCCCATGATGAGGCCTCGACAAGTGCCCACATTTACATGTTTAATGGAGTTAATCTAACAACCCGATCTGGGACATATGACACGCCAGTTAAACCTGATAAGCTGAATATTGCTAACGGTTCTCTGTCAGACCCATTACTGTCCTCCGCCAATCCTCCATATGTTAGCCCTCCATCCAGGCCACTCCATATTGAGAAACCTTATTTTGACTCCATCTTACGCCCTCCTAAGAGCACCATCCAGAAATCTACCTTCAATCCTAATTCACGGGCTGCCCAAAATTACAACATTGTAGAAGATTTGGCCCAAGCCCCGTGTGCCATGTCCGCCTTGGAAGTTCTACAGCACTGCCCCAGCCAACGTAGAATTATCTTAGCCGCTATCGGCTCTTTTGATCCTAAGTCATCGAACAACCTCAAGTTTAACCTGGATGATCATCAATCGTGACTCTCCCACTAGCTAGCTTTCCAAATTGATGTTGTTGTTCACAATCAACAAATCCACCGGACTATCCTGGATGAGGGAGCCTCTACCTGTGTCATGTCTTTGGCCTGTTGGAAAGGTTTGAAATCACTTGCCCTTAACAATTCCACTACCATGTTACGTGCCTTCGATGGACGAGGTTTTCATCCTCACGGATTATTACAATCCTTAGTCGTTCAGTTGGGCGGCAAAATTGTTACCGTTGACATCGAGGTGGTCGATGCTCCCCTCGATTACAACCTACTACTTGGAAGAAGTTGGTTCTACGCTATGACTGTCGTCTCCTCATCGGTGTTTCGATGTGTACAATTCCCCCATCAAGGAAAAATTGTTACCATCGATCAGCTTGATTTCTGTACACCCGACGCTCACATCCCTACTACCAACAACATTCTTTTTTTGGGAGACCACCCGGTTACGTATGAAAGCATTGGTGTTGGCTTATTGAAACAATCTAGACTCATAGGTACTTTCCCTACACCACTTCCACCTACCGCACATCATATTGCCGCTGTCAACATGATCTTGACTATGCCTTATCAATCCTTAGAATCATCTGACCCTTGGATTGTGCCTAGTCCTTTGGAATTCGATGTTCTCGGTGACATTATGCCACTGAGCCCAACCGAGGCCGCATACATAACTATTCAATCTGCCTCTCCCTCTTTGAACACTTCACATTCATTGGCACCCGATACTTACTCGGTGCCCTCGTGGTTGGATTCCCTATCATCTGTCGTTGATTACATTTCCCAAATTTTTCCTTCAGACGAATCCATCATGGAAATGCTGAGCATTGACGATCTACCCTGGGATGATAACCACCATCGATCCTCTTTTCTTCTGCCCTTGGAAGAAATCCACCAAGACATACGATTTGTCTTCCCTCCTGATGTTACCGAAGCTCCGCAATCTCCTATCCTCACATAAGATACTCTTTCTGAGGGGAACATGGGTAACATCTCTACTACGATCACAATTGACATTTCAATCAAAGAAGGTGTTGTGGAAAACATCAACCTTGGTGCTAATTGCACACCCGACGAAGTGGTTTCTTACACCGCTTTGTTCAAGGAATTTCGCGATGTCTTCGCATGGAGTTACGAGGAAATGCCAGGGATCGACCCTTCAATCGTCGTACACAAAATCAAAACCTACCCTGATGCGAAACCGGTTCGACAAAAGCTTCACCCGGTTCATCCCAAGAAAATCGCAGCATTAAAGGCACAAGTTGAAAAACTTCTAAAAGCTGGCTTCATCTATCCCGTCCCTTTAACCGAATGGGTCTCCAACCTTGTTCCAGTTGGTAAGAAACAAGGGACCATCCGTGTTTGTGTTGACTATCAAGATCTCAACAAAGCTTGTCCCAAGGACAACTACCCTACGCCCTTCATCGATCAAATCATAGATAATTGTGTAGGGAGCGTAATCTTCTCTTTCATGGATGGCTTTTCTGGATATAACCAGATTGAAATCTTGCCTGCGGATCAACACAAGACAGCCTTCATCTGCCCTTGGGGTACTTTCGCCTACCGAAAGATACCTTTTGGCCTTAAAAATGTTGGTGCTACTTTCCAGCGAGCCATGTCATATGCTTTTCATGACATCAAACATATAGCAGAGCCGTATCTCGACGATTTACCTGCCCATTCGCTAAATCGATTCAATCACATTGATCATTTACGAGCGATCTTTCTTCGATGTAGGTTCTACCGTATTCGTCTGAACCTGCACAAATGCATTTTCGTTGTCAAATCCGGTCGACTCCTCGGTTTCATTGTCTCCAAATATGGGATCAGGGTGGATCCCTTAAATATCAAGGCCATCTTAGCCTTACCTCCACCTACCAATTTAACCCAACTCCAAAGTTTGCAAGGCAAAGCAAACTTTCTTCGTTGTTTCATCTGCAACTATGCCGAGATCACTAAATAATTTATGCGGTTACTACAAAAGAACGTCCCTTTCATCTAGGATGACGCTGCTCAACGGTCATTCGACGCTCTCAAGAACGCTTTGACCCATGCACCTTTGTTACATCCCCCTGAATATATAAAGGATTATATCCTTTACTTGGCTTCTTCTACTTCCACCATCGCGATGGTGTTAGTTCAAGAAGACCCCAACGACGAAGAACATGTGATTTATTATCTGAGCAAGAGTTTATCTGAACCCGAACTTAGATATTTGCATGTTGAGAAACTAGCTCTGGCAGCCGTCATCACTGTCCAAAGGTTCCACCACGTTAATCGCAGACTCCAACCCTATGTACCACGTCTTGACACGTCAAGTACTTGGGGGAAAATATTCAAAATGGATCGTTATTCTTCAAGAATTTAATCTTGAGTTTATGAAGGCCAAAGCCAAAAAATCCCTGGTGTTTGCCGAGCTCATCTGTGCTCTCCCTTGTGCTGATGAAAACATTGAACCTAGAGATTCTCTCCCCGACGAATCTCTCTTCCTCATCAGCACCTCTAATCCTTGGTACGGAGATGTTATTCTCTACCTTCAAACCCAACGTTTTCAGCCCAACATCTCTCGCGAAGATAGTCGACGCATTCATCACCACTCTCGCCGTTATATCATTCTCGACGACACTTTGCATCGCCGTGGTATTGACACCATCCTTCGGCGATGTCTGATTCACGAGGAGGCTGAACACATTTTGAACGATTGTCACCTTAGCGCCTGTGGCGGTCACCTTTCCAGGATGACCACAGCCCAAAAAATCCTACCTGCCGGCTACTTCTGGCCCTCGATTTTCAAAGATTGCATCGAGGCCGTCAAGAAATGCCCACCCTGCCAAATATTTAACAAGAAGGTATGCACCCACCCTACTGCACTGCATCCCATTATCTCCATCGGCCCCTTTGCCAGATGGGGCATCGATTTCATGCAGTGTAAGCCTACCTCAGCCAAGGGGCACAGTTACATCATCGTCGCCGTCGATTACTTCAAAAAATGGGCTGAGGCTATGCCTACCTTCCTGAACGATGGTCGTACTGCAGCTCTATTCCTCTTCAAACATATCATAACTCGTTTTGGTGTACCACGTGCCATCGTCACCGATCATGGTGCACACTTCAAAAACCAGATGATGAGCGAGTTACATGTCAAATTGGGTTTTCGCCATGAAAACTCATCCCCTTACTACCCTCAAGCGAATGGACAAGTTGAGGCTATCAACAAAGTCCTAAAAACCATGATCCAATACATGGTAGGGGAAAACAAAACATCATGGCATTTACAACCGTTCTCTGCTCTCTAGGCCTATCGCACCTCTGTGAAAACTTCAACTAGATTTACTCCTTTCTAGTTGGTCTATGGCATTGAAGCCATCCTACCAATCGAGTGTGAGATTCCATCACTCAAACTAAAAGTAGAACTCCTGCCCCATACTTCTGCTGAAGAAGAACGATTTTTGTATCTATCCAAATTGGATGAAACACGTCGTGATGCTGCTCTCACTAATGAGGCACATCAGAAACGAATTAAGAGTCAATATGATAAATCCGTCCACCCTCAGACTTTCGCAGAAGGAGACTTAGTCCTTGTTTACGACCAAGCTCACGATAAATTGGGGACAAGAAAGTTAGAACCCATGTGGCACAGTCCTTACATCGTAAAACATGTCCTACATAAATGGGCTTATGAGTTAGTTAATCATGATGGAATTTCCCTGGGAGAGCCCTGAAACGGGCTTTACCTTAATAAGTACTATGCCTAGATCACCTAGCATTTGTACTTTGTACATTACTATATTTTAGTTTGGTGTGTATTTTCTTTCGCGTGCTCGAGTCTTTACCATTGCCACTTATGACTGTGCCTGTTTTTTCATGCACAGATGACGTCTTCCTTTCCTATATTTTTTGGGTTCGCGGATGGTGCTAGCCGACATACCCGGAACATTGCTTCAGCAGCTTGGGTTATTTACCAATTTAATGAGGTGGTGAGTTCAGGAGGTATCTGCTTAGGACCAACAACCAACAATATGGCAGAATATCACACTGTCATTGGACTGCTGACCCAAGCCTCCTCCCTAGGTATATCTCGTATCATTATTTACTTAGACTCCCAAATTGTGGTTTATCAACTCAACCGCATCTACGCTATCCCTAGTCCTATCCTGCTACGTCTACACTTGCAAGTTTGCCATCTTGAACGAATGTTCGATTACATTGAATATAGACACATTCCAAGAGAACTTAATAGTGTTGTGGATTCATTAGCTAATTATATCATGGATCGGTATCTTGCCCACATATAAGATTTAAGGATAACAAAACTGTACATTACATGTAAATTAAAACACATCACAGACATCATCATGTACAAATCATTGGCATCATAAAGACTCAGAACTATATATATATATATATATATATGGCATGACTGAAATGTTTGACTTACATCAAAAAGTATGTGGAAGAGCAAAATATTGGGTCTTTCCACCCATACAACGTTGCCTGACAAGGCATACAAAAATATGATCACCAGAGAGACTCTAATCTCCACGCACTACATTGTGCTGTGAGTAACAAACTACCGTGTGCACTACGCGCCTCAATAGAGAATTGATATTCTTTGGTACCCCCATAGTGTGTCGCTGCAGATGTAAAGGCACTTCTCCCCTCCGCAAAGGAGGAATGCCCATCGTAAGGCCTTGGAGGTTTCTCTCAACCTCTCGTAGACCTATTGCTGGTACTGCCAGATCTGCTGCAACCAGGATGCCTCCGCGACGTCCATGTACCGGTATATCAGCCGAGCGCACTGCTCCCTTGTCTGCATGTTGGAAACAATACATCTGTTAAAACTCTTCTACATACCCAAAAAAAATATATATACATCAAAAACTTAAAAAAACAAAAACTAGACAAGGTATGGCTCAGTCTCTTACCTGACTCATCCCAATCTTCCCCCGCAGGCAAAATCAAGTCCATGCTCCCACGGAAATCTACATCAGCATAAGGGAAGTACTCTATCCAGAGGTACTGCCATCTCAGCCAGGCGAAGAAACTTCCAGCGAAATGGAACTCTGACTCCGACACTAGCCTTGGAGATAGACTAGTCCACCTCTCCATCCTAGGTTCATCCACTGGTCACACCGCCAGTGCTATCTAAGGATGCATCTGAGGGATGCGCTCTAGAAAAAATGAGACCAAAAATGAGCCATAACCAAACTGCTTCTGTCCAGTCCTGCATCGTGAGATATGTTCCTTCACATTTCGAAGGAACGTTGCACTCCAGTTGAATATCGTTGGTTCCAAACACTGAACACCGTAATCCACCTGTGATCTTGATGCCATATGAGCGCTAGTGCTACCTATCACGCTCATGATAGAAAACAGTATAGATCGGAGGGGAAAATATCAAATGTCCTTGATAGGGATTCTACCCCCTACCAGCCTTGCTCCTGGGATGCAGTGGCGTGCTAGATGCATGTCCACTTGTTTAGGTAGCACCCTCTGCCCAGAGAAAAATATGGGGACCCCTCTTTTCGAGAGGCCAGTCAAAAAGTACACGTATTCTAACTCAATGGTTAAGAGCTGTGTGCTGATTCAGAATCCTTGTTCTGCAACATCCCAGAGGCCAATCATTTGTTCGAGCAACAAAATCTCTTTCTTCATCTTTTGCAACTTGAAAAATTTGAGAAAACCGCAAGCTCGCAAAGCAGCCCGCGTGCGAGGAATCCGTAAGGTGGCTAAGTCATCTATCTCATGTTCCCTCTCTTTCCATTCAATCATGATTGCCAAAGTTACCTACAAAACAAAAAGAAATTAAAAAACTCATTATTTCCACGTTTTGGCAATTTCGGCAATTTTCGAAAGAAATTTAAAACATGAAAATAAGATGCCCACATCATTTAAAAGTAACCAGGCACTCTTTTTAACCATCACACCCTCTCTTAAGCATTTCACATTCATCAAACAATGACAAAAATGTTTTAAAAGAATCAAAACGATTTTATGGCTGCGTGGGCGTGCGTGGGGAATTTTGCATGGATTCTTTGCTAAAAAACGACCTACCTAATTGACTTCTAGGGTGCTGTCATCTTAACCATCCTTTCCTAGAACGTTTTTGCAAAACAAATCCCATTTTCCCATTGATTTTTAAAGAGGCCGATTTGGTTCTAATTGGGGCAGCTTAGGGCTTCGTGTTTTAAAATAAATGATGCTATTAAAATGAATGTGAAACCATGCAATTGAAAGAGAAAGAGATGGACACCTACCTGGTCCGAACAGCGAGCGAAATGGTCGACCGTAGCTCCGGCAGCGAACAAAACAAGATCCACTTCAAACTGAGAATCTCCACTACTCCAAAATCCTTGCAAAATGAAATGGTAAATGAATTTTCAATCAATTGATATTTATAAATTTTCATTTTTCATAAGGTATAGTCATTTTTTGGGTTTCTCTAATGATATAATGGCTTTACTAAACCCTGATTTGTAGTTTTGGCATTGCAGCTCTCCTGGCAGTCTTGATGGATTATTCATCTTGTCGCACTTATGAGCATAGTCTTAGTTCGTTCTCGAGCTCGATAATATGAGAACGTAATTGGGTAAACTTTTATCTCTTTTTCGGACACGTACGGATACGAACACACGAAAAAGGAACCCCCCTGGAGTCTCCTTTAAACCCTTTTCAGACTCTCTAAATATGAAAAGATTGTCGAGTGACCTTTCTTCCTTTCACACTCGTTAAAAGGTCAGAAAGGGCATCTTTCGAGTGATAGTTTAACCCTTTTTCGGTCTCGTTGGACTATTGTATGAAAAAGGAACTGAGAGAGTTCTCTTTTAAGTGTTTTTCCAAAATCTATAATCCTGAAAAACCTTCGAGTTTTCTGTCTTTAGACTCGTTAAAGCACACATCGACAAACCCATATGGGACCGAACCCTTACTTCTTCTGGTTCGTTAAACAAAGGAAGAGGAACTTACCGAAGGTGAGTTATATCGAGCATGTGATATCCTCCTCGAGCTCATTAAATCAAAAAGAGGTACTCATCTATTTGGATGGGGGAAAATTGAAAGGAGCAAGCCAAGCAATCTCTTGAGAACATCATCTAGCACTTCTTAGAGTCGCCCTTGAACATGACACTTTGTCGTTTGCACATATCATAATCCGCTAAACCTCTTCACTGAGCCAATCCTTTGAGTTCCTTTCGCTCCTCTGGGTCACCTGACGCAAGTCACAATACCCACTGCATAGTTTTGGTCCATGTCATGTTCTGTTGTTGTGCCTCAGTGTTCAAGGGAAGTATCCGCCTCGAGAGTCAGCCATCCCAAATATCTTGCCTCAAAACCAGTGTCAGTCCTTGTCCATTTGATCTGCCAATTACATCTCCATTTATGTTTCGTGTTATTGATGGGGGATACATCAAGGCCCTCCCTCGACGAGTCTATTCTTGTTGACTTCAACACATTATCCAGGAATCAGACTTAGAAACCAATTAGTACTTTGGGACCTGCATGCCTCAATGGTAGGCCTCCTCACATTCAGCAGTGGGTTTACATCACTGACCCCTGATCGGATGATTCCACGATTGTTCAACCTCATCTCATCTATTCACATTCGCTGGAATGTACTAAGGTACCTCGGGAATCATTGGCATTAATTATGATCTCCCTCACACTTGTTAATGGTTTACACCATTGACCGGTAATCAAGTGGTTTCTGCCATGTTCGACATCAAGACATCGATTCACATGGTCATATTCATACCATATTGGGATTGGTAAGAAGACCCTGGGTTGATCAATCACTTTGATATATTCTTTGCCCAAGCTGCGAAGGAATTTCTATTGGACAAAGAACACATACACTGTAACATAGATCCACTTTGTATTGGTCGTGGCTATGTCTTGTCATCTCGTAGATCCACTGTGTATTATTCATGGCTACGATCAGTCCGAGTTCTCAAAGTATAGATCCACATTGTATCTTCAGTGGCTATACCTTTTTATCAATACAATTATGGATCCACAGTGTATTTTATGGTGGCCATATCTTGCAAAGTCTTGATCACCCAAGCATAGGTATGCCTGCCTTGGGTTTTGAAATATGTCATGATATTTGTTGGATGTTTTTGTGCAGCTTCCGTCAGGTTCTCCGAGTCTATACCCTTTCTTGGACGTCTACAAAGTATTTCAGTTATCAGTTGGCATCTTCTAACTTTGTACTTTGGGGGGAAATCTGTTACACGTCAAAATTACTTAGCTGGATAAGTGTCGCATGTTCCTTTCAATTGTCGTAAGTGTCACATCTTCCTTACAACTTTCGCAAGTGTCGCAAGTTGGTCGTAAGTGTCGCAAACGATGTTCGAGCATACTGCCATGCCGAAGACACTAAGGAGACACTTAGAACACCTCATGTGCTTGATTTGAAGAAGGAGAACTGGTTTACTAAATTCAAATAACTCTTAACACCTGAAGAGATCTCTGAAACAAAGGTTTTGAGGGGGAACGCTCCCCTATATCATCCCTAGGAGCGTTGGTGCTTCCCTACAAGGCTTTAGGGAGCGTTATAACGCTACCCTTCCCCCTCTGAAGGAGCACTACTCATATTGAAGGCGTTGGAGCTTCCCAAAAGCTTACCAGGGAGCGCTACAGCGCTCTGATACCCCTTCTAAGGGAACGCTGCCTAATCTGAGGCAGTAGTTGGCCCGTTGAGGAGAATAAGGGGAGGATGTTTCTAGATTAGGAGGCAGTTGTATTCAAATTCTTGGTTTCATCAAGAGATCCCTGATCTGAGGAGGAAGTTCCCAACTTGTTCTAAATATAACTCAAGAGGTTAAGCTCCTCTTAACCTATATAAGTAGGCTCTATCATGGTGGAAAGGGAGAAGAACTGCTAGTATGAAACCTATGATCTTGGAGGAAACACACAGTCATCCAGAAGAGAGTGATCAGTGAAGCTGCTGTCATCCAAGTTGTGGATCTTTCAGGCAAGGGTTAGACAAAGAGGACTTGACGAAGCTGTCGCTTTCGCATCTACGATTGTAAGTACTGTTGTCGTTATTCTCATTAATATGACACACTTGTCCTGTTTCTTTCTAGTTTGTGTCTAATGTTACATGAACTTATCTTTGATAGATAGATTTTTTTTCAAGCTAATATCAATAGAGTAGGAAGTGGTCGTATCTTTTTTTTCTACATAACTCAGCGAGGAGAAAAATATTGGAGCGCAACTCAGAGCGTGTAGGGACAAACATCGATAAAGAGGTACTTCTATTATCCTTCCTTCTCATGTGTTAGTTTAGATAGATTTGAAAGGAATTCAGTGTCCACGTTAATCATTTTCTGTCTAGAGTTAGGGTCAAGCTCTCAGAGGCGATCTACTTGTCCGCAGGGAGATTTTCCTACAACATATGTATTTCTATTATTAATTAAAAATGGATAGTGTTGCATAATTATTGAAAGGGGGGTTTGCCAAGATAGATCATGATGCTATGAGAGAGATGGTGAGGGGAACCAAAAATGGTAGATATGACCCCCACCAAAATAGTACCTTACTGGATTTAATTTCTTAGACCCAGAACAATCCTCTGACCCAGAAATGAATTATCAGTCAAGACAGTAGTTGGAAAATCCCTCCTCAAGAGTTAATGAGGAGATGGGGCATAGTACCCATCTGCAAGGATTCAATACCTGACCATAAGCTAGGTATTCAAACCCACACAATCTTGCTGGGGAAGGAAATAAAGGGAGTAATTTTTTGGGGAGAGGCAAATCTGTGAGAGAGAAGTGTCGAGAGACCAATCTCCACAAGAGGAAAGAGTGCTTGCAGCTCTCTGGTTCGAAGAAGAACTGAGAAATAAATTCATTCTGGGTGCATGAAGTTGCTTGTAGTGTATTCAGTCCAAGCTGATAAATAGGGATACAGAGAAGTCGAGTGACTATGGAAGTACTTGTTGCAAGCCCCCTTTCTTGGTATAGAGGAAATTGTTTACTAAGTTCCTGAGGGAGGAGGCGAGTAACCTCTGTCCCTCACTTTCATTGAGAAAGAAGAAAGAGTCTCTCTCAGAGCATCGTGGTCTAGCTAGGGGGTGACCATCGATAAATCCATTCAGGAGTGGTTGTTCCTATGGTTGGGTGGAAACAAGCACCCCTTTCAGCAATCACTTCATGATTATGGTTTATGATAATTATTTTCATACTATGTGTACTGAAATGAAAATGATGATTGAATATAAATGTCTATGACTAAATTTTGTATTGAACGATTAAGGTAGAAATGTTCATTGTCTTTCTGTGAACCCATGATTTTGAATGGTATTATGTTTGCCTTAGCTTAACACCTAGAGAGTTATGGGATGTAGGTCTGCAAGAGAGTCGAGGTAGGGTTAATTGGAATTCTTAAGTCTTGTCGACCTCTCGAATTTACCTTCATGGGAATACTAAGTTTGAACTCTGTGGAAGGAGAGCGCCTCCTTTAGAACCTTCACCTATGTGACCGAGGGCTCGTGTCCATGGCTTTAACAAATTCATGGCTAAGATTTAAGTGTGTATCCCATTAAAATGTTTGGAGGACCTATATGACCAAGGCCTGGGAACCCTTTGCTAGGCCCGAAAGGAGATAAGCCTTTCTAGCTTTGGAACTTCGGGAGTTTAGAGCTCTGAGGTGTTATGACCTTACCACTTTCAAATCGGTTGAAGGAAACTTGTTGCTATGATTACCCATGAGATCGACCGACATGTGGAAATGTCCCTAACTGTGAAATATGGACCTGTCCCACCGTTAAACCCTGACCCACTCACCAATTGCGAAGTAATGTGAGTGGCAGATCCAAGGGTATTTGGGGATCTCCTTGATCATTGGATCTACGTCGAGGTCAGTCTGTTGTTGACTACTTCGGGAGAAAATAGGTGTCATAGCAACAAATCTGCTGAATGCTGGAGTTGTGAATTAATATGAGCCATGGATTTGGGGATTCCATTGAGAACCCCTCTTAACCATCCAATCAACTAGTGGAGGGAATCGCGTACACCACTTCGACGAAATCCTACTTCAGTAGAACGAAGCTATCATAATGACAAAATCCTTGAACATCGGAGTTGCAATTTAATGAGAACCGTAGATCTAGGTATTTTGCAGGATCCTTCCTTGCTATTGGATCCATGATGCATTTAGTCTGATGTTGACCACTCTGGGAGAAAGGGGGTGGTAAGAAAGAAAAACCTCTGAACGTCGAATTCATGAAATGATAAGAGCTGTATATCTGAGGACATTTCAGGATCTCCCATGACCATTAGATCTAGACCATGGTCAACCCAATGCTGACCACTCCATAAGCAAGGAGGAAGTCACACAACATATTCCCCCAACGTCGAAGTTACGAAGTAATGGAGCTTGTAGATCAATGCGTCTACGTGGACACATCTTGACCATGAGATCTAAGGGCGTTGGAAGGCTATCAGTTTGGAGTGGCATGGCACACTGATGTCACACATGCTGACGTGGACCCATGATTGACGTGACACATGTCACCTTGATTCGTATGTTTCACAGACCCTATGTGCCCATTAGAACGTGACACATGTCACCCACTAACGGGGCCACATGCCATCTTTGCCTTGCCATGTGTCGCCCCCTGGCACATATTTTCTTGGTCCATTTGGCAGGTGGAGTAATCAAGACCCAACCATCCTTACCTTCATGTTTAATATGCCACCATGTGTAAAGGTGGACCCTTTGGCAGTACGAGACTTCAGAACTCCAGAGGTTTGTAGTGTAGTGTCATAGATAAGCCAAAAGGACCGAAGGTTGGAGCCATGTGGAAATATTTCAAGATTCTTCAGGAGTTCATGGATTCGAGACTTCAGAGGACATGTGTGAAGAAAGGAAAAAGGGGCATTCAGCGTCGAAGCGCTGAACACCGAACGTCGAACTCCCCTCTAGCCTATGTATTAAACGAGGATCAAGTCTCACTGTTGGATTGGGAAGTGGATGGACTTCCACTGTGGATGTAAGAACTTGGGGATGGTATGAATGATATGGACCCACATGAGCACCACGTGGCCTTTGACTAATAATGCTTGAAGAGCTTCAGGAGGCCATAACTTGCAATTTAGAGCTAGAATTTGAGCCTGGTAGCAATCGTTAGAAATCTACAGTTGAGTAGAAGAGGATGGAGGCCTCGTAAATAGGATTCAAGATGATTAAAGAATTTTTTTATGCCCCATCCCTAAAAAGGGTACTTACGGGTTGGGTGTGTTACAAATTGGTATCAGAGCAGGCAACAACACTTGGCCTTCTTGGGATCATGAATGAGTCGCATAAAAATATTATTAGAGACCCTTTAAGGGTAACCCCATATATTAGCCCATTCCTAAGAGGCTTATTTAAACCTCTACTAAAGAGAGGAATGAAACTGTCTTTTGTTGTTGTATGTTTTAAAAAATCTGAATTGTGTAATGTTCATAAACTAGTAGATCATTAACTAACAGAAAATGTTTTATCAAAACTCAAGCAGTTAGTGGACCACATAAAAACTATAACATAAAGGATGGTGACACACCATGAATTTGGGGAAATCTCCCACAATAGAGAGGAAGAATCTGATGAAAGGAGGGCGGTGGAAACCCCTCCATATTTGGTTGAAACCATAAGAAGCCTCATGGCAGAATTACAAAGTTGTAATACTAACAATGAAAGGCCGATAAAAGAGTAGGAAAAACTAACTGAAATTGATACAGTCTTACTGCAAAGATTATCAAATATACAAAGGCAGTTCTAACATGGAGTAGCAGCCAAAAATGTGGACAAACATCATATTAAGAAAACTCAAAGTCCACCTGAGATATGAAAGCATGGTCCTGAAAGTGGCCACACAAGGAGAAGCACCTCAAAGAAGGACCAACATGGAGTCGAGAGACACTCATTGGAAGAATTCTCTAGTGAGGAAACTAACAACTCCAAGGGATCTTCTAGTAGCAAAAATATTTCACATTCCCAGAGGAGAAGAAAGAAGAGGAAACATTCCAAGAGCCATGACCCTAAAGAGTTCAAGAAAGAGAAACCACCCACTTTCGATGGAGAAATTAAGAAGGGGGAAGAAGAAGAAGTTTGGCTTCTTGGCTTGAAGAAGTACTTCAGAGTCCATGACTACTCTAAAATATTAAAGGCTCGAATAGTCATTTTCAACCTGAATGGAAAGGCCTCCATTTGGTGGGAGGACCTTAGAAATGTGAAAGGAATCCATGAGAAGGACTTTTCATGGAAACAATTTGAGAAATACTTCAAGAAGAAGTATCTTTCAGAGAAACAATTTGATGGGAAGACCAAGGAGTTCTATGAACTCAAGTTAGAGAAACTCACAATAGATGAATATATCAACAAATTTCTTGAGATGATAAGGTGTGTTCCCTACATAAAAGATGAAAAGGTAAAGATGCAACGATTTATTAGTGGATTACCTCAGTCCTTCCAGGATAGAATTGAGTTTGATGAGACAAATACTTTAGAAGAAACCATCCAGAAGGCAAGGTATTTCTATGAGCAATCCAGTAATAAGACAGAACCTCATAAGGACTAAAAGAAGAAAAGTAGTTCAGGGGTTTAAACCCTCAATATTTAAGAACCATGGAAAAGGTTCTAAGATTATCCTTCCCACTAAAAGTGTATATTATAAAAAAATTCCATATTAGAGTGGAAATAAACCCTTTGGAGCAACCTTAGGTAAGACTGATAACACAAAGAGAGAACCCTTGAAATGTTGGGGTTGTGGAGAAGAACATTTGTCAAGGGACTGCCCACATAGGAAACATAATAATAGGAGATTCTACAACATCCAAGAGGCTACCAAAGTCAATGATGTGGCTAGGAGCATTCCACATATATATGCATCCTTGGATAATAGACAAGATGACCACCAAGCTTCAGTGGTGGATATGGAAGTTATGATTGCCAACCATCTAATTTCCATTTCAATTGACCTTGGTTCTAATTTGAGTTATGTTTCCCCTCAAAATGTTGAGAAATGTATATTTCAGCAAGTTAAACATGTTAAATCATGGCTGGTACAACTAGCCACTGGAACCAAAATAAAAGTAACAGAGGTCATACTAGCATGACAATTCATTATGAATGGATTACCCACCCAAGCAACCCTAAACATACTCCCTTTAGGATCTTATGACCCGATGATTGTCATGGATTGGTTGGTTGCGCATAAAACCAAGTTGGACTGTTACAATAAAACTTTGGAGTGTGAAGATGAAGAGGGGAGAAAGGTAACCCTACAAGGGATTCAAAATCATGTCTCAGTGAGACAAATATCATCCCTTCAAGTGAAGAAGTATTACATAAAAGGGCGTCCTTTGTATCAAATACAAGTGTTGAGCTTTGTTGAGAACAATAAATCAAGCCTAGAGGAGCATCCCATAATAAGAGAGTATAAATATGTGTCTCCAGAAGAGGTACCAGGTCTACCTCCAAGAAGAGATATTGGCTTTTCAATAGAAATTGCACCAGGAGTGGTGCCAATGTCTAGAACACCCTATAGAATGAGTACACTAGAGCTAGTTGAGTTCAAACTATAGCTAAAGGAGATGATGGAAAAGGCTATATTTGTCCTAGTGCATCTCCATGGGGAGTGCCATCCTTGTTTATGAAAAATTAGGATGGAACACTCAGGTTTTCAATAGACTATAGACAACTTGATAAGATGACCATTAAGAATAAGCATTAATTGCTAAGGATCAATGACTTGTTTGACCAATTAAGGGGTGCTACAATTTTCTCTAAGATTGACTTGAGGTCTAGATACCATTAGGTCCGAATTGAGGATGAAGAAATCCACAAAACAACCTTTAGGAAAAGATATGCTCACTATGAATTTGTGGTGGTGTCATTTGGGCTAACCAATGCACCAACCACTTTTATGTGCTTAATGAATAATGTACTCAGTAAGTTCTTCGAAATATTTGTATTGGTTTTCATTGATGATATTATAATCTACTCTAAGAATAGGGAAGAGCATGGAAAACATCTCAAGCTAGTGCTTCAAGTGCTAAGAGAACATCAGCTCAATGCTAAGTTTAATAAGTGTGACTTTTTCCAAAATCAAGTCCATTACTTAGGCCATGTTATTTCTGAAGAAGGAGTAGCATATGATCATAACAAGATCAAATCCATTATGGATTGGCCTACCCCAAAGGATGTATCTGATATTAGATCCTTTATGGGCCTAGAATAATACTATAGGAGGTTCATAAAGGGATTTTGCAAGATTGGTTGTCCAATCACCTTGCTTCAGAAAAAGGGAGTTAAATTCATTTGGACATCAGAATGTGAAGAGAGACTCCAAGAGATGAAATAACTTATAACCAATGAACCCGTGTTGAATATTGCAGACCCAAACAAGGAATTCCTTGTGTGTACAAATGCCTACAAGGAAGGGCTCGGAGGAGTCCTTAGGACACAATTTTCTATGAATCCAAAAAATTGAATGAGCATGAAATCAATTATGTGACCCGCGATCTAGAATTGGCTACCATAGTACATGCTTTCAAAATGTGGAGGCATTACCTCCTAGGTAGGAGATTTTTTCTTATGACATACTGATGCAGGAGCATCGCCAACACATCAAGCAAGCCAATGCAGAAGCAATTGGACAGTTGGACAAGCCAACACAAATTTTGATAATAACCTTGGAAGTTGTTGCGCATTATTAAATGAGCCATTAAAATGAAGCACACTTGTATATTGTAAATGGACCTTGAGAGGATTTCTCTCGTCCTTAGTAGGTAGGAGGCATTTAAGATAGTTAATGTAAAGTAGATAGAATTTAATTCTAGACTAGAGAGTTGTAGAGCGCAAGAGGGAAATGGGATATAGACACCCTCATTGTGCATTGTAAGATTATTTCGAAGAAGGAAGAGTAAGAGCATGCAGAGAGATGTGTAAGAACACCCATGTACAAATATTTGGATTAATAGAAGAGTTTGATTCAAATTCATGGTTTTGTGTTGTTCTCTGTGTATGATTTTGAATGATATGCTCATGAATGTTTTCTTCCAGTTATACATTTTCTTTTATATGCTGTGTATATGATTTCATGTTTGAGTTTGGAATCTGAAAGGAGGAAGGAATGAGTTTCAATTGTCTCTCTATTTGAGCCAGAGAATTCCTGCAAGGAGTGCAGTTGAAGTGTCCGCAAGGAGTGCGTTGACAAAAGGTTCAGATAGAGATAGATTTTGTTCTCATTCATCCCAAAAGTGCATTTGGGCACAGGATCCGTGCAAGGAGTGCGCAGGCCAAGTAAAGTCTCAAGGTTGCGAACCTGAGTGAAGCGTCAAGAGACTATTGCGGCAGGCGTGCATAGAGTCGAAGTATTCAAGCACTTGAAAGTGTTTGAAGATTGCCACAAGGAGTGCGAGCAAGAGGCTTCTTTCTGAGGACTTGAAGGTCGTGGAGAAGCTCAAGAGGGATAAGACCTTTGAAGTTGTTGAAGGGTAGTGCAGGGAAGTTGGGCCTTGAAGGTTTGCAAGAGGCATCGTAAGTTTTTCACTGTAGGTGGATGAATTCCACAGAGGAACACTTAGTCGCTTCGCAGATTTCATCAGGAAGGAACGTACGGTCATAATTCTATGAGGGGAATTCGCGATACTCTGTGAGCCGTTAGATCTTGGAGAGTTGTAGGGGCGATATGGCGACGTATTTCCAAAGGGTTCAAAGCTCAGGAGGGGCAGAGTCGTTGATCAGGGCCATGAGGACCGTTGGATTTACACGTATATCGTGTATTGGGGTTTCGTGGATTGAAACTCCAAAACATTGCAACGGGAATCGCAAAATCGCGATACGCGATATCCCGACGGGTACGAGAAGAGTGTGGGGGCACAGGAATCAGAGTGGTGGATAGGTGGCATGAGTTATTGGAATTTCGCAGTGAGAAGTGTGAAAACATTGCATCAGGATTCGCGAAATCGCGAACCTTGAATTCCTGATAGAGGTGACGGGATACTGAAAAGTCAATTCGCACGCGTGTCGGGTAATCGGCATATCGGGAGTCGGGAGTCGGTAAAATGAAGTGTTCGAAATTGTGATTAGAGAAATCATGATAGAAGAATTCCCGACAGGTAAGGGAAAGGTCAGCATTGAATGAGGTGTCGGGTCTCGACGATCCGAGAGTACAACGTTCGATCATTGACCTCGCGAAATCGAGAAGTCCGATCCTCCGAGTGCAGAGAAGGGATCGCGCGAGAGTTATGTGGGTGCAGATTTCCTGATAGGGAAATAGAAGAACCTTGGATTTCTTTGGGCCATGATAAAGGAGAAGATCCTGTGTGTGTGTGGACCTTTCGACCTACGGGTGGTGAAGGGGCTTCGTTGGCATCAGTTTGGTATCAGAGCACAAATAGGTTCTCTACTTTCTGTAGCAGAGAAGAAGAGAATTCACCATGCCGCCAAGGAGAGATAGACAATCACCCAATCCAGAGGATAGGGAAATTCCGCGACGAAGAGGCAGGCAGATGGAAGATCCAACCATGGAGAGGCAAATGCGTGATCTCTGAGCGAGACTCAAAGACAAGGAGACAGCGCAAAGACGCACAGTTGGCGTTGGGCATCTTAGTGATTCCAAAAGTGAAGTTGAAGCTAAACGTGAAGAAGAAGTTGCAGATGAAGATGCATCAAACGAACGTTTGATCAAAGCTATTTCAAGGATGGGTGCAAGAGAAAAGATGGGCATTCCAGTTTACGAGGGAAACTTGGATGCAGAGGAGCTTCTAGATTGGATTAGAGCTCTAGACACATACTTCGACTATGAAGATGTCGAAGAGGACAAGAAATTCAAGCATGTTGTCACACGCTTGAAAGGACATGCAACATTGTGGTGGGATGAACTACAAGCTGACAGATGCTGCACAGGCAAGTAGAAGATCAAGAGCTGGGATCGAATGATCACGAAGATGAAAGCGAAATTCATCCCCAGGGATTATCAAATTACTCTGTTCAGGAGAATGCAGAACCTGAGACAGAAGCTGATGACAGTGAAAGAATACACTGAGGAATTATATAAACTGAACATCAGAGCAGGTCATCGGGAGAGAGATGATGAAAAGGTTGCCAGATACATGAATGGCCTGAGATATGATATCCAGGATGAGATGAGCATGGTAACCATCCGAACGGTGTGTTAGTAACAATTGTGGTCTTGGGATTTTAAAGGGTAAGAAGGCCGAGACCTTTCGAGTCTCGAAAGACCAATGGGATCCTAGCCATTGATCTTGGCAGGACGCATGTCAGACATCAGAAGGAGAGTCAGGATTTCAGTCCATCGGAGGATCGAAGTTTCTGAAGGCATGGAACTCTTACATGAGTGAATCACGATGCGCGATTTCCCGACTGAATCAGAGTCGTCCGTCAGCTGTGGTACATGGAGAGAGATCCTGCAGGGTCAGGGATCGGGGATATGAAAGTCCCATGCACATGACAGCAGGAATCACAATATCCCGATACCTGATTTCCCGACGTAGCTACGAATCATAGTGGAGGATAGGTGTCGGAAGGACAATCCGTGTAGGAAGGCAACACCAAGTGGCATCGACACATCGCAAACTCAGATGTTTGTGAGTTTGAGCGGTAAAGATTGGCGCATAGAGTTGCGAGGTCGCGAGAAGCAATGTCCGGGCAATCGTCGGATTAGTGTGTGGGACCGAAGGAGAAAATGGAATACAGGTGGTTGCCTGTCGTGAGTCTCAAGGACTTGTGCGTCGAGACATCGAAAGCGCCAAAGCCCCAACAGAGATTAAGCTCTAGTCATAAAGAGGTGGTCGTATGGGCCATAGAATAGCCAGGAGGGATAACCCATAGGAGGAGGAGCTCATCGCACATCGGGATATCAGGGATCCCGGAGGCGAAGAGTTCGCGCATTTCAAACTCGCGAATCCCGAATTCCCAAAAATCCCAAAGCCTCATCGCGTTACCTCCACCATTTGTCCCTTGCCGCCACGTCTTCTTCTCGTGTCGTGCCAACCGTAGTTTTTCCGGCGCTTGTGTTCCTCCACCTGGCTCGTACACTTCAAAACCCATGGATTATGCCACTTATGCTCGCCCTATCATTTTTCCCTTGCTTGGTCACCATCCATTTGTCACTTCGTCTCAAGCCTCCCATTCATCATGAAGGTCTCCATGTCCTGTAGGTGCAGAATCAACCTGGACCTTTTCGAGCCCAATGAAGCAGTTATTACAGTAGTTGATGGTGGTTGGACATCTTTTCCACCATAAAAGGAAAATCCAGAGATGACTGTAAGCTGGTCATTTCATTCTCAGGCCCTTGGGAACACGATTGTGTCTGACTAAAGTCCACGAGCGTCCAGGGACTGCAGGCGCAGTAAATGTGAAGACGTAATGTCTTCAATGCAACGTCTTGTTTTAGCTTCCAGTATTTTTGTTCCAAGTATATGTAGGCATTTTGGCCACTTTTGTAAGCATCAATGGTTGAGCAGAGCTCCTGGGTTGTAAAGTTTTAATGAAGCATTGTTGTTCTGGATATATATGAACTTTGGAGACTTCTTGCCTTATCAATGCCAGTTTCTTTCACGTCTTTGTTTTAACTGTGTTAGAGTAGCTCGGAATTGGAGGATCCAGTCGAGCTGTAGCTATTATAGGATGATGTTGTAATTGATCGCTGCAATAGTTATGGAGCCTCTAGTCAGTTCCTGTGATTACTTTGACGATGAATGACTTGGAATTGGAGGATCCAATCAAGTCCTTATTTAGTTTCTCGAAACCCTGAAACTAGGAGGATCCTGCTTTCGGAGTTTTCCCCCTACAAACCGCTGCAAGCCTGTTGCCCGGAGCTGTTTGTTCATCTTTTCCTAAGTCTTCCACCTGGTCATCTTTAAATCAACCCACTGGCTGAAGTTAGGATTCCAGACCTCCTCTGTTCTTTACGTACCAGACTCAGTCCCTGAGTTAGAGTGATACCTCCTAGAGCCATTATCTCCATCTGATCACCCTTTATAAACAAATCGTGACATAAGACTGATGGGCATTGGGCTCTGCTCTTGCAAGCAATCCAGGAGTGACTTCTGATGCTAACACGGTGGAAGATGCTTATCAAATAGCTCTAAAAGCAGAAGAGAAGTTGAGCCGAAAGCAAAGTCAGAGGGGACGAGGCAGAAGCCAACCCAGAGGCAAGTCAGTTGCCCAGGATAGAAACCAGAAGCCCAAGGAAGACTGGAAGAAACCTCAGACTCGCACAGAGAGAGGTGGAAGTTCACAACATGGGCCATATGTTGAACAACGAGGAAAACATACTGAGCAGAGAAGAGGATATGTTGACAATAATACTTTTCCTCATACTAGAGGTAGAGGAAGAGGAAGAGGTGGAGTAATTACATGCTTCACATGCGGGAAAAATGGACACAAGTCTTACGAGTGTCCAGAGAAAAAGAAGGACATTGGAGAAGCTCACATCGCCTAGGTGCAGAGGCGGGATGTTGAGGCAGAAGACACTAAAGGAAGAAGATCACTTATGATGCGAAAAGTCCTTTTGACACCTGAGAAAGAGGTGGAGAGTTTAGTCCAAAGGACCAGACTTTTCAGGACTGCTTGCAAGACCAAGGACAGGGCATGCAAGGTCATAGTAGATAGTGGTAGCACAGATAATCTCGTATCTACAGAGATGGTAGAAAAGATGGAGTTGGAGACGACTGATCATCCAAGCCCATACAAAGTTTCATGGCTACAGAAAGGACACCAGGTAACTGTCACTAAACAATGCTTGGTTGAATTCAAGATAGGTGGATATAATGATAAGATTTTATGTGATGTCATTCCTATGGATGTTTGTCATCTATTGTTGGGTAGACCATGGAAATATGATCGAAATGTGATTCATGATGGGTGAATGAACACATGCACCTTGGAGAAGAATGGGAGGACACACATGTTGCTTCCGATAAAGGATAAGGAGGTGAAGACGGAAGTAAAAAACACTGTACTTATCATGAGTGGGAAGGAGCTTCTTACAGAGGTTAAGAAGAAGGAGAATCCACAGTTCATTGTGGTCAGAAAACCGAGGATTGTTCTTACTAGTACAAGAGTGGATGATTTACCAGAGGAAGTTTAGGGACTGTTGGAAGAGTTCGCTGACATCATAGTGGACGAATTACCTCGTTCGTTACCACCGATCATGAGTGTGAGTCATCATATTGATCTCATACCAGGAGCAAGTTTTTTGAATAAAGCCGCGTACAGATTGACGCCACAAAAGAATGAAGAAGTTAAAAGGCAGGTCCAGGAGTTGTTGAACAAAGGTTTAGTCAGGGAAAGCTTGAGTCCATGTGATGTTCCAACAGTACTTAGTCCGAAGAAAGACAGAGGCTGGAGGATGTGTACTGACTCGAGGGCAATAAATAAGATAACCATCAGGTATAGATTTCCATTACCGAGGATGGATGATCTGATGGATTGCTTGAGTGGAGCAAAATATTTTTCAAAGATTGATTTGAAAAGCGGATATCACTAGATTCGCATGAGAGAAGGTGATGAATGGAATACAGCATTCAAAACAAATGAAGGGTTGTATGAATGGCTTGTTATGCCATTTGTCTTAACAAATGCACCAAGTACCTTCATGAGGTTGATGAACAAAGTCCTGAGGGAGTTCATCGGGAAATTTGTCATTGTATATTTGGATGACATACTAATTTACAGTAAGACAGTGGCAGAACACTTGAAGCATTTGGCTACAGTGATGCTGAGACTACAGCAGGAGAAGTTGTTGATTAACATGAAGAAATCCTTGTTCATGAAGATAGAGCTCATTTATTTGGGGTTTGTTATTTCGGCGAATGCGTTGAGGATGGATCCAGATAAGGTGGAGGTAATCAAGAATTGGCCATCACCAAAGAATGTTTTTGTGGTGAGAAGTTTTCACGGATTGGCTAGTTTCTACCAGAAGTTCATCAGAAATTTCAGTGGAATTAGTGCAGCAATGATGGATACAGTGAAGAAAAGACATAAATATTTTCACTGGACAACAGAGGATGAAAAGAGTTTTAAATTGTTGAAGCGAGAGATTATGGAACAACCAGTTTTGGTGTTGCCGGATTTCTAGAAGACATTTCAGGTGAAATGCGATGCAAGCGGGTTTGAAATAGGGGCAGTCTTAAGTCAAGAACACAGGCCGATAACATACTTCAGCGAGAAGCTGAATGAGGAGAATTTGAAATACTCCACTTATGATAAGGAGTTATATTCCAACATACAAGCATTGAAGAAATGGAGGCATTACTTGATCCCGAAAGAATTTGTTTTGTATAGTGACAATCATGCACTGCAGTTTGTGACTCAACAGGAGAAGTTGAATCAGAAACATGTCAAATGGGTTGAGTATATGCAGAATTTCACATTTGTGATTAAGAATATTTATGGTACTACTAACAAAGTTGTTGATGCTTTGAGCAGGAAGTGTTTGCTGTTGTAGGAGTTTCGAATCAAAACGTTGGGTTTTGAGGATCTCAGGGATATGTACACAGAAGATCAGGATTTCAAGGAGGCATATGGAGAAACTGAGAATCCATTTCTCAGAGACAGAAGCCAATGGATAGAGTACATGATCCAAGAGGGATTGTTGTTTAAGGGCAATCAACTGTGTATTCTGAAATGCTCCATGAGGGAGAACTTGCTGAAGGAGAAACACAGTGGAGGATTGGAAGGACATTTCAGTCATGACAAAACATTCACGAAGCTGAATGAGTCATACTTTTGGCTAGGGATGTGAATAGATGTCAAGAAGTTCATGGACAGATGTAGGATTTTCTAGCATTCGAAGGGAAGGAAGAAGAATGCAGGATTCTATCAACCATTTCCCATACCAGAGAGACCGTGGGATGCGATTAGCATGGATTTTGTATTGGGGTTGCCAAGAACACAAAGAGGTGTTGATTCAGTCTTTGTGGTGGTGGATAGATTTTCCAAAATGGCACACTTCATTCCATGTCAAAAGACCAGTGACACAACTCACATTGTGAACCTGTTCTTCAAAGAGGTCATTCGACTTCATGGGTTGCCGAGGAGCATAGTTTCGGATCGAGATACAAAATTCATAGGGAATTTTTGGAACACCTTATGGAAGAAGCTGGGAACTAACCTATTGTTTAGTTCAGCGTATCATCCTCAGACAGATGGACATATGGAAGTGGTCAACAGAAGTCTGGGAGACTTGTTGAGAAGATTGGTGACAGAACACCACAGCCAGTGGGACCATATATTACCACAGGCAGAGTTCGCGTACAATGACTCAGTGAACAGGAGCACAGGACAAAGTCCATTTCAAATTGTATATGGCATGCAACCGAGAGGAATTTCTGAACTAAGGGATTCAGAACAGATTGCGACTAGGAGCGCTAGTGCAGAAGAATTCGCAGAGGCGATGAAAGAACTTCACAGCAAGGTGAAGGAGCGATTGTTGAATTCAAGTCAGGAGTATAAGCGCAAAGCTGATCAGCGGAAGAGACAACTTCAGTTTGAGGTTGGTGATCTAGTTCTATCCCATTTGAGGAAAGAAAGGTTCCTGAGAGGAACATACAACAAGATGAAGATGAAGAAAATCGGGCCATGCAAGGTCTTGAAGAAATTTGGGGCGAATTCTTATGAGATTGAATTACCCGATGGGATTGGAATTTATCTGATATTCAATATCTCAGATTTGTACCCATATAGAGCTGGATAAGTAGAGACTGGATATGAGCAGCCAATGATCCAGTGGACAAAGCAGATGCCAGTTACAGAGAAGCCACAGATGGAAAGCATACTGGATAAGAAAGTGAGCAAAATAACCAGGCGAAAGCAATACTTTGAGTATCTGGTCAAGTGGAAGAACCATCCAGTTGAAGATGTCATATAGGAGAGCGAAGAAGAGATACAGAAGCATGGATAGACCATTCAGGAGCTCATGGGCAGGAGCCCATGAAATTTTTCAAGCGAGGGAGTATGATGCAGGAGCATCGCCAACACATCAAGCGAGCCAGCGCGGAAGCAATTGGACAGCTGGACAAGCCAACACAAATTTTGATAATCACCTTGGATGTTGTTGCACATTCTTAAATGAGACATTAAGATGAAGTGCACTTGTATATTGTAAATGGACCTTGAGAGGATTGCTCTCGTCCTTAGTAGGTAGGAGGCATTTAAGATAGTTAATGTAAAGTAGATAGAATTTAATTCTAGACTAGACAGTTGTAGAGCGCAAGAGGGAAATGGGATATAGACACCCTCATTGTGCATTGTAACATTATTCTGAAGAAGGAAGAGTAAGAGCATGCAGAGAGCTGTGTAAGAACACCCATGTACATATATTTGGATTAATAGAAGAGTTTGATTAAAATTGATGGTTTTGTGTTGTTCTCTGTGTATGATGTTGAATGATATGCTCATGAATGTTTGCTTCCAGTTATACATTTGCTTTTATATGATGTGTATATGATTTCATGTTTGAGTTTGGAATCTGAAAGGAGGAAGGAATGAGTTTCAATTGTTTGTCTATTTGAGCCAGAGAATTCCTGCAAGGAGTGCAGTTGAAGTGTCCACAAGCAAGGAGTGCATTGACAGAGGGTTCAGATAGAGATAGCTTTTGTTCTCATTCATCCCAAAAGTGCAGTTGGGCACAGGAGCCGTGCAAGGAGTGCGCAGGCCAAGTAAAGTCTCAGGGTTGTGAACCTGAGTGAAGCGTCGAGAGACTGCTATGGAAGGCCTGTGCAAAGTTGAAGTATTCAAGCACTTGAAAGTGTTTGAAGATTGTTGCAAGGAGTGTGAGAAAGAGGCTTCTTTCTGAGGACTTGAAGGTCGTGGAGAAGCTCAGGAGGGATAATACCTTCAAAGTTGTTGAAGGGAAGTGCAAGGAAGTTGGGCCTTGAAGGTTTGCAAGAGGCATCGTAATTTTTGCACTGCAGGTGGACGAATTCCGTGGAGGAACACTTAGTCGCTTCGCAGATTTCATCAGGAAGGAACAGACGGTCAGAATTCTCCGAGGGGAATTCGCGATACTCCATGAGCCGTTATATCTTGGAGAGTTGCAGGGGAGATATGACAATGTATTTACAAAGGGTTCAAAGCTCAAGAGGGGCAGCGTTATTGATTAGGGCCACGAGGACCGTTGGATTTACACGTATATCGTGTATCGGGGTTTCGTGGATTGAAACTCCAAAACATTGCAACGGGAATCGCAAAATTGCAATACACGATATCCTGACGGGTACGAGAAGAGTGTGGGGCCACAGGAATCAGAGTGGTGGATAGGTGGCATGAGTTATTGGAATTTCACAGCGAGAAGTGCAAAAACATTGCATCAGGATTCGCAAAATCACGAACCCCGAATTCCCGATAGAGGTGACGGGACGTTGAAAAGTCAATTCGCACACGTGTTGGGTAATCGGCACATCGGGAGTCAGGAGTCGATAAAATGAAGTGTTCGACATCGCGAGTAGCAAAATCGCGATAGAAGAAGTCCCGACAGGTAAGGAAAAGGTCAGCGTTGACTGAGGTGTCGGGTCTTGGCGATCCGAGAGTTCACCGTTCGATCATATACCTCACAAAATTGTGAAGTCTGATCCTCCGAGTGGAGAGAGGGGATCGTGCAAGAGTTCTGTGGGTGACGATTTTCCGATAGGGAAATAGAAGAACCTTGGAGTTCTTCGAGCCATGATAAAGGAGAAGATCCTGTGTGTGTGTGGACCTTTCAACCTATGGGTGGTGAAGGGGCTGCATTGCTATCACATACCATAGTGGGTTGAGATATCTGTTTTATCAACCAAAATTGAATGCTAGACAAGCTAGATGGATGGCTCTCCTTAGTGAGTTTGATTTTAAAATCAAACATATCAAAGGAAAAGAAAATAGGGTGGTTGATGCCCTTAGCAGAAGTATGAAAGTGATTCACTTGGAAACTGTAAGCGCCCATGAAATAGATGTCAAGGAGAGAGTTAAAAGTGCACAAGAAACAGATGCATTTTTCAATACTGTGAAATCATACTTAGAGCAAGATCCCATAGGGATGAAGTATGAGGGTTATCAATTGTCGAATGATGGCCTGCTAACTTACAAAGGTAGCTTGTATATTCCAAATTGTGATGACTTGAAGAGGTTCATAATGGATGAACTACACAAAAGACCATATACTGGTCATCTTGGTTATTAGAAGATGATCACAACCACTAGGAAACTATTTTATTGGACATGACTGAAAAAAGACATAGCTGGTTACTTAGCCAAATGTCTAGAATGTCAGCAGGTTAAGGCAGAGCACCAACATCTAGCATGGTCGTTTCATCCCCTACCAATCCCAAAATGGAAATGGGAAACCATCTCCATGGAATCACAGGGTTACCAAAATTGACCAAACATAATGATGCCATCACGGTAGTGGTGGAAAAACTAAGCAAGGTTGCTCACTTCATTCATGTCAAGTAGGATGCCTGCCAGAGTAGTCAGTTGGGGGTAATAGTGATTTCAAGAGGTATTGAGGAGATTTATGGGGCCCTATTTACATTATTATTCATATTTCATCATTAGGATCCTTTCCGCACATCTTGTCTTTGGTGTCCATTGCATTCCGACAATTTCCGTAATTTTGAGTTATTATTGCGCATATTTTAATTAAATTCACTTAGGATGTCATTTTGGGAATAATATGTGAAGAAACACCTTAGTGTAATAGATCACCAGAATTGGGAGGAAGAGAACTATAGGATAAGATGATGAAAAGTGACTTCTAGTGGCTGGAGAATCCATAAGGACAAATTAATCACTTTTTAGAGGAAAAAATGTTAATTAATTAATGAAGTGATTTTATGAAGGAATATTAAAAGTAAAGTAAAAATCACTTGGAGAGAAAAGGTGAACATGGGTATAAGAGAGAGATAGGGGCTTCTATTCTCTCATTATCTTGATTGATATTTTGATGTCTGGATTTTTATCTAGAGAGCCCATGGTACTTGGGGGTTTTGAGGGTTTTGACTGAATAAACCGTAGAGATCAACAAGGGAGTGAAATATTCTCCTGCTCTTGATCCAAGCTTGGCTAGGGAGGTGAAATATTCCTCCCTCACCATTCTACATCAGTTCAAAACTACTTCAGCCATCAATTTTGACAGGGGGGCACACCAGTTATGGTTTTCAGCAGGTTGGGCACACCAGTTGAGGAGAACATGTTTGATTTTACTTTGAGAGGTTGAATATTCAGTAGAGTTCATTACAGGAGTGGATTTCTGTTAGCAGTCCTACATACAGTTGCAGTTATTTCTGTTATCTTTCCCTGATACTTCCATCGTATACAACAACATATGGGGAGATATTCAACTGCATGGGACATGGAGAGTTGTTAGGCAGAGACCTCCTGATAGGGGATACTTCATTATATACATCAGGATAGGGGAGGTTCATCCAAGACAGTCAGATGAGGCCTTGGGAATGATGGAGAGCATCCTTAGATGTGGGACAAAGTATATTCCAGAGGTGGATATAGGTTTAGAGTCTCAATGGGATGAGGAAAGGGAGTAGAGTAAGACAGATTCCTCTGATGAGGACTATGAGGTCAGTTGGTAGGATGAATGGTTGCAACAGGTAGTGTCAGAGATCTTGAGGACCGTACATGTTGTACCTATGATTGGACAACTTGGCCATTTAAGGACTCATCAACATATTAGAGAGAGATTCTCCTGGTAGGAACTCGAGGATGATGTCATGAGGCACATGGGGGCATGTTTGGTATGACAACGTCATGAGTCATGGCATGATTCCATGGCCACCCTTGTTTCAATGTTGAGTTGGGAGAGTATGCTAGCTTCTCTCGACCTTGGGCACTAGAGATATATAGTAGGTTTTCCACCATAGGGATATTGTTGGAGCCTGGGACACTGTAGGAAGTAGAGTGGGTTGCCAGAGAGGCCGAGTTTAGTGATTATGGATATGACATCATGGATATTGGTATAGTTCGACTAGAGGTTTATAATTTTGTAGGCACCCAGATACTTGGTATGGAACCCTCAGAGGTATTTGATGTAGGATTTGGTGCTCGTATAGAGCGCATCAGAGTTTCAGGTACTTGCGTGATTGATTCATTCCATTGTCGGTAGAATTTGAGAGCATGTCGATATGAGGATGTTATGTGGCAGGATGGATCTCCTTTGATGAGGATCAGGTATATTAGTAGATCATATTCTTGGTTAGCAGGGGATCTAGATTCCATTGGAGGTGGTAGTTTGGAGATTGGTTTAGGTGAGAGACTTCTTGATGGACGATTATGGTATTTACTTGTTCCATTGGTTGGGGGTCTTTAGGAGACTCATGGTGTTGATGTCTTACAGGAATATACTTTACAGGGAACTGCAGTTCACATCTTGATTTTGGATCCATGGATTGGAGTTCTTGGTAGTTCATAGTTTGATGGAGTTGTGATCCGATTGGAGAAATTGCTTGAGGAGTTGACCGAGGATCTACTGCACATGATCATTCTACTCATCGGGAGCATTTGGTGGTATGAGTGATGAGCACTTTGAGGGACCATGTTTTCATGGGATAGTACTTCATGTCACATAGGTGGATATGGGACCTGAGGATCATACACAGTATTATTCATTTATTTCTTGAGGACAATAAATATTGGAGTAGGGAGTATTGTAATGTCCTCATTTTTGGACTCTTTTATATTACAGAGTGGGATGCCTGCCAAAGTAGCCAGTTCAGGATGATAGTGAGTTTAGGAGGTATTGAGGAGATTTATAAAGCCTGAATTACATTATTCTTCATATTTCATCATCAGGATCCATTCCACACAACTTGTCTTTGGTTATGTTGCATTCCGACGATTTCTGTAATTTTGAGTTATTATTGAGCATATTTTAATTAAATTCACTAAGGATGTCATTTTGGGCATAATATGTGAAGAAACACCTTAGTGTAATAGCTCATAAAAATCGGGAGGAAGAGCACTTCAGGATAAGATGATGAAAAGTGACTTTCAGTGGTTGGAGAAGCCATAACGACAAATTAATCACTTTTTAGAGGAAAAAAGGTTAATTAATTAATAAGTGATTTTATGAAGGAATATTAAAAGTAAAGTAAAATTCACGTGGAGAGAAAATGTGAACAAAGGAATAAAAGAGATATAGGGGATTTTATTCTCCCATTATGTTGATTGATATTTTGATATCTGACTTCTTAGCTAGAGAGCCCATGGTACTTAGGGTTTTTGAGGGTTTTGACTGAATAAACCCTAGAGATCAACAAGGGAGTGAAATATTCTCTAGTTATTGATAGAAGCTTTGCCAAGGAGGTGAAATATTCCTCCCTCACCATTTTACATTAGTTCAAAATTACTTCAGCCATCATTTTTGGCAAGGGGGCGCACCAGTGAGGGTTTTCAACAGGTTGGGCACACCAGTTGAGGAGAACATGTTCAATTTTCCTTGAGGAGGTTATATCTTCAATAGATCTTATGCCAATAGTGGTTTCTACCACCCTATCGTATTTTTGCATCAGTATATCAGGTTATTCTTCATCCCATCCATTTTATCATCCAGGAGGGTGTGCTTCTCTTCAGGAGGGTGCATTGTTCATAGGGTATCTAGTGTTTTGGAGTGTGAGATCACTCCCAATAGCTAGGATATACATTTTGACAGTTGGTTTTAGTGGTTTGGTGTTCATATTCAAGGAGACCGAATTCTTATCTTGCTACAACCAGAGAGGGCACATTTCTGCAAGAGAAGACATCACCTGCAGTAAGGGAAAGGGTTGGATCTCATAGATATTTGGTATTCAACTTGGGAAGGATCTTGGAATCTCATATATTCTTATTTCTATTGTACTTTGGAGGAATTATCATCCACACTCATTACTCCTCTATCTATGATCCAAATTTGCTCTACTATTGTATGGAGGTTAGCTATCTATGATAAATAAAATCATGTCTGGGGTATTTGTGGCTCTTTCTTGTGTTACTTGTAACGCATCTTGTTGATTATATGTCATTGATATATCTCTATCTTTTACTTGTTTCAAACACAAAAAAAATCATCATCATAAACCCCAACGCAACATAAGAAGACTAAATCAACAAACTGTTTGAAAAAATACCACAACCAGAAAACATAAAAACTTAATATGTTCCAAGCAAAACCACTTGGGAACATTACATTTGCAACCTTCCCAAAAAAAAATGTTAATTTTAAATCAACAATATCTCCACTTCCCCAACTCCATTTTGGATGCTTTGTTTTTTGACATTGGCTATTTTTTTAGGGGAATTCAAATCTAGCGCCAGATTCTCCAAATTCTGCATAGAAAGTTTCAGAAATCGACTTGAATGTTGTTTGTCCATTTTTCCCTAAAAAAATAGCAAAAATAAAAAAAATATCCCACTTTGTGCCCCAAAATTCTCCAACTTCGTTCCCAAGAAAGGGCTATGATACCACTTGTAGTGTACTTAACCCCAAAATTTAGAGAAATCACATAAACGTTGTGCAAAAACCAAGAACACAAGAGAAAAGATAGATAAACCCCAATAAAATATCTTTGATAATAAAAATTAAATAGCTATGTTCACTTGCCTCTTCCCTTAGGGGGAAACCTTTAAGAGAAATGCTCCAATTACAATAATTTTTTTTGAAAAAACATTAAATAACCTTCTAATCATTATATAGCTATCCATAGATAATCCTAACTACCTTTGGGCCCCTTATAATGGGGGGCGACTAGCTAATTTGGGCCTTATTAATAAAAATGACGTTTCAAAACCAGGTACATAATGTTTATCCAAAAATATTCTCAATATTATGTCTAATTGTGACAAATTACATTCTCAAATGACCATTTTTACAATGAATGACTATTAACTAACTATTTAAGGAGCCTTATTCAAGGAAGGTGGCCTTATACATTAATTAAGTATCTAAGTAAGGGCTTTAGGGTAGGCCCTAACAGGTTTTGGTTGGTCACTACCCATGATTTCAAAGATACTCCTACTTTCATACACATTTATATTCGGTATTTATGTTGCATCTTTGTCATCTTATTTGGTATTTATCTTGGAATTTGATTTTCCACCAATTGCTTGTTAAAGTACCTAATTTTAACATAACATTAGACTACCATATTGAGTTAACTAAACTCAATAGGAGTGAATGAACTCCTATATTGAGTTAGCTAAGCTAAATATAAATGTTAATTAAGCCAAAGGCATTTTTAAGGGGAGGTTCCTCACCCAATTTTCATCGTCTGTCAAGGGCATTTGAAAGCATGCCACATGTCAGTGTAATTAGAGTAATGTGGAAGATATTTTATGATTTCATTTTGTACTTACCTCTTGTTAGCGCTTTGTAGACTTCGTTCGACTGATAAAATTAATGACAAAGGCAACCTACAAACCAACTTTGAGGCCAGAAACTAGCCTTTCCGACCTGGAGAGGGCTCTCTCTGAGACTTCATCTCTATACATGGTTATGGATTTAAACTGTCAGTTAGATTTAACACTTTTATACAATATTTCTAGTTCTATTGGTGAAATAAAGCAAGACCTTGGGATATGGAGTCAATTTAAGAAAACGATAGAAACAAATGACTTAGTGACTGAACTTGAGAGGATAAAGGCTAAGTAAGAAACAATCTTTCAGTTAAAAATCGTTGTGTATGGCGATATAAAAACACATGAAGCAACTCAAAGCACCGTTGGGGATGAATTCAGAGTTTACTTAGAAGAAACACAATCGTCTAAATGGTGCAAATCTAAAGCACCACATGGTAAATTCTAAATTTGAATCACATTCCTATTTAGAAAAAAATATAGATATGAATATAAAGAACATGGTAAATCACGTACACAAAGAGAGAGTATAATACATCAAACTTACACCATTAGAATATTTTCATCAAAGCTTCAGGACGTTTGCATTAAGTTTCAATCGAATTCGAAAGCTACATTCAATAGTCACTGTCTACATTGTTTTGCCAACCAACCCCTTTTACATGAAAATGATCCCCATATATAGAAAACTAATGTCACCCTTGTCTTCTAGGGTCGAACTACTCTCTCCTAGAATCATGGATTTGATTTCTTTGAAAGAGAGCAATAACTTCAACGGATTTACTAAAAATAGAAAACCCAACTTTGCCAAATCATAATCGTAACCAAAATATTATTTACAATCATTGATAATGATCAAAACTAGACCATATGGTTTTGATAAGTCATCATGTTCATTTCTGGACACTATGTCACCCATGCATAGCAAGCCTGCTACGCAATAGTAACCTACAGCAAAAACACAGCGGATTGCGCAACAAACTCAGAAAATAGGTGTTAAATATGAAATCATATCTCATGAATAAAAAAATATTTTTCAAAACTGAGAGATATTTTTGTAGGTAAGGTCGTTATAAATAAAAACCTCTCTCGGTTTCTTGAAATTCATTCCCATCTAGCCGGAATACGTGTCACAAAAATATGTCTCGGAAAGGAAATCATCAAAACTGAAAAATAGGGCTCAAAGATTCCTTCGAATATCCCAAAATATGAAATGGTTTTCACATCTAAGAGAGGTTTTTATTATTTGGTTTGTCCTCGACTAAAAAATATAAGTTATTTTCAAAATTCCTCTCCATTTGGTCAGAAAGTGATCTTGAAGTTGACTACTAAACTAGTCATTTGCGTAATGCACCCTGTAGCCTATGTGCAGGAAATTCCTATGAGCGACAACATCCTCTATTCGAAAGAATCCTATGCATGACAACATCCTCTATATGACAACATCCTATGCGCGACAACATCCTCTATGTGACAATTCCCTTTGCGTGACAACATTCTCTACGCGACAACATCCTTTGTGCGAAAACATCCTTTGCGCGACAACATCCTCTGTGCAACAACATTATTTTTGCGACAACATTCTCTACACAACATCATCCTCTATGTGACAACGTCCTTTGTACGACAACATCCTCTATGCGACATCATCCTTTTCGTGACAACATTCTTTTCTCGACAACGTCCTTTTCGCGACAGCATTCTCTGTGCGACAACGTCCTTTGTGCAATAGCATCCTTTGAGTGACATCATTATCTGTGTGACAACATCCTCTGTGAGATAGCATCCTTTACACGACAACATTCTCTGCGCAGTGCACAAAACATTTTGCAGCACACAGTGAATTTTGCAGCTTGCAGTTGCAAATGGAAATGGAAATAATAAATGATAAAGCTTCCCTTTGAAACCGACAATATTGGTGCGAACAGGCATGACTTTGCAAACTACTGGCAAACCTCTAGCCTTAGCTATGAAAATCATGGTGCTAACACCTCCCTAGATCACCCTGTTGCATTGTTACCCTTATCCTTCCCTTGACAACCCTGTTGCACCGCCTTTGCATCGTTTCCCTTATCCTTCCCCTATAGTGAATTCATGTAGAGATGTCAGCGAATTTCGATCGGTGTACCTATTTTATTCTACCTCGTAGGGCATCATATCAACTACACTTTGAACTTTATAAATCCAAAATGTAAATGGGAGGAGAGCCCTCCCATGATTTGTTGGAGGTTTTTTCGTCCTAATACACACTTGCAAATGTGAGCTAAGTCCGGCTCACTTAGTGTGTCCTTGGAGGCACAATGCCTAGGTTCATAGCCCATGCTGTCACTTTCACCGAAACCGCTTCCATATAGGCTCACTCCAATGGAAGCCAAGGGGGGTAGACCCTAGTTACTAGATAAGATTTAGTGTTAAGTTCTAGGAATTGATTTTAATTTCTTAAGGTTAGAGGGAGTCTATCCTATGATGCTAAGGCAACAATGCAAGATGCAAGGGTTAGCATGTCAATCAAGACCTTTCCATAGGGAAACTAAGACTAGTGCCTAAGGTTGGGCAAGGGTTCAACTAGATGTTAGGGTGTTTCGTTACAATATAATTACAAGTTAGTTACAAAATAATAATTAAATCCAATGAATACTAGATACAAGTACTTGCAAATAAGAATGCTAAGATACAATGATACAATATAGCAAGATAACCACCTTTAAATGTATGTGCAGGATATAAGAAGATTAAAGCATTGACATCATCAACACATTGAGTCCATCATCAACACATTCACAAAGATACTTAAAAGATCTAGAAATTAAAGCACAAGTATTCCACAATGATTATGATATTCAATCAACCACAAAGTATTATTAGATGATTAAGCCCAAGGTTTGATTATTTAATAAGTTAAGGGTTTCTTAAGATTGTAAAGCTTTAGTTACCCTTATTGAGTATTTCATCAAAAACCTCTTCCCCTGGTTGCCAAATGACTGCTGGATGCTCAAGATAGTGAGGCAACGAGGCCCACTCTAGCTATCACAGTCAGCCCAAAGAATTGAGTTTTTACAGAAAGGACACTCCTTCGTGTTGTTAGACCGTCCCCGGCCTATCACCTTCCGTTTCCCTCCTCAATCCCCATTTTAGATGGTGAATTTGGTGGTCTAAGGTACCCTATTAATTCTATTAAGTTAATATATCAATTATGTAGACTTTTAGGTGTTTTTTAGAGTATTTTGATGATTTTGAGGTGCCTTAAAAGTGTGATTTATTGCCAAGGCCGAAACTCACTTTAGCTTATTATGTGTGTTACTTAAGCTTGAAAATAAAGAGCATTAACACATGTGAATCATTGAAAGGTAACTGAAATAAAGATTTAGTTCATCACCATGCACTAGATCATTAACATATGTAGCTTGCTATGAAAGAAATCAAACCACAAGGGCAAGAACAACTTGCCAACAAGAGATTAAAGATTATCACACTTATCTTATGTTTATTAAGAGAATTAATATCCAAGCATTAAGTGTGAAAAAGAAAGGAAGGTTTGAGCATATGCCTACACTATCAACTTATCCAATAAGCATTACTTCAAGTGTGTTGGCAAATGACCTTAAAATATTAGAATTAAAAAGAGAACCACTTGCTAACTGTTTAAGCATTAGACATTGAATATGTTAGATTTAAGCATGTAAAAGAGAGATCAATATTTAGATGGCTTAAGCATGCAAGTAAATCTAATCAAGTTGATTATGCCCAATAGGATTAAACTAAGGATTAGTATGTGTGAGATCTAGATCTAGAATATTTTAAACCATTAAGCATGTAGGATCAACAACACATATTAAAACCCTAGCCTTACCATTTGGGGTATTCCTCTCCCAATAGGTAGGCAATTATTAAACTTGTTTAACTTAGAAATAACTTGAAAAGGAGAGAGAAAGATGAACAAGAAGGACAAGCTAAAAGAAGAAGCAAGCAACTAATAAAGCAAACAACTAACCCCACATCCTAGGTTTGGGAGATGCCCAACATCCACCAAACCCCACGTCCTATCTCAAGAAGTGCTCAAAAAATCAAAATGAAGCAAGATCTACACTTGAACTAAGCTACCAAGGGCTCATGCATGGGAGGATTCCATACCAGTCCTTCCCCCAAGCAATGAGTCACTAAATCAACAAGAAAACAAGTAGATCTATGCACAAGAAGCCCTAAAAATGAAAGAGGAAGGTTGAGAAATAGCTACCAACTTGTAGGAGGGATTTTGAGTGTTGTGTGGATGTCTTTGGGTAGCCAAACCCCTCTCAACCAGATCTGAAACTTGCAAAAACCAGCAAGCTATGCTTGCTGGAAATGCTACACACAACAAGCAAAGTGAAGAAAAACTTTTTCTTTTTAGGGCAAATACTTTTTGCAAAAATTTTGATGAAAAATATTGATTGAGATGACCAACCTTACTAAGTTAAGCTAGCTGAAACATGTATGAAGTGAACAACAATAGATAGAAGAGTAAGGGTTGAGAAATATGGAGTTTATATGTGTTTCAAGGGAGGACTCTTGCTTGAGGCATTCCCAATGAAACCCTTGAAGCTAAACCTGCAAGACCTGACAAGTGATATGCATACAAAAGATAATATATTGGATATGCTAATAAGACACTTCAACCCTATCTAGCACATCAATATATATAGATCTTACAAGAAAATGCATTGTTAGATCTACTCAAGTAACACTTTACCTAAGATCAAAGATATGCAATCACTAATCAAACCAAAATGAATTTACCTCATATGTATAGCAAGAACAAGAACATGCATTGCTCCTCTATTGATCCTCCAAAGCTTCTCTTTTTATTACTCAAGAAATGGATCTTGGAGAAAAATTACTCCAAAACCCTAAGAGCCAAAGAATGATGAAATATGTAACAAGAGAGAGAGAGAGAGAGAGAGAGAGAGAGAGAGAGAGAGAGAGAGAGTGGAAAATCAAGTAGCATAACAATAGCTCAAGATATGGTGAGGAGGGTATGAGGAAATGGATCTATTTATACTTGGATAGGCAAACCTACCTCGCTTGGATCAATTCCAAGTGTCCACCACCAAGCATAAGATTATATCCCAAGGCTAGGGCGCACCATCTAGGGTTTAGATCATAGATCTAGGGTGTAGATGGGTGTGGAAAATGTTGGTATCAAGAAAATAGTAGTGGGAGGCTATGGGATACGTGCCAAAGAATTTAAGAGAGTTAAATAATTAAAAAAAAAAATATTTTATAGTTTTCCAAGTGGAGGGGGGCGTAACTCTCCTAGGAGGGTGCACCACATGGGGGAAAGACAAAGAATGGGAGGAAAATAATGAGGTAGAGGGAGTGGGATCACCATAGGAGGTGATGTGGGGGGTATATGAATTCAATACACATGGGAGAGGCCCCCCCACACATCAAAATTAAGTCACAACGTTGCATCACTAAAGGAGGGGGTTAATCCCCCTAGGGGGCGTAACGTTTTGAGTGATGTGAGGGGGTGAGGGTAAAGAAAGGTTAAATGAAGGTTGGGTGGGTAGGAAAGGATTAGGGATTCTCTCTCTAAACTATATCCATATTTTAACATCCTTCTAAGTCATTATTACAATTTTACATTTTTGCCATGTTTGTACTTTAGCAATTAAATTGTTGTTTTTGACTGACTGACACTCCGGGTGGACAAACGCATAGAAAAAGTTGTCCAAATGAGATGAAACTCGGTCTATGGATGTCGGGGGTGCTATTCAATTTCTTTTGAGCACAAATACGCCTATCAAAAGTCCAAAGACCTAGTTTTTAAATTTTTTTCTCAAAAACAATTAATTAATTAAATAATTAAACCTCCAAACTTAGGGAAATTTAATTAAAAATTAATTAATTAGTTAATAACCTGAGGATAAAAAACCATCGGTGAAAGGAACTCTCCCAGTGAACCGATCCCAAGGTAACTAACCTAAATATGACTCATGAAGACCTATTACATTATTGACCCACGCAGGGGTGCGGAAATTCCAGTTACAAAAATAAGTGCTTAGGCCAAAAATGCCCTATAGAACCAAATAAGTCTTCGACAAATGAGCATATGATTATGCATCTCTTCATGGCACATGGATTTGACCACCTAGTTGGACAGGCGGTTAACATCTGGCTCCACATGGGGACATGTGTTCGACCTTCTCGCTTGAGACGGAGAGAATACGAGAATCCAACATCTACAAAACATAGTGCTCACCAATATCCAACATAAGAATACATATATACATAATGAAATAAACACATGCTATATACAACATCTACATAATGAAATAACTAAATTACAACATTATAATTTTACAAAATGAAATCTATGATACATAATTTTTTTCTAAGTACATATTGACATAACGAATGAAATAATACAAAATTTTAAAATACAAGGAGAAGGGTTAGAGATACGTTACAGAGGGTGTCCCTTTGGACACGAAGTTGCCCCATCATCAGTAAAAGAGCTTGAGTTGCTACCCATTCCTCAGAATGTTGATGGGCTCACCATCCAAATGGCTGAGATGAAAAGAATTCGGCCCTGCTATTTCTTTGATCAAATATGGCCCTAGCCATAAGCTGTCAAATTTTCCTTGTTTTCTAGGTTTCTCTCTACCTTTATCCCATAACAAAACTGTATCCGCAATCATGAAATCCCTCTCTTTAGATGACCTGTCGATATCTTTCTTTACTTTACTCTGATTCCTGCAATTTTGATCATAAGCCCTTCGTCTGATTTCATCTAACTCAATGATCTGATTGACCCTGTTCTGAACTACAACCTGCTCTGTGGAAACATCCTCAACTGACCCATAAGTAGGAAGTCTAAGGTGCACTGGAAACCTAGCCTCCAAACCATACACTAACTCAAAAGGACTCTTTCCAGTCACTTTTTTCTTCGTTATTCTATCAACCCATAATGCATGTTTGATTTTACTATCCCAAGATCTTTTTTTTTCGTCGACTATTTTCTTAACTATGGTCATTAAGTTTTTATTACTTCATTCTGCCTGACCATTTCCTTGGGGATAGTAATCCGATGCATTTGATAAGAAAATAACATACTTGAAACAAAAAGACGACATCTCAGTTGAACAAAAGGCTTTGACATTATCTGTCACTATCTTTGATGGGACCCCAAATCTAGTTATGATTATGTCTTTTAGGAAATCCATCACTACGTTTTTAGTTGTTGACTTTGTTGGAATGGCTTCAACCCATTTTGTAAAGTAATATGTTTTTGTAATAACCCATGAATAACCATTACTTGAATTATCATTAAACTTCCCAATGAAGTCCAAACCCCACTGCTGAAAAGGTGCTTAAACCACAAATGGTTGCAAAGGGAGTGCTGCTAACTTTTTCTTTCCTATGAAAAGTTGACATGGCTCACATTTCCAAACAAACTGATGCACATCTAAGAATACTGTGGGCCAATAATATCCTGCTCTAAGGATTTTGTGGGTAGTAGTTTTAGTAGCAAGGTGTCCACCACAAAACCCTCCATGGAATTCATCCATTAGTTTCTTTGACTCTACATCATCCACACATCTAAGGATAATTCCATCAGGATTCTTCCATCCTAATCCATCTCTAGTAAGCACATACTTAGAAGATTTTAACCTTAAAGCCCTTTTCATGTCTCCTACTAGATGGCTTGGACAAGTTAGATTCTTAAGATAGAAGATAATGTCTGTATACCAATCTACTTGTTCAAGTTTCAATAAGTTAGGATGCCACTCTTCATTATTGATTTGGTTAACCATACCCAAGGCCTTCTCATTACTCTGTGTCAACATTTTAGCTAGGCCTTGACCCTTAATCAATTTTGTTGGTTTAATCTCCAAATCATACTCTTGGATTTTAGCAATCCATCTACCCCTTGAGCCTAATCCTTCCACCTGAGATAAAACATCTTTAACCGCAGAATTAGGAACATAACCAATCACTTTGGAATATTCGATGAAGACTCTGAAATGTTTGAGTGATTTGACTAAGACATAAGCCTGTTTCTCAAACATGGTATACTTTAGTTCTGAATTTTGCAAGGCCCTACTCATATATGCAATAGGCAGATCATGTCCTTGATAATTTTTCTGAAGCAACACACCAACAATAGTGTCTTCAGAGGCAAAAGAGAAAATCTGAAAGTCCTTCTCATAGTTCGGGCTAATAAGGATCGAAGATTCACATATGGAAATCTTAATCTGTTCAAAAGCTCGTCTACTTTCTTCATTCCATTCAAATTTAACATCCTTCTTAAGTAGCTTATATATAGGTTTCATGATTTTAGCATAATTTGGAATGAACCTATGGACAAAATTGGTTTGTCCTAAGAAGGATTGAAGAAGTTTCTTTGATGTGGGAAAAGGCACCTTACCAATGGCTTCGACTCTTTCCGGGTCTAACTTAACCCCATCTTTAGTAATTATGTGGCCTAATAAATTACCTTCAGTCACCCCAAAGACTGACTTAGCATGATTTAGAGAAATTCCAAATTCTCTACATCTGTCCAAAACTTGCCTAAGGTGGTTAATGTGAGTTTTCCAATCCTTAGAAAATACTGTTAAATCATCTTGATATATTTCAATCAATTTACCAATCAACCCCTTAAAAGAATAATCCATAGCTCGCTAAAAAGTAGCTCCTACATTTGATAAACCAAATGGCATCCTGAGATATTCAAAAGTTCCCCATGGAGTAGTAAAAGTTGTCTTATGCCCATCTTCTGCTTTAAGTCTGATATGATTATAACCTAAGAAACCATCAAGCATGGAAATCATTCTTGATCATGTAACCCTTTGAAGTAGAGTTTCCATCTTGGGAAGGGGGTAGTTGTCTTTTGTGCAAGCAATGTTTAAATTCCTGAAGTCAATGCATATCTAAATTTTTCTAGTCTTCTTCCTATCAACAACCAAGTTTGAGCACCAAGAAGAATGTCTAGTCTATGCAATGATGCCCGCTTCTAACATTTTCTGTAACTCCTGTTGGACTAGAGGAGCTAACTTGGGGTTTAACTGTCTCAAATTTTGTCTAAAGGGCTTGGTATCTTCCTTAAGAGGAATCACATGCTGAGTTACATCCTCCCTATAGACTTTGAGCTCATCATAACTAAAGGCCAAGACATCCCTATATTCTTTTAATAAATTGACAACTTCATTCCTTTCTTCTATAGGGGTAGTCTTGCCTACTTTTGTCAACCTAGGCTCTTCATCAGGTCCAATGTTGACTTCAAGGTAATCACATAGTTTTTTCTTTGATTCATCTTTCTTCTTATGAGCATCATGTCTATCAAAATCCCTTTCTGAAGAGACCACTCGCTTAGGTGGTGCTTTCACCTCATTATCATTTTTAGTGTAATTACAACCTTCTTCTTTCAAACTTATGCCCAAGTCTGAAAATTCATGGTGTGAAGAAAAAGCTTGACCATATGTTTATCATCATCAAAAACTTGCCAATGGTTCATGTTATCTGGGACTGAGGGTCTAAAAATCACTTCAACTGAAATATTCTCATCAATCAAACTATCTGGAAGCTGAAGTGTGGAAGCTGCTACTACAAGTTCATCGGCCTTTGAATTATGTTCGACAATCAAGTCTATAGCATCTAAGTCATCTATCAAGTTCCAAATTGCATTCCTATACCCTTTCAATCTTTCAGACTTGCAAGCAAATTTGTCTTTAACTGTGAAATGACCAAGTCTGAGTCCCCTTTGATATTTAGAAATTTTATGCCCCTATCTCTACAAAGCTCTAAACCAAGGAGTAAAGCTTCATACTCAACCACATTATTGGTTGCATCAAACTCCAATCTATAAGCAAATTTCAACACTTTACCACTTGGATCTTGAAGAACAATTCTGGCAACTTTTCCTACTCTAGAAAAAGAACCATCAAAATTCATGTACCACACCTTGTCTGATTCATTATCATGAACAGTTTCTTCAAAAGGCACAATAGAATTAGACACGATGGCATAGTTACCAAGACCTTCATCAGTCCACTTTAACTCATTTTTGGGGTTCTTAGGATCTTCAGCATGATACTTTCTATACACTTCCCTAGTCAATTTGAAAGTGTTTCCATCCGGACTAGGGAGAGTAGCATAAGATAAATCCATTTGTAAACTACCACCCAAATCTAACGCTTCCTTTATATTCAATAACATTCCCCAAACATCTGGAACATCGATTACCACAATATCCATTTCAAACATGATATCCGGAAATGCTGTTAAGTACACTTGCAAACCCTTAATTAATCCATGCACTTCAATCGTTTGACTGTCCAAGGCACAAATGTTATGATAAGGTCTAGATATTCTTAAGTTAAATTGTTCCATTACTTTATTATTCATAACATTAGAGCTTGCCCCTGAATCTAGCATGCAATTGTGTAACACTTTATTGTTCACAAGTAAGGAAAGGTACAGAGGCAAATTCTTTTCATTTTTCCTATCCCAATTCTGTAAAATTACTGGTGTGTCCTAGTAAGCCATGGCTAGTTGTTTCTCCCCAACAACTTTAGGAGGTTCATCTATGGATTTAAGTGGCTTTTCCTTATGTGAAGGGATCTTCATAATTTCTGATACTGCCACTAACATCTTTGCATTACTTAGCCAACCACCTAAGTCAATATTTAAGTCTGCATTAATAGGCACATTAGACTTAGGAGGGGTTTGTGATACCTTGGGAACACTAATTTGACCTTTATCCTGACCTTTGTTTCCATTCCTTTGGTATTTAATGCCTCTATACTTAGCCATTTCTGCAACCTCTTGGGGAGTGGGCTTGGGCCCATACTTTTTTGTAGCTTCATCAACATTACCATTCATAAAGTTTCCAATACTTCCATAATCATTGACATACATCCAATCATACATGCCCCCATAGTATATTTCATCACACATGTTTACTTGTTCATTTCCTTGGTTTCCATATTCATTTTGACATTCTTCAAGGTAAACTAGACAAGTCGATTCCTCATGAAACTCACCACAAGGTCTACAATAAGGTATGGAGCGATGTTCTACCAAGTTGGTGGATTCAAAAGGATTAGGTGGCCTATGATCATTTTGAGGAGGTCTTCTTGGCCACTTATCATTTGGCTTGTGTTGCTGTCTATTATTATTTTGGGACCTCTCCATTGTGATCAACCTATTCTGCAAAGCATTGATTTGATTGGCATGGTTTACTTCCATTTGCTTAATTAACTGAGTCAATTCTTTAATTCCATCATTTGATGATCCTTTACCCTCATCCTTCTTCTTCTTTTCATCATTTACCTTTGAATAAGAACCTCTATTGAAACTAGGAATGTTGGACTTCCTAGCTTCAAGCATATTCTGCTCAATTTTCATAGTTGTTTCTTGTGCTGCTGGTAAAGTTTGAGGATCCTTATCCATTAAGGCATACCTCATTTCACCCTCAAAATCCTCTATATAATAAATCAAAATTGAAACATCCGGAGGCTTGACATCTTGATGAAGGCTCTTCACTAAGCTATTAAACTTAGTGTTAAGTTCCACCATTGTTTCATTTTCCTTCTTATGGCTAGTGGTAAGAGCACCCAAATAAAATCTATGTTCCTTCTTAGCACCCCATCTCTTCCTAAATTCATCCAATATTGAATTAAGGGTGTTAAACTTGTTTGCAGGAAAGTCTTCAAACCATTCGGTAGCATTTTCTTCGAATGAATACACAAACAAGGTCATCTTTACATCTTCTTCTTTATGACCTCTAGAATACTTCTCCACACACCTATGAAAACTTTAGATGTGAGAGTTATCACTTATAGCATTGTTCCCATGGAATATAGGCAACTTATCAATGGATTTCTCGGGAACATTGTGAGGGGCACCCTAGATTGCTGCAATGTTCAAAGGACTCAAAAAGGTAGTCATTGTAATGTTGGGATTATTAGTGGGATTATTAACAGTTGGTTGATTATTAGTTTGGAAAAAGTATTGGATATCAGTGAGTGCTTCTTCCCCAATACTTTCAAGTAGTATCCTAGGAGCTAAGCGATTTAGTCTTCTCCTATAAACCTTTTCAGGTTTGGGAAAAGAATAAACCACTCCTTGTGAAGTGCTCCTAGTAGTATACTTACTAGATTTTTTCAAAGGAGTCGCCACTTTGAAAGGAATCACACAAGGCTAACCAATGCAAGCTCTAAGAATTTTAAGGCCTAAATTTTTTATTGTTTAGTTCTTAAAGAATTAAGTTAAAGTCGTTTTGACCAAGGATAAATGACTTATTCCCGACAATAGCACCAAAGATGTTGCTTTCCTAATACACACTTGCAAATGTGAGCTAAGTCTGACTCACTTAGTGTGTCCTTGGAGACACAATGCCTAGGTTCACAGCCCACCCTGTCACTTTGACTAGAACCTCTTCCATCTAGGCTCACTCCTAGGGAAGCCAAGGGGGGTAGACCCTAGTTACTAGATAAGATTTAGTGTTACGTTATAGGAGTTGATTTTAATTTATTAAGGTTAGAGGGAGTCTATCCTATGATGCTAAGGCAACAATGAAATATGCAAGGGTTAGCATGTCAATCAAGACCTTTCCCTAGGGAAACTAATACTAGTGCCTAAGGTTGGGCAAGGGGTCAACTAGATGTTAGGGTGTTTCGTTAAAATAGAATTACAAGTTACTTACAAAAGAATAATTAAATCCAATGAATATTAGATACAAGTACTTGCAAATAAGAATGCTAAGATACAATGATACAATATAGCAAGCTAACCACCTTTAAATGTATGTGCAGGATATAAGAAGATTAAAGCAATGGCATCATCAACACATTGAGTCCATCATCAACACATTCACAAAGATACTTAAAAGATCTAGAGATTAAAGCACAAGTATTCCACAATTATTATGATATTCAATCAACCACAAAGTATTATTAGATGATTAAGCCCAAGGTTTGATTATTTAATAAGTTAAGGGTTTCTTAAGATTGTAAAGTTTTAGTTACCCTTATTGAGTATTTCACCAAAAACCTCCTCCCTTGGTTTCCAAATGGCTATTGAATGCTCAAGATAGTGAGGCAACGAGGCCCACCCTAGCTGTCATAGTCAGCCCAAAGAATTGAGTTTTTACAGAAAGGACACTCCTTCATGCCATGAGACCGTCCTCGGCCTATCACCTTTCATTTCCCTCCTCAATACCCATTTTAGATGGTGAAGATGGTGGTCTAAGGTACCCTATTTAGTCTATTAAGTTAATATATCAATTATGTAGACTTTTAGGTTTTTTTTAGAGTATTTTGATGATTTTGAGGTGCCTTAAAAGTGTGATTTATTTCCAATGCCAAAACTCACTTCATCGTATTATGTGTGTTACTTAAGCTTGGAAATAAAGAGCATTAACACATGTGAAGCATTGAAAGGTAGCTGAAATAAATATTTAGTTCATCACCATGCACTAGATCATTAACATATGTAGCTTTCTATGAAAGAAATCAAACCACAAGGGCAAGAACAACTTTCCAACAAGAGATTAAAGATTATCACACTTATCTTATGTTTATTAAGAGCATTAATATCCAAGCATTAAGTGTGAAAAAGAAAGGAAGGTTTGAGCATATTCTTACACTATCAACTTATCCAATAAGCATTACTTCAAGTGTGTTGGCAAATGGCCTTAAGATATTATAATTGAAAAGAGAACCACTTGCTAACTATTTAAGCATTAGACAATTAATATGTTAGATTTAAGCATGTAAAAGAGAGATCAATATTTAGATGGGTTAAGCATGCAAGTAAATATAATCGAGTTGATTATGCCCAATAGGCTTAAACTAAGGATTAGTATGTGTGATATCTAGATATAGAATATTTTAAACCATTAAGCATGTAGGATCAACAACACATATTAAAACCCTAGCCTTACCATTTGGGGTATTCCTCTCCCAATAGGTAGGCAATTATTAAACTTGTTTAACTTAGAAATAACTTGAAAAGGAGAGAGAAATATGAGCAAGAAGGACAAGCTAAAAGAATAAGCAAGAAACTAATAAAGCAAACAACTAACTCCACATCCTAGGTTTGGGAGATGCCCAACATCCACCAAACCCCACGTCCTAGGTTTGGGAGATGCCCAACATCCACCAAACCCCACGTCCTAGCTCAAGAAGTGCTCAAAAACTCAAAATGAAGCAAGATCTACAGTTGACCTAAGATACCCAAGGCTCACACATGGGAGGAGGCCGTACCAGTCCTTCCCCCAAGCAATGAGCCACTAAATCAACAAGAAAACAAGTAGATCTATGCACAAGAAGCCCTAAAAATGAAAGAGGAAGGTTGAGAAATAGCTACCAACTTGTAGGAGGGATTTGGAGTGTTGTGTGGATGTCTTTGGGTAGAAAAACCCCTCTCAAACAGATCTGAAACCTGCAAAAACCAGCAAGCTATGCTTGCAGGAAATGCTACACACAACAAGGAAAGTGAAGACAAAAATTTGCTTTTTAGGGCAAAAAATTTTCGCAAATTTTTTGATGAAAAATATTAATTTAGATGACCAATCTTTCTAAGTTAAGCTATCTGAAACATGTATGAAGTGAACAAAAATAAGTAGAAGAGTAAGGGTTGAGAAATATGGAGTTTATATGTGTTTCAAGGGAGGATTCTTCCTTGAGGCATTCCTAATTAAACCCTTGAAGCTATACCTGCAAGACCTAACAAGTGATATGCATACAAAAGATAATATATTGGATATGCTAATAAGATGACACTTCAACCCTATCTAGCACATCAATAGATATAGATCTTACAAGAACATGCATTGTTAGATCTACCCAAGTAACACATTACCTAAGATCAAAGATATGCAATCACCAATCAAACCAAAACGAATTTACCTCATATGTATAGGAAGAACAAGAACATGCATTTCTCCTCTATTGATCCTACAAAGCTTCTCTTTTTATTACTCAAGAAATGGATCTTGGAGAAAACTTACTCAAAAACCCTAAGAGCCAAAGAATGATGAAATATGGAACAAGAGAGAGAGAGAGTGTGGAAAATCAAGTAGCATAACAATAGCTCAAGATATGGTGAGGAGGGAATGAGTAAAGTAATCTATTTATACTTGGAGAGGCAAACCTACCTCTCTTTGATCAATTCCAAGTGTCCACCACCAAGCATAAGATGAGATCCCAAGGCTAGGGCGCACCATCTAGGGTTTAGATCATAGATCTAGGGTGTAGATGGGTGTGAAAAATGTTGGGATCAAGAAAAGGGTAGTGGGAGGATATGGGATATGTGCCAAAGAAGTGGAGAGAGTTAAATAATTAAAAAAAATAATTATTTTAGAGTTTTCCAAGTGGAGGGGGGCGTAACTCTCCTAGGAGGGCGCACCACATGGGGGAAAGGAAAAGAATGGGAGGAAAATAATGAGGTAGAGGGAGTGGGATCACCCTAGGAGGTGATGTGTGGGGTATATGAATTCAATACACATGGTAGAGCCCCCCCCCCCCCACACACACATCAAACTTAATTCACAATGTTGCATCACTAAAGGAGGGCATCAATCCCCCTAGGGAGCGTAACGTTTTGAGTGATGTGAGGGGGTGAGGGTAAAGAAAGGTTAAATAAAGGTTGGGTAGGTAGGAAAGGCTTAGGGAGTCTCTATCTAACCTCTATCCATATTTTAACATCCTTCTAACTCATCATTACAATTTTACATTTTTGCCATTTTTGGACTTTAACAATTAAAATTGTTGTTTTTGACTAACTGACACTCCGGGTGGACAAACCCATAGCAAAAGTTGTCCAATTAAGCTGAAACTCGGTCTATGGATGTACGGGGTGATATTACATTTATTTTGAGCACAAATACCCCTATCAAAAGTCCAAAGACCTAGTTTTTACAATTTTTTCTTAAAAACAATTAATTAATTAAATAATTAAACCTCCAAACTTAGGGAAATTTAATTAATTAAAAAAATTATTCTAGACTCAATGGAATTTCGCGAGACCTTGTAAGATGTCTTGCATGGTCATTTACAATGATTCCTAACAATAGTTACTAGAAGATAAGCCCACTAGAATGTCGTTCACCACTTTGGAGGAATTATTGCAAGTATGAGGGAAAAACTCAAGGGAAATTAACAACGCTGAAAAGCTCAGTTAATAACCTGGGGATAAAAAACCCTCAGGGAAAGGAATCCCAGTGAACCGATCCCAAGGTAACTGACCTAAATATGACTCATGCAGACCTATTACATTATTGACCCACGTAGGGGTGTGGAAATTCTAGTTACAAAAATAAGTGTTGGGGCAAAAAATGCCCTGTAGAACCAAATAAGTGTTTGAAAAATGAACATCTGATGATGCATCTCTTCATGGCACATGGATTTGACCACCTAGTTGGATAGGTGGTCAATAGGAGGCATCAACATCTCGTGTTTTGCTACCTTGAAGGTCCCACCTATAATCATCTCTTCGTTGTTGGAGGGGTCTCTGATTTTGAAAGAGAAGAAGTCGATCCATTATGTGCAGAGATGCTCGATTTGAATTTAGGTATGTGTGAGTCGTTGGATCCACTACCATACCAATTCAAAGCGAGCGCCTCTTCCACATGGATTTCCTCTACTGTTTTCGATGACAAAATTTACATGCTGGAAAGATATAGCGGAGATTGTTGTTATTTTGATTTGCAAAGGAAGCGTTGGGGATGTGTGGGGATGCTTAGGCCTCTTCATCCATATTATTTTGTGGCTCATCTTCATGATGAGCATGGGAGATTTATCCTAGTATCGAACAACTTAGTTGCGGTGATAATTTGGGAAATTCAGTTAATATTCTCAGGCGGGAGCTCCAGACCGCCCTTGGCACTGCCAAATGGAAGGTAATTACTTCCTTCAATTCACCTCTTTTCCTGTATTTTAGGCTAAATTAACTTGACATCTCTACTTTGGAGAGGCCCGGGCCCCATACTAAACATTACACACATGGTCCAATTTTCTTTATTTTTTTGAAGTTGCTTTACTAAACACACCAAGTCTGGCCCTTCACTGAATAAAAAGGACTTCCTTGGGCTCAAGGATCAGGTCTGAGTGACGTATATTCCTCCAAAGTCGTATGGGACTTGCACTTGACCTTTAAGGTCTGAGTGATATATATTCTACCACCAAAATTTCCTAGTTTATCATTTGGGTGGCGCAGACCACAACAAGAATGGAATCAACCGACCTAATACTCTTTCGATATTACATTGAGGACATGTACTTGATCTTTAAGGTATGAGTGGTATATGTTTCACCACCCAAATTGCATGGCCTCATGGGAAACATGTCATGTTGGTGGGGCAAACCACAACAAGATCTCTAGATATTACCAGTGAGCCAAGGTCTCATTGGCTCAAATGGACCAGTTTAATAGATAGGGTCATATAGCCCTATTAAAAGTGACATGTAGCTTGAAACTGGATCTAGTTAAAACTGGTAAATGGGTCATAAAACTCAAGTCCTTAGGCTTACCCTTGATCTCAAAAGGACAAAAAATGCAAAAAAAATTCCTAAAATCCTTGGAACCTTTTTTCGAACCATTCTCAAAGTATTGAACATTCCAAACCTCCTCCAACCCCCTCCCCCCGAATCTACCTGACTTTTTGAACCTAGTAACTATTTTCCTGATGAACAAGTTGTAGGATTTATGATTTCCCTTAGGAATTGATATTTTCTAATTTTCCTTAAATCTTTTGCATAGGTTTTGAATTTATCCGTCATCTGTCTGTGTTCTGGTTGGGTTTTCATGTCCAACTATCATCTATATGAGGTATACTATGGTTTTCATGTTGTCTGCATATGTCTAAGATGAGTTTTTTTATGTATCACATACGTCCCCATATTTATCAGTTAGTCTGTTAATGATCCAGGTGGATATTGGTGGCCACCGACCTATTCAAACTGGCTCCTCTTGACATTTTTAGTTCAACAAGTTCTTTTGTACTTCTTTGTAATTGTGGGTTCTATACTTACGAGGTTTTCTAAATCCCTACACATCTTCCAGGTAGATATTGGTGGCCTCCCACTTAATCCAACTGAATTATTTTGTATGTTTTCATGTCAACACATATTATTGTACTTCCAAGGCCATTTTGGGGCCCTTAACAATGTTTTTTTGGCTCACCATATTCAAACTATAAACAGAGTTAAAGTTTGATGGCATAATGTTTATTTTTATAAAAGACCCTTCCAACGAGCTATCACGCACCTAAAACGGAGATTGTATGCAAAAGTTACGACCCCGGGAAGTTGAGGTACCAAGTTACCCACAGGGGCCCACATAACTTTTGGTGTTTCACCTCCTAGGGTTAGGTTTTTGGATTTCTAGGTTTTTGGAATTCATGAGTAATATCAAAAAGGCCTCTGGAGCCTCATTGTAATTATTCTTCTCAAACGAATGTGCATAGTAGCCACATCTATTCTCAGAGATAGCTACCACCATTCGAGCGAGTGTTTCAGTTTTAGCCTATTCCATTTATTCAATAGAAAATATTGTTCACTGGATATTTTTTTTGTTATTCATATCTTTGTGTTTATTCTATTCAATTTGTTAATTAGTTTGTTCTGATCCTAAATCCGGATCAGTGGTATGAGAGCAATCTGCTCTTCATTTATTTTTCTTTGTGCATGTCCCCAAGAAGATCTGGGTACAAGAAGTTGGGACTCGAACCAATCGATTCGTTTCAAGAATGGTCATGCTGAGCTTGACAACAACCCATGGGAGACAAAAATAAAGATGATGGAGCAGGAGATCCTTTTAAAATGTTGCTCGAGGAAGCCCTTGCATGAAAAAGGAATGAAATGATGGACAACTTTGCACAGATCCTTCGGCGGCTTCCCACAGGAGAAGCATCTTCATCAAGCGGCCTTGCAACCACCTTCAAGGTACAGGAAAATTTTTATATTCTATTATTTGAAGGACTGATAGATGCAGATGTTGTAGATAAGTGGTCGAATCTACTTGAAGGGTATTTTTTGGTCCACAATTTTTTCGATAGGGAAAAGATTACTTTTGCACTCCTCAAGGTCCTTCCCCATGTTAAGGACTGGTGGGACACTTACTCTGAGAAAAGTGCCATAGAGGAATCTGAAATATTTTTGGTTGCCCCTACATGGGATTCCTTCCTGGATGCCATTAAAGAACAATACTACCCTGTTGGAAGCTACGAGGACCAGTACACTAGAGGGACCAGACAGTACCATATTTCACCAATATTTTCCATACCTTGCGCGCCAAATTGGGTATCAAAGACTTCGCACCAAATTGGGTATCAAAGACTTCACACCAAATTGGGTATCAAAGACTCTGAGTGAAATATGGTGCTCAAATACTACGGTTGTTTTCATAGATACATTCAAATAGAAATGGAATTTCTAGACATCGCCTCATTGGGTACGACTTATAGATACGCTCTCAAGATCGAGTAGAAATTTAAGCAGAAGAGGCAAGAGTTTGGAAATGCAAACTCCTCATAGCCGAGGCAGGGAAAAGGTGGCCCCAACCCACACAACAAGGAACAAAGCAAAGATGGCCACTCTTAGGAAAACCAATCCAAGCTGCAACCCAAGGAGGGCAATGAGAAGATGAAGAAGGACACAGGGAAATGGTGTGAGTACCATAAAATCTCTTGGAACAACACTGAAGAATGTCACTCCAAGAAGTCACTCGTGGCCGAGTTGAAAGCTTCCAAGTCGAAGGTCGATTCTGACTCCGAATCAAATCCTGAAGGAGGGAAGTAGATTATCGATGCTAAACCCAGTGCCACTGTCACTACAACCAAAGTCTAGCCAAGCGAACTAGAAGAACCATAGTAAGAAGAACACCTCTTTCACTAACAAATGTGGGTAAAGGGGACTCCACTTCATTTCATTGTTGATAGCAGCAGTCAGATAAACCTGATTTCATTAGAGGTCATCAAGCGACTAGACCTGTCGACGACACCACACCTACAACCCTACACCATTGGCTAGGTTCGCCAAGGAAGAGATCTCCATGTCAACCAACAATGTTGTCTTCCCTATGACATCAAGCCTTTCAAAGATGAGGTATTGTGTGATATTTCTCCCCTCAAAGTTTGTGATGTTCTTTTAGGACAACCATATTTGTGGAAGCGTCATGCTATGTATGTTTCTAGAACCCACAATGTTATTATTACTTTGTGTAGACAATTGTACATGATACCAAAGGTAGCGCTGCCTATTGATATTTCTTTAATCTCTGCTAAGCAATGAAGTAAGGTCATTTCACAGATCGAGAAGTTCGTCTTATTTGTGATCCATGCTCACAGTAAGAAGAAGGTCACTTTCACATCCGTGGCCTCTACATAGAGCCTCTATTTGTAATAGAAGCAAGTGGATGGGATCGTGGAAGAGTACAGATATATCTCCTCAGCCACCGGGGTGCCATGATCCAGATTATTTTTGGCACAAAATGAGAGTGGATGTATAATAAATAAATATACAGAGAGATCTTGGATATCCAATAATATAACATAAATGTATCAGAGATGCAACCATAAACACAGAGATATAGTAATACACAATTTTCTATTAATGAGCGAAAATTTACAAAGACTGTAAAAATACAGAGTGAAAGACTCACTAGAATGGTGGCAACTTATCTCTAAGAAGAGATGTGATGACTACTCTCATTCACAAGAAGATGATTGTTACAATGAGGCTCCAAAGGCTTTTTTAACATAAGTAAAATCCAAAACCCTAACCCCGGAAGATGAAAATCCAAAAGGTTTGCGGGCCCCGATGGGGGTAGTTGATACGTCAACTTCCCGGGGGTTTAACATTTGTATACGATCTTTGTTTGGGGCGCTTGATACACCATTGGAAAGGTCTAACTAATAAGAACAATTTTTTACTGGCCCAAGTGAGTGCCTCCAACAATAACCTGGCCTCCAACATTCACCTGGGCCCCAAATCCCCAAAAACTGTCGTTTAGGAACTCAAAACGACCTCGGAAGTTTGGAACTTGAAAAACTACCAAGATGGAAAACTGTTTTTCGAGCCGTGGAATAGGTGGGTGGCCACCAATATCCACCTGGATCGTACTGATGCACTGCCAAGTGAAGCATCAATTGATCTGACCCCCTGTGCACCTCTTCCTAATGGACCAGTCTATCATCACTCGCTGATGGAAAATGATGAAATCAGGTGTAAGATCCAAGAGCTTCTTCAAAAGGGGCACGTCGTACCCAAATCCTCGCCTTGAAGAATCTTGATTGTACTGGTGCAAAATAAGGACAGGACTTGGTGACTCTGCATTGATTACACAGCCTTAAACAAAATCACAGTCAGGAACTAGTACCCAATTCCCAGGATTGATGACCTTCTTGACCAACTCAAGGGGGCAAAGTTCTTCAACAAGATTGACCTAAAGTCTGGCTACCACCAAGGTCCCATCGAACCAACTGACGTATGGAAGACACCTTTCAAATATAAATAAGGTCTCTTCGAATGGTTTGTCATGCCCTTTGGCTTAACAAATGCACTAGTGATCCAGGTGGATATTGGTGGCCACCCACCTATTCCACCGACTCGAAAAATAGTTTTCCACCTTGGAATTTTTTCAGCAGTTTTCCGGGTTCCAAACTTCTGGGGTCGTTTTGAGGCCCTAAACGACGTTTTTTGGGGATTTGGGGCCTAGACGATTTCCAAATCAATTAGCCCCCGCCAGTCGAAAATTGTTCTTCTAGGTTAGACCTTTCCAATGGTGTATCGAGTGCCCGAAATAGAGATTGTATGCAAACGTTAAGCCCCTGAAAAGTTGACGTATCAACTACCCCCATCGGGGCCCGCAAAACTTTTGGCTTTTCATGTTCTGGGGTTAGGGTTTTGAATTTTACTTATGTTAAAAAGGACTTTGGAGTCTCATTGTAACAATCATCTTCTTGCGAATGCGAGTAGCCATCACATCTCTTCTCAGAGATAATATGTCACCATTCTAGTGAGTCTTTCATTCTATATTTTTACAGTTCTGTACATTTCGCACATTAATAGAAATTGTGTATTACTGTATCTTTGTGCCTCTTTTTATATTTCTGATATATCTTTGTTATATTATTGTTATTCTTTCAATATCTCTATATATTTTTGTGTTATATCTCCGCTCTCATTTTGTGCCAAAAATAATCCGAATCAACTAACCACTTTCATGAGGTTGATGGATGATGTATTGAGACCCTTCCCCAACTCTTTTTTGGTGGTATATTTGGATGACATCCTCATCTTCAACAGAACTTGGGAGGAGAAAATGTAGCATATTCGACAGGTTTTGAGCACTCTGCGACAACACAAGCTATAAGCCAACTTGGAAAAATGCTCCTTTGGCATGAACAAGGTCCAATACTTGGGCTACATTGTTGATGAGGATGGGGCACATGTTGATCTAGCTAAGATCCAAGTCATCCGTGATTGGCCAGCCCCGACCATACTAACCGAGCTTCGGAGCTTCCTGGGACTAGCCAACTTCTACTGAGATTTTGTGTTGGGATTCTCCCATATTGCATGGGCCCTAAGCCAGGTGACCAAGGGTGGTGGCAGGGAAAAGTTAATGTGGGGGAAGGAACAACAAAAAGAATTTGATGATCAGAATCATCGCTTGTGCTCAGCTACAGTACTCTCCTTGCTCGATCTACAACAACCGTTCAATATTGAGACTGATGCATCTAACTATGCTGTAGGCACAGTTCTCATTCAACACGGTCATCTGATGGCATACTATAGTGAGACACTCTTAGATACTGTCTAGAAATACCCCACCTATGACAAGGAAATGTATTCCATTGTAAAATCACATGGTCAATGGAAACATTACATTTTGGGAAAGGAGGCGATCATCCACACTGATCACAAGCCTCTGCAGTTCATAAAGACATAGGGGAAATCGCAGAACGACCGCCATCATAAGTGGTCCACCTACCTGCAACAATTCCATATCAACATAAAGTATAAGACAAGGATCTCAAATTATGTCATTGACTGCCTCAGTCGACCTCCTGTGGCTACACTCATCCCTGTACTCCATTCCTATGGACATGAGGCATCTGAGGCTGATTTTCAAATCCCACTACAGTCGAATGGCAGGGCATTTTGGCATGGAGAAAACTGTGGTCGTTCTCCACAAACATTTTTATTGGCCAAAAATTCTACAGGACATCAGCAAGTATATCCAATCTTGCACTGCCTATGTCATTTCCAAGCCAGCCATAAATAAGCAAGGCTTATACACCCCTTTTCCTACTCTCGAGAAGCCTTGGGAATCCATCTCAATGGATTACATGTCAGGCCTTTCGTCCACCAAGAAAGGAAATGATTGTGTATTTGTGGTCATTGATTGGTTTTCGAAGATGACCATCCTCACATCCTGTAAGAAGAATATCACATCAACAGATACTGCCAAGCTCTTCTTCGAACGAGTGTGGGTCCATTTTGGGATACCACATACCATCATCTGTGACCGGGACAACAGGTTGCTCAACACATTTTGGTCGAGTCTCTGGTCACTATTGGACACCAAGCTCACTAAATCCACTGCTTTCCACCCCGAAACAAATGGCCAAACAAAGGTCGTCAATCGAATGATTGTGCACATCCTGTGCATGTACAACTCTAAGAATCCACGTACATGGGATGAGAGTCTCCCCTATGTTCATCACAACTACAACATGGCTCTCCATAGCTCCACTGGGCATATCCCATTTCAGGTGGGGCTAGGATTCCAACCCTTGGGTCCCATTGATGTTGCACTACCTCTTGCCACCACACAAACAGACTCATCCCATGTTCAAGCTGAGACCGAAAAAGCCATGAGATTCATTGAGTGGATTCAACATATCCACCAACAGGTCCATGGGATTTTGCAGAAATCCATTGCTAAGTACAAGCAGCACCATGATCAACATAGGGTACCACACTAGTTTCAGGTTGGAGACAAAGTTTGGTTACATTTGCAGAAGGAGCATCTCATAGGGCCCCATCAAAAGCTTCGTCCACTTCTCTATAGTCCTTACACTATAACCAAGGCTGTGGGTAGCAATGATTTTTCAGTCAACACTCTACCCTTCCTTGGCTTGGACCCAGTGTTCAATGTGGACCTCCTTCGACCATATTTTCCACCATTGTTGGACACCTCAGAGATTGCAGAATGACTGACACCGACAAATCTCAACCTTGAATGCATGGAACAAGCATCCATTGATCAGATAATGGACACATAGGTCAAGGGAACTCGCCAATAGAGGATCCAACTTTATCAGGTTGTCAAGGCAGGGCAACTCCTACATAAAGAAAAGTGGCTCACTCGGGGCCAAATTCAGCAGAAGTTTCCTCACCTGATGGGGGAACTCAACGCAATGGAGATCGTTGATTCCTAAGGGGGGAGGACTAATTCAGGTGGATATTGGTGGCCACCCACCTATTCCAACTGGCTCCTCCTGACAGTTTTAGTTCAACACGTTCTTATGTACTTCTTTGTAATGTCAGGTACTACACTTTCGGGGTTGTGTGAATCCCTACACATATTCCAGGTTGATATTGGTGGCCTCCCACCTAATCCAACTAGCTTATTTTGTATGTTTTCATGTCAGCACATCTTGTTGTTCTTTCAGGGTCATTTTGGGGCCCTTAACAATGTTTTTTTGGCTCACCACAGTCAAAATGTAGGAAGAGTCATAGTTTGATGGAATCATGTGTAGTTATCTAAAAGACCTTTCCAACGGGCTATCACGTGCCTAAAACATAGTTCGTATGCAAAATTTACGACCCCGGGAAGTTGAGGTACCAAATTACCCATAGGGGCCCACATAACTTTTGTTGTTTCACCTCCTAGGGTTATTTTTTTGGATGTCTAGGGTTTTGGAATTCGTGAGTAATATCAAAAAGGACTCTGGAGCCTCATTGTAATGATTATGCTCAAACGGATGCGCATAGCAGCCACATCTATTCTCAGAGATAACTACCACCATTCGAGCAAGTGTTTCAGCTCTGCAATTTTACAGTTTCAATCTATTTCATTTATTCAATAGAAGATATTGTTCACTGGCTATTTGTGTTGTTCTTCATATCTCTGTGTTTATTCTATTCATTCTATTAATCAGTTCGTTCCGCACTTAAATCCAGATCAGTCAACATTTTTCAACAACATGGAATATTGTTGACTTTCAACCGTCCATCTGCAGGGCCTATGTATTTATTTGCGTAGAATGACTCATCTTTTTGTGTTGTCTGCACTCTTTTAAAGGCTTTAAATACAGCCTCTATATTTAATGTAACCCAATGACTCAAAGATTTGCAGATTGCGTTGCAGCTCACACAATATGTTGTAATCTCTTTTAACTAAACAGAATGAGGAAGAATAGGGCAGATACACATTCTCTGTCCTAGAATTGGAAGTGCGGTTACACATTCTCTGTCCTAGAATTGGAACGGTGTGGAATGGGGAGGAACGAACCTATTACAATTAGTTATATATTGGAGTGATGGAGCCATTTGTAATTTTTATGTTTCTCACTTTTGATAAATATGGGAAAGAGTAAACTAGACGAGGATGTCAGTTATACTTAGACGAGGATTTCATCCTTTCAGGTTTTTCTTTTTCCTATCCTTTCTCAACTTTACAAATAAATTGAGTTTTCTTGAATGCTTCATAAATTATCTTCTAGTAGAAACCCTTAGAAAGTTGTTCATTTTAGATTCTTTTATGATTTTTCTTGTGGTATCCATTACCATCCTCACCTACTATGCCCCACTCTCAACTATGACACAAAGAAACCCTCCAAACGATATCCCTTATGTGTCAGATTGGAATGAATATCGCTCACAGCCAGGGTTCAGATCATGTAGCCGAGTGGGATCTTTCTCTACCATGGAATGTGATTCCTAGGAGGGGCAAAGGGTCCATGGAATTTCTATTGTCTCATAATGGAGTCTTGTCTATGTCTAGAGATATAAAGTTGGGGTCTTGTAATTTGCGTTTTTCAATCGGGTGTCCGTTGAATAATTAATTATTTTAGCCTCCATATTTTATATTTACCCTATATGGCTATGAATATTTTCATTACATTTTTGTTTTGTGGTTGCAGAGTTGTTTGGACAACTCTCCAGGAGTGTTGAGGTTGGTCTCACTCTGCAACGCCATTTATAATTTTGACAGTCTTGTCATCTAATTTCTGGGTTTATTTAATATTCATTCTATTGATGGAAATGAGCAATGGATACATTGGATCATTGTCTTTTATTATCTAATAACAACCCTATACATTTCCCAACCAAATTGGCTTGCAAAGAGATAGTTGATATCATAATACATGAAGTACCAATGTTGAAATATCATAACACATGAAGTACCAATGAATTTGTCTTTAAGTTGTTTTAGTTCCTTCTCTTTTTTTCACTGTAAAATATGAGTTTGAACTCGTGGATTAAATGATTGAGCAAACATAAATCACTTATAATCCTCACTTTCACCCAGTGCTTGTATTTTCTTGTATTGCTCAACAATTGTCTGGTGCACCTGGTACCAAGATTCATAGTATGCCAAAGGGTTAATTGCAAAGCCAACTCTTCTACATGTACTGTATGATTTGATTCTTCACTTTTCCGTGCGTTTTCATTATCACTTTTTTTTTACATATGAAACAAAACTAAGGTAGCTATCAAATCTTTACTAACCAATCTCTACTATCCAAACTGTTTCTTTAAAATTAATTTGCCACAAAAACAAAGGATACCTTTACACTATCCAAATTTTATGTAGTGACCGGGTTTTGTGACATCATAATGAGTTCTGGTATTTTAAAACATTTGAGGAGGACTTTTAAATGTTTCAACTTTCAATCCATGAATGTGAAGTAGTGTGGTATAATGGAATTCATCATGCAATACCAACAACAATCCAACAACAATTTTGTAAGAGTATTTAGAAGTTGGCATCATGTTCCATCGACATTCCATATAAACTTTTGGGGGCTAGTATAATCTATGAATTGTCATATGAATGGCCACCATAGTAACCATAACATGTTGCCAATAAGATGTTAAACGATTCTAATAAGTAGTTGAAGATTATAAATTAAGAAACAGAAAAAGAAGAACTGAAGGAAGACTTTTGGTTAAGGTGGTTTATTACATGTATTATGTTTGCAATCTATACTTTCTGAAATCCAAAGATTGTGTTAACAGAGTGAAGATAAAATCACGTGTTAAAAATATTGATCATAATTAATCGGTGATTTTTGAGACGGGTGGTAAGTAGTAAACTCCATCGTTTTGAATAGTTCTACTTGTGGAATGAAAGAATTTATTTGATGTTTTTTTGAAATAGGAATTTGTGAAATACATAGTGTAATAGGAATGAATAGGAATTTGTGAAATACATAGTGTAATTATCTATGCTATCGATCTCTCTTGCAATTGCAGTCTCCTCCATTGATTTTCTCATTACATCAACAAACACTAGCTTTTGAAATATATCTGAATGAATTTATTTTATATTATCGTGTGTAAGGAGATTTTCTAAGTTCCCATTGCCTTCTTATTTGGAAGGGAGTACATAAAATTTCATTGTTTAAGCCATGATAAAGAAATGTATAGTGTTACATTGAGAGTAGTCAAATGTATTTACGGGCAATAAGATGGGTCATGTACTTATGTTAATGATAAAAATAAATAAATGAATCATTTCTAACATTAGATTAAATTACAAACTTATTTTTAAGAAAAAAAAAATATTATCAAAATGCAATATAAATATTTGCAGAACCAAATCAATGTGGATGTTCATTGAATATTTGGACAACCAAATTAATGTGGATAACATTTTTTGATTTAATGTGGATGCCATTTTTTTTAGATTTATGTGAATCCTTATTATGATAAGGTTCTGATAAATCTTGTAATAATATTGATAAATTAGTAACATAGTGTAAATACAATTCCATTCTTTTAAGTACAATTTCATTCATTTAAGTAAGGTGAGTAATAACAATGCAACACATTGTAGTTCGTTTCCAACATATATACCCATTATGTTCGACGTTCCCTTCCCCCAATTCGGGGGTATGCTAGTTAACTTTGAAACGTGACTCTCACTACAAAGGCATACTTTGAATCATTAATTTAAACAAGAATGCTAGTTAACACCCATCATGCACCCCAATTTAATAAAAAAATTAAACCAATTTACAATTCCCTAAATTTGATCTTTGGAGGATTAGGTAGAAATGAATAAATTAACCACTAAATTTTTACAGCAAGACTTTTATTTGACTTTAATGAAATCCTATGGCACATTTAACCATGCAAACCAATTTTTTAAGGTGTGTAATTGTTTTACGTTCGGAATCCCGCAACATAAATCCACACAAAATCACAACTTTATGTTGTTTAAATTGAATTTTTGAATGCACAAATGGATTCAACGTGCTGAAAAACTCCTAAAGCACTTAGATTATACAGATTTAACCACTCAAATATGTAGATCCAACAATATCTCACCGGATTTCGAACAAATATCCTCCAAAAAATACACGAAAAATGACAAAAACATAACACACTTAGACTATGATATTTTTTAACATGAAACATTTTAACTTCACTCACTTCAACCTACACTTTTTTAACACTTTTTTTAGCTTCACTCACTTAAATTCTCACCATACCATGTGAATTGGACCCCACAATAATAATTATCACGTATTGACAAACAACTTATCCCCTTGTGACCATTACCTCCTTCACAAATTATGAGGTTGCCTTCTTGTCAACGTACCATATAATTGTCCACAATTGACAAACATGGGTCCCCGCAAAAATAATTCTTGTTGTATAATTAATTTCAATAATACATGTACTTCGCTCATGGAATTTTTTTCATGGAGTTTTGCAATAATACATATACTTTACCTATGGTCTCTTAGAATTTGGAGTTTTGCAATAATACATAATAATACATGTATTTTGTCTATGAAATTTTATCGTGAGAGTTCTGGTCAAGTTTTTGGAAAAAATAACTGAAAAATATAAAATTTTAATTTGTTGGAAAACTTTTAAAGCATTTAAATTATACAAATTTAATCACTCAAATATACAGATCTAATAATATCTTATCAAATTTTCAACAAATATCCCCCAAAAAATACACGAAAAATGACAAAAACATAATACATTTAGACTACCACATTTTTTAACATAAACCATTTTAACTTCACTCACTTCACCATGCCACTTTTTAACTTAACTCACTTCCTTATATTGACATCATCATGTGTATTGGACCCCGCTATAATAAGTGTCACGTATTCCTTATATAGACAAATTCTCACCATACCATGTGAATTGGACCCCACCATCATAAGTTTCACGTATTGACAAACAACTTATCCCCTTATGGTCTCTTGGAGTTTTGCACTAATACATGTACTTTGCCTATGGAATTTTGTTGTGGGAGTTATGGCCAAATGTTTGGAAAAAACAACCGGAAGACATAAAACTTTAACTCTCCGGAAATATGCCCACTTATACTCATCGATTCCAAGAAACGAAATCTTTGTATTAAAAAAATTGTATTCAATGTAACTTTAACTCTCCGGAAATATGTCCACTTATACTCATCGATTCCAAGAAACGAAATCTTTGTATTAAAAAAATTGTATTCAATGTAACGTGTGGTGTTTCAATACAATGCCAACAAAGATATCCATGGGATCTTTCATAGTGTTATGCTTTTTTCAACAATATATAAAATTCTAAATTAAGATCGATTAGCATACAAATGTTTAGTTAAATTATGATGATGTTGCTTGGGCTTATAAAGGGGCACAAATATAATATTGCATGTAAATTACATGGCACAAATATAATATTGCATGTAAATTAGTATTATAGATTAAAAAAATTTAGTGCCAATAAAAATATATAACGAAAAACAAACATAAATGCTTATGCATTTTATGTATATGCTTGCATTGTTAAAAGGAACGTCTTTTAATGTAAACTTTAATGTACGTGTCGGGACATTTGTATCATACACTTTGCATAGATGTAGTAAGAATATAATGTATAGTTGTATCAAGAATAATGTAGAGTTGTAATAGGAATATATTGCAGAGTTGTAGTAAGAATAGTGTATATCTATAACATGAATATATGCAAAATAGTGGAGAAAAATAATGTAGATGTGTGCATTATTGAGTGTAATAATTATTTGATTTTTGTAGCAAGGAGTTATATAGGATCTACAACTTCACAACCATAACTTTCTAATCAAGTTACTCCTTCAAAAAGAAAGTTATCTGTAGAGAAGACAATGTTATGGCACCGAATATTGGGCCATTTAGGTGAAAAGGGCATACGGGCCTTGAAAAAAACAAAACGTGTTGATGGATCAAATGATTGTACTCTTGAATTTGGTTTATGTGAGCATGAATATGTGGAAAATAGAACCATGTGTAGTTTTATTCTAGTTCTCATAAATCTTTTGGGTTGTTGGACTTAATTCATTATGATGTATTTGGTCCAGTTAAATTTCCTTCTATTTATGAGGCTTTGTATTATGTGTCATTCATTGATGATTATTCTAAAAAGACATGTATATATTTGTTTAGAACTAAATCTGAGGTTTTTGTCGATTTAAGAAGCTTAAAGCTTTCTTGGAAAATCATACTAGTAGGAAGATTAAGGTGTTGAGAATTGATAAATTACAATGAGTTTGGTATTAAAAAGTTTGATAAGTTTTGTAAGGATAATGACATTGAAAAACATAAGACAACTCCATATACCCCTTAGCAAAATGGAGTGGCAGAATGGATGAATAAAAAATTGATGGATATAGCTAGGAGTTTGTTTAATGGAGTTGGCTTAGAGAATAAGTTCTAGGAAGAAGTAGTTGATACTGCATGTCACTTGATTAATAGGTCTCCCACATTAGCTCTTATAAACAAGACCCCTATAGAAGTCTGGACATACAAGAAGCCCTCACTTTAGCATCTTCATGTTTTTGGTTGTGAGGAATATGCTCATGTGGCTAAGGAGAAGTGGTCTAAGTTGGATAAAAATGTAGTGAAATGTATCTTCATTGGCTATGGTGTTGGTGTGAAAGGGTACAAACTTTAGGATCATATGTCTAGAAAAGCTTTTTTTTGTAGAAATGTTATTTTCAGAGAAGTTAATCCTTCTCCCAAAGTGGTGCAGCCAAAAGATAATGAGAAGAAGTCAGTGGTTCAACTACCACCCAAGTTTGAGAAAAATAAACCAAAAAGTGAACGAGAATTGAAGGACCTGGCGAGGAGGAGGGTTCAAAGAGTTTGGAAGAAGAGGAAGAAACTCCACCTCAAAATTTAAGGAGGTCCACCCAACAAAGAAGGAAACCAGACATATATAATTATAGTGCTTCTGATTTCAAATGTATATTTTCTTTATATGTTAACACTAATGAGCCTAGAACTGTGAAACAAACAATGGAGATGAAAGATAAGGAGTCCTAGATACTGGCCATGGATGAAGAAATTGCTAGACTTAAGAATAATGATAAATGGGACTTGGTCCCATGTAACATGCTTGACGGGAGAAAACCCATTGGATGTAAATGGGTGTTCAAAAAGAAGATTAGTTTAAATGGCAGTGTTGAAAATCACAAGGCAAGGTTGGTTGCAAAAGGATATTCCTAGGTTGAGTGGATTGACTTTGGTGATATCTTTTTCGCAGTTGCTAAGTTGACATCTATTAGGTTCCTATTATCTAGCAGTGCCCTTTCATTTAGAGGTAGAACAAATGGATGTGAAATTTTCATTCCTAAATAGAGGTCATGAGAGATAAATTGAATAAAAGGCTTTGGTTGAGCCAGAGTAAGTGTGTAAATTTTGTGCTGCAACATTTTTGTATGGCAAATTGCAAACCATTGAGTGTTCCACTTTTTGTGGGAACTAAGATTTCAGTTGAACAATGTCCTACAACACCCACAAAGATGGAGGATATGGATTTTTTTCCTTATGCTAGTGCAATTGGTATTTTGATGTATGTTATGATTTGTACTAGACTAGGCATTTCCCAAGTAGTGGGAATCTTGAGTTGATTCATGGCTAATCCTGGACATGAACATTGGGATGCAATGAAGAGGGTGTTCAAATATTTGCAAGGTAATTCTAAATATTCCATTTTCTATCATAATGATGTTTCAAGGGGCTCACACTCAGTGGATATACATGGTTATGTTGATTTTGATTGGGCATGGTATGTAGATAGAAAAAGATCTACAAAAAAATATGTGTTTTGATGGTTTGGTGGAGAAATGAGTTGGATGAGAAAGAGACAACAAATGATTTCTTTGTCCAATGAAAAGGTAGAGTATATGGTATGTACACATGCCTGTACGGAGGCCATTTGGATTTTGAAAATTTGTTCAAAAGTAGGGCTAAGTTAGAGAGCTATTACAGTTCAATGTGATAGTAACAATTCCATTTGCATAGATAAGAACCCAACCTTTCATGCAAAGACAAAGCATATAGATATCCAATACCATTTCATTAGGGACATGGTAGAGGATGGAAATGTGATACTAAATAAATTTGACAACTTGCATAATGTTGCAGATGCATTGATAAAACCAGTGAGCACAAGTAATTTCAAGTGGTGATGTGAGTCTATAGGACTTATGGGCCCTAACAATTAGCTCGTAGTTTGATGCATTCTCACTTGTACCCTTGCAAGGTATATGAAAAGTGGGAGACTGTTGGGACAAGTGTGTCATACACCTTACAGAGCTATAACAAGAATATATTACAGAGTTGTAGCAAGAATAATGCAGATCTACAACATGAATATATTGCATAGATGTAGCAAGAATAACACATAGTTATAGCACAAATATATGTAGCACAATGGCAAGGACTAATGGATAGATATAACAGGAATATCATAGAGTTGTAGCAAGAATAATGTAAAGCTATAGCAGGAACATTGCAGAGTTGTAGCAAGAATAATGAGGAGTTGTAGTAGGAATAATTGTAGAGCAGAAGCAGAGACCAGTAATAGGGAATAACCTGATGGTTGTTTCCAGTATGCCAAAATGGTAAACCATAAATGGTTTATGGTTCTACTATGCCTATTTACTAAGTGTTAGGACTAGAGAAAATGACAAAGAGTAAGTTTTAGCTTAGTATTATGCTGCCAAATTTTCTCTACAATTATGCTACAATTGAACACTCTTGTTGAGAACATAAAATTTTTATATTGTAACCTTTTAGTTATTGAATAACACATTGAGTGTTCTTTAGAGTGTGAGGGTTTTCTCCCAGAAGTGTTTCCCCCAAGATATTATGTTGTTAATGGTTTGTTCATTTCGTGTATTTGCAAATGTTATGATTTTTGTTTTCTTCACATTCTTCTCTCATAGATTAGTTTAGGAAGACATGATAATTTAAGACAATGCTATTAGTAGGAACAATAATACCCATTAAATCTCCTATGTTTTGATTTTTTTTT